>QEPC01007844.1:810409-825259 GCA_003113815.1 Sphenodon punctatus | reverse complement strand
CTCCCCCCTGCCCTCCCGGCCATCCTGCTCCCACCAGGGGCTGGTACGGGCCATAACCCCCTGTTCACCCCTTGGCGTCCCTCTCTCACCGGGACACCGAGCCACCCCCCTCCCCACCAACCCTTCCAGTACTCCCCCTGCTGCCACCGAGGGGAGTCACTGGGTCCCCCCCTTTACGCCCCCTCCTACAACCCCCACCCAACCACCCTAGCCCTGTACAAAAAAAAGCCCACAAAATAATATATGAAGGAGCTTGTGGAAGAACTGGAGCTGGTGGTGCTAAATGGCAGATTGGAAGGGGATAGGGATGGTTGTTTTACATTCCACTCAGCTCAGGGGTCAAGTTCGATTGATTTCTTCTTGACCCCTCTTTTTTAATTCTCGAGGGTGGTTGACTTTACTGTTTTTCCTAGCATTGAAACAGCCCACTTCCCATTACAGATCACATGGGTGGACTCAAGGGTGTCCAAGGGCTTTGCCCCGGAGGAAGCATTGGGGGTTCTAGTGAGCGGATCGCCAGCCCAGTCAGAATATAAAAGGATACGCTGGATGCTGGGATTGGCACAGCATTTCCTGGCCTCCTTAAAAGGAGCAGACATGGAACAGTTGTGTCTTGCTATAAAATCTGGGGTGTTGGATGGTCTGGAGGGGTTGGACCGGGTCATGTCTCTCCTCCACCCCTCTCTCTGCTCGGGGGAGTTTTCCCCTGCCTCCCAAGAGGAGATGCCTGGAAGATGGTTTGACAGAGACTGTCAGATATTACGTTCCTCTCTTAGATGGGCAGCATCGCTGCTGAAGTAGCGCCCGTTAGAAACTAATCGGGTATCTTTTTTGGAAATTAGAGCCTGTTATCGCAGATTGATTGCTTATAAACAAATG
This sequence comes from Sphenodon punctatus, assembly GCA_003113815.1. Lineage (NCBI taxonomy): Eukaryota > Metazoa > Chordata > Lepidosauria > Sphenodontia > Sphenodontidae > Sphenodon > Sphenodon punctatus. The sequence continues at coordinate 824,380 of QEPC01007844.1, read as the reverse complement.
GGTTTTTTCCAGAAACAGTGGCTCCGATTGGAAAGGGCAGCTAAAAGTGGAAATTCAGTGCAGTTTTGGGGCTGTATTCGGCAATTAAAGTGGGGAGGTGATGGGTTGGCCTCAGTAGTTTTGCCACTGGAGGTTTGGGAAGGGTTTTATAGAGAGCTCTTTTTGCTTCCCCATTCACCCTGTCTGGGCCCAGGGGTCGAGGAGTTTGATTCCTTCCCTCATTGGTTGCCTGTTCTGGAGAAGGAGGTAGGGGAAATATTATTAATTGTGACAGAAAGAGGTGGTGGTTTCAATTGGTCATCCTCCCCTGACTAAGTGTGACAGACACATGCAGGTATCCTGTCATGATTCTGAGATCAAGTTAATTGTTGCCCTACATGACATTGTGTTAAGCAAGCTTTAAATGTCTTTGGGTTCAACAAAACTGTGGCTTGCCTCTCAGCAATATTGAACCTTCAACCAATCCAAAAAGTGCTGCACAGGTATTTTAGACAATATTTATCAGCTACTATATTTTTTAAAAAATGATGAAGAAAAATAAAAGTTCCTTAGATCAAGTACTGTGCCTTCATATATGTTTTATTAGTGCTTCTGGACACCATGACATTGTAACTATTAAGTAGTATTAATAGTTAAAACTGAAATATTAAAGAAAGAATATTATTTTATTCCTAAGGTACAATTCATAATACATTTTGGCAAATTATCATTACTTATAGATAGATAGATAGATAGATAGATAGATATTCAAAAGTTAAATTAAGCAATGGAATTTCAAAAGTGATCAGGAAATCTAGAGGGCAATTTATGTAGATAACAATTATGATTTAAATATATATTTATTACCTGATCTTGGAAGGAAATCAAAAGAAGTAAAAAAGACTATTCTGGTTAGTTTTAAATAGTGTGGTCAAAATTGTTATGATATTCTTGGATGGATCAGGTATCTGCCTAGAGTACAGTCATCATATATCTTAAAAAGTATGCTTTATATGCAGATAAATATTGCCAGAAGGACTTTCACACTACTGTAACTAAATAAATTATTCAAATTTGGAAGCAGACATTCATCATGTTTCTCTCTTGAATTGGCTAATAAAATTATTTTAATGTAGGGCGGAATATATCAAGAACAGAGCTTTTACATTTACAGTATTAGTAATTTACATAATAAAATGTATAAGGGGAAGGTATTGTTTCTCTTCATAATTGTTTCTGATTAATATTGCCAATATCAAGTTACAGTATTTTAACTGAAGTTCTCCTTGACAAATGTTAAAAACAGGACAAAATAATAAGCTCAAGAATTGATAAAAAATTATACCAAAAAGCGAGACTTTCAGTATTCTCACCCCTTACATTTTTCTTGTTGCAGGCAACAGTCATTTTTGGGATGATGAATATGACCACAATCACTTTGGGACTGATTCTGTTTTACTTATCACTACATAAGTAGTATACACTCAAATGATCCTTATTCCTGAAGCCTGGGATTACTCTGGAGTAAGTAATTTTAAGATTACAGCCATCAATAATTACATGGAATTCCTTACAAAGATGGTGAGTCCTGTTAGTATGAAGTCCAGCAGAAGAAGAGGTATGATGACATCTTAGAGATGATGGGTCTGAGTATCACTGCACAGCCTTTGCAACCTACTGGGGGTCGCCTCAAACTGTGCAATGCACATGCATAAAGTGAGCATGGTATCATGGTTTGTGCATTGCACATGCTCAGTGCACACCATGCAAACATGTTGTTCACCCTGGATGTGTGTGTTATGGTTGTGTTGTGCTCATACCACGTGCTCACGGATTTTGGGTCAGCCCCAATCTGGTCAAGTTGCTTCATCAAGGTGCTATGAAATGGACTAGCAAAGGAGGAGCATAAATAATGATAGAAATGGAAAGAAGTGTGAAATGGGGCTATTAAGGTGAATGGAGCAATGAGAAGGCAGGGTGGGTAATGCAATCAACCAGAATAATGGGAAAAGAAGCCATAGTCTTTGTTAATGCCCTTCTTAACACAATCAAGTTTGCAGATAATTTCTTGTCCGACAAGAAACATTGCTAGTAAATTCTTAATACCTAATTACCTGATCATGAAAAGATTTATATGCATGACTTCACTGGAAATATTCAGCTATATCAAGTGAAGCACACTTTGGAGATCAAGAAGCTCATAAGCGCTGTATGAGGCTGTCTAAGGCTATTCCAAATATACAAAATAATATTAGCGAATATTTCCAAGGACCATTCCTGAGTTTTCAGGCCAATCCTCAGTACCTCAGAGAATACTTGGGATTTGGATGCGCAGGATTTGGGGGGGGGGGGGGAGAGCAGAGGGCAGGGCAGCCAGCAGCGCAGATGAGGGAAGGAGGTCAAGGAATAGGGCACCAGGAGACAGGGAAGGGGGGCAGCGAGGGCAATAGATGGGAGGGAAGGAGTGTCCCACTCAACTAAGCAATGTGGGACCCATGCATGCTGTTGTCTGAACTCTCCCTAAAGCTGTGGGAGCCAGTTGCACTGCTCTGGATGCTGCCACCTTTGAATTTATTTATTTATTTATTTATTTATAAAACTTTTACCCTGCCCCTCCTGCACGCAGCTCGGGGCGGCTTCCAACAATCTTTAAAACAATAAAACAATTTAAAACAACCATAAATATTATAAAATAATTAATATACAGGACAGACAAAACACTAAGAATAGGTGAGGGAATTAAAACCCCACCCTACTCACCCTCCCTCCCAAAGGCCTGGGCGAACAGCCAGGTCTTACAGTTTTGCGAGAATATTAATAGGCTAGGGGCCAGGCAAGCTTCCTCCGGAAGGGAGTTCCACAGTCACGGTCCCACTACCAAGAATGCCCTCTCCATCATGGCCCCCCGCTTAACACGGGGGACCTCCAGGAAGGCACCCCCGGCAGACCACAGGAGCCGCTCTGGGGCGCGGAGGGCGAGGCGGTCCCTAAGGTATGAGGGGCTGAGACCATGAAGGGCTTTATAAACCATCACCAGCACCTTGAACTTGGCTCGGCACGCTATCGGCAGCCAGTGCAGAGCTCGGAGCACCAGTGTAATATGCTCCCGGCGACCCGTCCCTGTAAGAAGACGAGCCACCGCATTCTGCACCAGCTGCAGCCTCCGAACCAAGAACAAGGGAAGCCCCACGTAGAGCGCGTTACAGTAGTCGAGCCGCGAGGTGACGAAGGCATGGATGAGGGAGGCCAGGTCCGGGCCAGAGACATACGGACGCAGCCTACGTACCAGATAAAGCTGGCGGAAGGCAGCCTTAGCGACTGCCTCCACCTGCCGCTCCAGCCGCAGGTCTGCGTCCAATATGACCCCCAGACTCCGGACCTGCTGAGCTACAGGGGGGCAAACCCCCCCAACCAGGGGGGCCACCACCCCCTTCGCCCTCCCCACCACCATCACCTCCGTCTTATCTGGGTTGAGCTTCAGTCTGCTCCGCCGCATCCAATCCGCCACGGCCTCCAAACATTGGGATAGCACCGAGACAGCAGGGTCTGGGTCGGTAGAAAACGAGAGGTACAGCTGAGTATCATCAGCATACTGGTGACATCGCACCCCGAACCCTCTCACGACCTCCCCCAAGGGCTGCATATAGATGTTAAATAATAATGGAGACAAGATCGATCCCTGCGGAACGCCACACGGTAAGGCGCGGGGGCTCGATGTTTCCTCCCCCAACACCACCCGCTGGCTCCTCCCCGAGAGGAATGAACGGAACCATTCAAGAACAGTCCCGTCCAGACCCCCCCGGTCACGCAGTCGTCTCAACAGCAGCCCATGGTCCACGGTGTCAAAAGCGGCCGAGAGATCGAGCAGGATGAGAAATGTCGAACATCCCGCATCCATCTCCCGGCGGAGGTCGTCCACCAAGGCCACCAACGCCGTCTCGGTGCCATAGCCGGGGCGGAACCCAGATTGAAAAGGGTCAAGGAGCCCGATATTATCTAGATGACCCTGGAGCTGGAGCGCCACTGCCCGCTCAATAACCTTCCCTAAAAAGGGAAGGTTAGAGACAGGTCGGTAGCTGGCGAGCGCGTCTACGTCCAACGATGGTTTTTTCAGCAGGGGGCGCACCACAGCCTCTTTTAAGCAAGGCGACAACCTCCCCTGCCGAAGGGACGCATTCACCACCCTCGCCAGCACCGTCCCCAACGTCTCCCCGGAAGCTTTTATTAACCAGGACGGGCATGGATCTAGTTGACAACACGTGGCCCTCACAGACCCCAGGACATCCACCACATCGGCCGGCGTCACTTCCTGAAACTCACCCCATAAAGATGGACCAGACGGACCCTCCGCCCCCCCGCGCTCTTCCCCTACTGCTATCAACCCAGCGTCGAAATCGGCCTGAATCCGAGCAATCTTGTCTGCGAAGTAGATGACAAACTCCTCACAGCGGGCCCGGGACAAGTCCCCATCCAGGCGGAGGGAGGCCGGACTAACCAGCCCCCGCACCACCCGAAACAGCTCCGCTGGACGCGACTTCGCAGACGCTATGAGGACGGCGAGGAATTCCTTCCTCGCCGTCCTCACAGCCTCCACATAGGACCGCAAATGGGCCCTATGGAGAAGACGATCGGAGACAGACCGAGTCCGACGCCAGCGTCGCTCTAGCCTCCTGCCCACACGCTTCATACACCGCAGCCCCTCAGTAAACCAAGGGGTCCTGCGGTGACGAGACCGAGGCAGAAGGCGCCTCGGAGCCACCCTGTCAATGGCCTCCTCCAGCAAGATGTTCCAATGCCGGACCAGCTCATCCACAGAGTGACCGTCCACATCCAGGGTAAGCTCCCTCAGGACCTCCTGGAACCGCTGGGGTTCCATCAGCCTCCGAGGGCGGACCATCCTAACTGGTCCCTTCCCCTTCTGGAGGGGGCGCGCTAAAAGACCGGCCTGAAGGAGGTAATGGTCCGTCCACGACAAGGGCACCGCTGTCACCTCCCCCACAACCGGACCCCCCGCCTCAAGGCCAGAGCCGAAGATCAGGTCGAGGATATGTCCCCCCACGTGGGTCGGGCAGATAACTTCCTGGGACAAGTTCATGGTTGCCATGGCGGCCATGAACTCCCGCTCCGCCCCAACAAGGCCGGCATCGGCGTGGATGTTGAAGTCCCCCAGAACCAAAGTCCTGGGGGAGCCCAGCACCACCTCCGAGGCCAGCTCTGCTAGAGCGGCAAGGGATGCCGCCGGGCAGGAAGGGGCCCGGTACACCAGCAGCACCCCTAGTTTGCCCGCAGCCAAATCGAACACCACGTGCAGGACCTCTACACCCATAATCTCCGGAACTGGATACCTCCTAACAGGCCAGTCCTCCCTAAAAACAATAGCTACACCCGGGTGGGGGGGAGGGGACAGGTCAGCCCACGTGGCTGGCCTCTGCGATTCCCCCCCTGTCCCCCACAACTCACTGTCAGTTCTTGTTTCCCCTGCAGGTCCCAGCGGCAGCGGAGTAGCGGCAGCAGTGACAGCAGCGGGGATGGTCTCAACAGCGGCGGCAGCGACAGGAGCAGCAGCGGAGCACCCCCCGCTGGCAGCAGAGCCCAAGAGCCCCCCGCACCAACAGCGAGGCAGGTAAGGATGGAAACAAAAAAAAACCTGCAGGCCCCTGAATGAGGTAAAGCTCTCTGGAAGCATTCTTGGAAATGTAGTCCAGCTAAAGCTGTCTGGGGAAAATCTGGGCTACATTTCCCAGAATGCTCCTAGAGAGCTGGAGGAGCATGCATGGAAAAACCTTGCTGTACACAAATACGTACAGTCTATCAGTTTCATAAATTTATCCTGCTGTCTCCCTATATTCCCCTCTCCCTTGTCTCACCCCTCTAATCACAATTGTGTAGCTCTAACTGAAGTATCAGTCTGAATGGTCTTCATAGGTTAGTTAAACACCACCACCCCCAATAAGAACATGCACACTTTGGATCAAATAGTGTCACTTTCGTTATCATTATTTGTCATTTTTGTTATCGTTAGTGCAATAACAAAAATGACAAAAAATAATAACAAAACCTATAACAATAACAAAAGTCGTTATTGATTTTGTTATTGCCTAGCAGCCTGGCAGGTGTTTTTCTTCCTGGCCTTCAATATCCCCACAAAAGGGAGCTTTGCTATTTTGGGAGTTAGGTACTTCTCAAGGTGAGTAAGGCCAAAAGAATCCAGTCCTTTGTATTGTGCATCTGAGATAAGATATATTTGAAGATAAGATTGTTATCAGTTAGATCATGGGAGGCAAAGCAGAATTGGAGCAGGTTTACTTTCATACGCCATTAATAGTATTCAATGGATAATAATGTCCTTGGTTGCTAGGTCCCTATTCCAAGGTCCTCATGTGTGTGTCAAGCACACATGTAGAGGAAAACTAGAGTTGTTCACATGTATAAAATGTGCATGCACAGGGTGGCTCCAGGAATGTACCTTGCCTCCCAATTCCACAGCCACCTGGGAGAGAGAGAAGTGAAACTGAAGTTGCTGCCATGGTGGCAAGAGAGTCAGGAGGCGAGGGACTTTCCTGGATCCGCTCTGCTCATGTACAATGTGTGTATGTCCACAACTCTAGTTTTAGTCCACATGGACCCTGGATCAGGCCTATATTTGCATATAGCTAGCTAGCTTTATGACATGTAACTGAATACCTTGCCTACATTTAAAAAAAATACTTTTCATTTGGAGGAAATATGCAGTGCTGCAATGAAAAGAGAATAAAAACAGAAGTGATTTCTCTTTTTAGGGCTCCCCAAAAACGCCATTATTTGATATGCTTTTGTTGAACCTGAGCTTTTTGGAAGAGCATTGCATTTGCACCTAGTGAAATAAATTAGCAGAAAGAAGGCTAGGTCATGTAGTTCTTCCTCACACCAATCTCTTATTCTAGTCAATGGCCACAACCCCAAACTTCCTGCATGCAGGATCCGCGTGAGTCCCATGTGGGTTCCGCGTGGATTGCACGTGGCACCTGCGTGGCACAATGTCCCCGCAATGGGCTTGCACATAGTTTGTGTGCACGTATATTCGTGCACATACCATGTGATGCATGCGGGGCATGGAATTGGGCCCAATGGGAGTTTTGCCCAAATAAGGATCACAGAATCAAACTTACTTTAATACACGTACAGTGCTGATTTATATTATGGACATCACGGATATTTCCAGCTTCCCATTTAATAATTCATTTTACACAGTTCATAAGAATTGCTGTGGAGAAGTGTAATGTCACCCACAAAGTCAAAGTCATCCAATTTTTCCTACCACGTTCCAATTAACTTGAAAGTTCCTAACATATGTCACATTGCTCATTAACCAAACCAAATCAAAGAATGCAGGAAATATCTATGGTGGACTCCCATATTCATTTCAAACAAATCCAATTTCCATACATTACCTCTAATGTTTTATCCTAAATCATCAGTGCATGTTGAGTGACTTATACAGTTAATCAACATCAAAAGGAACTTCTATAGTGCACCGTGATGGGCAATGGAAACTGTTCAGCACCTACTGCAGTCAAAGATGATGGAATACAGAACACAGCCATTTTTTTAGAACAAAGCTATTATTTTTTAACACAATTACAGGAAGGACTCTGTGTAGTATAAAAGCTTGCATACTCTCACCAACAGTAGTTAGTCGAACAAAAGATATGTATTTATTATTTGTTGTTGTTATCAAATATTGATATAGCACTGAACAATCATTAAATAGAGAAAGATTCCTGCCCTTTAGGGGTGTGCATGTCATTTTTGTTATATCAATAATGAAAACAAAATTCGTCATTTTCATTATCATTATTGCAAACAAAAATGACAAAAAATAACAACAAAATCAATAATGATAATGAAAGTTGTTATTGATTTTGTTATTGCCCTGAAGCCTGGCAGGTATTTTTTGGATGGAAATGTGGCAAGGAGAGGAGGGAGCAGACATCTTGGATCCAGAAACAGTGTCAAACTCTTGAACTGGGCGAGTGATAGGAGGGGAAGGACCGGATGGATGCAATTGCTGACCAATGAACAGTGCAAACAGGTCCCAGGAAGTTGAATGGCACCTTGTTCAATGCCTCCTGCCTCCCAGAACCAGTCAGGGGAACTCTGGGGGAGGGCACTGCAACGCTTTATTATATAGGGTTGGGCTGCTTGACTCTGGTTCTGTGTAAGCTATTGCTCTGTCAGGGTGCATTTGCAGAATCTTCTGGTACTTGCATTAAAAATTCTCATATATATATATATATATATGAGGTGGCAAAGGGTATTTTCAGACGAGATGGGGTGGCATTCGCCCCGTCCCGGACTCACTCTTCAGATTCCCCGCCGAATCATCCCGTCACATCCAAGAGACGTGCTGGCTGATCCCGGTGAGGAATCGGGGAGGGGGCGGGGCTGCATGGTGCAACGTGCGGCCGCACGGCCCCACCCCCTCACCCTCCACCTGTCCTCTAGGGAGAGGGGCGGGCGCCGCGGCCAATGCAACCACAGCACCCGCCCGAATTGACCACAGCCCGGAATCCCGCTGGGGATTCCAGGCCGTGGTTTCCATTCAGATGAGACGGGCCCCTTCATCGTGGCGGGGAATCACACTCACCACGCGATTGGCGCCGGCCCCGATCTTGGTATACACACAATAGCTAGGTTTTTAAAATAATAATAATAAAAAAAAATACGAACACACACACACACAAAATCTAAGCTAAACCTAACCTATGTATAATGCAAAATATTCCTATTCTATAATCATAATCTATATAATAAAACATATATCTCACAACTAATATCTATATCTATATAATATATGGAGAGGGGGAGACAGTCAGGGGAAGGGAAAAGGAAAACTCAGAGGTATATCCACTATCTCTAATCTATCTCTATTCTACATCTATCATCTACTATATATATATATAGTAGTGTGTGTATGTTTGTATTTATTTATTTATTTATTTATTTTAAAAACTTAGCTATTGTGTATATACCAATACCAATACCAAAAACAAAATCTTCGTTTGAAATCAGTACCAATACCGATACTGATAATGAAAAACAACATTTCATTATTAACAAAAATGAAAACAATACATTTTAATAACAAAAACAATAATGAAAAACTAAAAATTACATGGGGCCTTGGTGCACACCCCTAGCCTTAAGGAGCTTGTAATCTAGGAGAGACAAAGGATAGTAGACACAGTAGAGGAGAAAACAGGGAGAGATGGGAATACATTCACAGTATTGAAAAGCTGTAGATGCACTTGCTTAATTTAGTTACAGAGGAGAAGAGGCCCCTGAATGAAAGGACAGGATAGGAGTAAGCATTGGTAAACAGTCTGTTGAGATAAGAAACTATGGAAAGCCCAAAAGAAAGGGTAGGTTTTCAGGAGGGATTCTCCCTCTGTAAAGTTATATTACTACACTAGAAATGAGTGAAAACAAAAAAAAACCCATTAAAATTATGAAAATAGTGAAAATTTTCATTTTTCTTATTTTTGTTATTATCCCTATGCAGCAGCAGCACTGTGTGCTCACTGTATTGTGTCTCCTGTGTCAAGAAGGTGTGTGTGGGGGGGGGGGATAACAGAACAGCCTGAGTAAGTCTCCAGACTAGGGCTGAAGACAGAGCAGGTGCTGTCATTCTGTTGTAAAATACTGACCTTTTGGGGAGCATCTTCAGCCGTTTATCCCACTTCCATGCTTCGTCTTGTCGGTATTGGTGCTTATGATTCCTTGTCATTTTCCAGTAATTTTCAGCAATTTTCTTCTATTTCCAATAATTTCCAATATTACTGATAATACCAGAAATTACTGGAAATTATCAGGAAGCCAATGTAAAACAAAAAATAAATAACGAAAATGAAAATGTATAACAAAAAGTAATGCAATTTTAATAACAAAAATGAAATGAAAACAATTTTTTTCCTCTGCATACTGCTAAACTGGGAGTCCTGCTCTGTATGGATGGCACCTCAGTCAATATTTGACATGGAGGGACTTGTGATGGCAGCACCTCTGCCCATATTCTGCAACCGGGAATATGTGGTAAAAGTATTGAAGTACAGAGGATTAACTTCATCATCTGTTATTAAATTGTTGACATATTAATCATAATCAACTATGGAAAAATAAAAACAATTCCTTACGTTACAAGAAATTGACAGTGGGTGGAAACTAATGAGATAGGGGAGGCTGGATTCCTGGCCCACCCCAAGACAGGCCACTGCATCCGCCAGCCCACAGTGTGGCGGTTGCAGTAGCCTGTCCAGGGGTGGGCCAGGGATCTGGCCTGCCCCATCTCATTTGTTTTCACCCACTGTCAATTTCTTGTAACATAGGGGATTACTGCCCCCCCGTCCCCAAGTTGAAGAATTTATACCTTTAGGCCACTGTGTTTAAGAAGTTTGTTCTTAATGTATAAAAACTTTTCTTTTTGTCAGTTCAACATAATAAAGAATTTTCCTTCTTTTCCTGGGTTTACTAAATAAACTAAAGTAAAGATTTAGATAAAGATGAAAAGAACAACTCTTCCTTACAGTTGTTGGAATCAGCTAGTCAAAAAGGAATGCTAGTTTTCCTATAATACTGCCTTTCAGTCAGGCAGCTAACTAACCATAATTGCCTGGGGACTGACCACAAAATATGCATCAGAAATAGACACTCTTCTGTCACAGAATCCAGCTGCCATAAATTGAGAGGATGTTTGTTTCTCACCATTCACAATCTATCTGAGTGGCTTGCTCCAACCCAATTAAAAATGACAGTCTTGTGAATTATATAGCACAATGCAAAAAGCAGTAGCAGGTTGAGACTGAAGTTTCAATGCTCTTTGATTCCTGCTGTGAAAATCATTTACACAAATAAGTGGGAAACAATAGTGGGAGCTGTTCCTTCTACACCAGTGAAAAGACCATTCCCTTATTTTATTTTATATTTTACAAACCAATATCTTTAATTTTTCTATCAGATCCATAATGTATACATTATCAACCTTAATTGTCCTAAAAAAATCTTTCTGCTTAAAATTAATCTCCCAGAAATCATAATAATAGTGATGCAAAGGGCCTCTTGAATTATGATGAATATGGGTGAAAACAGACATGATGCTAACCACCCTTTAACCACCCTTGGTGGTCTTTATGCATGTTTCAGGGCTGCATAGGGCACCAATACAGCCCTGCAACATGCATAAATAACCACCAAGGGTGGTTAAAGGGTGGTTAGCGTCATGTCTGTTTTCACCCTATGTCAACAATTTAAAAACACATGATGAAGTTAATCCTCTGTACTTTAACACTTTTACTATGTGTTTAACCACTTTAAATGGTTGTATCTGAAAATACACCCAATTCTGCAATATTCCTAAACCTTCCTTCCATATCCTCAAGTAGAACACTGCTAGCTTTCTTTTCCTACTGATAAATTAAAGGCCTATGAAGCCGACTCAGTCTTCCAACTTCCATATCTTCTCTACCAACATCTTCTTCAGGGCAGGAAGCCTGCCAAAACCATTTAATGGACGAGGGAATTAAGGTTTTCGAATAGGTCAGAGGCCTCTCAGTCATTTTATTCCAACAAAGACAAATCGATGTCACCTATAGGACCCAGGGGAACATTTCTTTTAACAAAGGAAAATCAAGAATTGCAGCAGAGAGAAATGAAAAAAAACAAACCACAAACAATATGTAACATTAACAAAACTTTATCAGAATTAATACTTTTGCAAGGGAACAAAATGTAAATATACTTCTGAGCCACAGAAGTAATTCATTTTCTGCTAAATTCAGTAGCATGTGTGGCAGAGTCTGACACATTTTTACTTTCCCCCAGCATTGTGGTTTTCATCACTTCTTTGAAATCCATAGCTTTCATGTACAGTTCATTAACGCTGATCAAAGCACATATCTTTCCAATAAAGGCAATTTTTTCTATGTAATCTTTAGTAGACATTTTACAGCACATGTTTTTTTTTAATATATATATATATATATATAAAATGTTCTTTATCCTGAAGTCTCATTTTAATTTGTAGTTATGGCCAGAGAAGTGACAACATACAAATGACATCCTGGTGTTCTATATTTATTCTCTCCCAGTGACGTCCATAGTTAGTTTCTCAGTTTACAAGTCAAAACAAGATTTTTATAACTACCAGTTCTGTTAGCTCAATCTGGTGTCTGAAAAGCAAGCTGCCTGTTTCTGTGCTATGTGCCTGGGTTCTAATACCTAATTTGACACTGCATAGGACTAATTTTCAAAGGAGCATCTAAACTTACATTCACAAAATTGTTCTTAGACACTTATTGTCCCTGCATTGCTGAAAAAGGCAATAGACACACATGTTTGGGTATAAAATGCTGCAACTCTATTAAACATAACATCAACCTGGGGAAACCAACCTACAACAAAACAAACTCCACTTTCTTTCCTGGTCCAGTGCATTTCCCAATCCAGGACTTCACCCCCTCATCCACTCCTGACCATGCCAACTGTTAGGATTCCTTAAGGCAGGTACTGAGAGAGGAGTGTTGGTTCTGACACTGCTAGGGAAAGCTGATATACTACATTGAAATGCTGCACCTGACAAGACCCCCAGGGTTTGGGCCGAAGCCTTGGGTCATAAAATCCCCAAATTGGCCAAACCCTTCCACTCACCCCTCTTAATGAGGTGCCTCACATCTCAGTCTGTGTTCCAGCTGTATTCCATTTTGACTTATTTCCTGGCAAGGGATTATTGAGTTGTGATGTAGAACAACCTAGGAAGGCTTGAATGTGCCCTATGGTTGCACGGACTGAAAATGGAGGGTGATGGCACTAAAAGGAAGGCAGAAAAACCCCAACAGGAACTAAGCCAATATGTGCTATGGGAAAAATTCCTTCTTGGTCTCTAAAATTAAGGAAACCAACAACGCCTGCAGTGGCAGTCCACATTTAGTGGGTGGGTGCTGTCTTGGCATGCCCACGGTGTATCCTCCCCCCTCCCAGTTCCTTCTTATAGCATGGGAGGGAGAGGGGAACAGCCTCATGGCTGGCTGTGCACCAGCCCAAAGTTCCCAGAATGGGCTAGTGGTCCAACCCATTTGAATTCCCCCCTCCATGGATGAACATTTTCTTAATCCGGTGGCTAGAAGCCATCCACTTACCTCTGCTGCCTCTTTCTTTCAGGTGAACAGTGCCAATGACCAGTTCCATGTCCACAGGCTGGGTTGGGGGATGCGGAAGTTGCACATACGCATGAAGAGACAGATGTACAATATCTCAGTTATATGCACAAGGTTAAATTTGGAAGAAACAAATGTGTAACTTTACACTTGCTTCTATATATCTTCCCCTGTTTAAAATATAATTCTTATTCTGACAGCACTAGAACATGTATATAAGGATGAAATATGCATGTATTGGACTGGCTGCTTAGAGGCAAAGCAGGCCCACTAGAGCTAAGCTAAACCTGCAAACAAGCTGCCAACTAGCTTCTGCAGCCATAATTGAAGGCAGCTGGGTATGAAACTCTGCATCTAACCTATTATGCCTCTAGCCTACACATAGGTGTAGTGGGCTGAAGAGAGGCATGTAATTGCTCTGATCAATTCCAGTAAGGGGAGGAGATTATAAGCAGGAAGCTTTCCAATTGAATGGGGGAACTGGAGGAGGAAGGTTGCTCTGTTTGTTAAGTTAAGAGAACCAGGAGCCTCCTGGTATACAAGAGGACTTGAGAAGGAGCAAGGCTGGGAAGCAGGGCTGTTGAGCCAAGCCAGCCTGAAAACTGTTTAGAGAGTGCAAGAAACAAGGCCAAGAACTTTATTTTTGTTGTGATTTATGTTTGGGAGCCGATTTTTTGGGAGAAACCCCACAACCTGGTGGAACGGGCCAGCTATTAAGGGGAAAAGAGGGGGATGGGAGGACATTAAAACCCTAGTGTGGGGTGTTAGACCCCAAAATGAATAAATTAACCCTTGGTGTTTGTTT
>QEPC01007844.1:771321-808470 GCA_003113815.1 Sphenodon punctatus | reverse complement strand
TTTATATCCCGCACTCTCCTGACAAGCGGCTCAAGGCGGCTCACAACAAAAATATACAAACATAAGATCCACATGGACCAATATAATCCAACACTCCACATAAGTCCATACTACAGTACAGAATAATCAATTATCTCAACAATTGCAAATATATATAACATCCACCCCCCACTTTACCATTCCCAACATATAATACCTTCCAACTCAACTCCCCATCCCCCACCCTGCTGCCACCAGAGGGGGGCCTTCCACTCACCCCTCCTCCTGCTCTCACCAGAAGGAGAGGTCCCCTTCATACAAATGGAAAATACAATATCTATAATATCTATCTCACTAAGTACAGGACCAATGTCCTTTACAGTACAGAACAACATTTCATAAACAGCAAAAAAGACCAATCCCATCCCACCCATTAACATAAGACATCTATTTAACTCAATCCTGGCTTCACATTAGCCATTTCAATGTCATCCACTGGGAGCTCCCCCCATCCACTCCTACTCTCCCCATAAACACACATTCCCCTCCGCCTCAACTCCCCCTCCCACCATATACCTATAACATCCTTCCTCGGGCCTCGCCATCGGACTTCGCCGAAGGGCACCACCAAAGGGCACGCCCCTTTGGACGTGCCCCTTTGGCACGTGCCATCGGCACTTCTCCTCCTCTTCTCCTGATTCTGCCATCGCCGCCTTCAACCCCTCTCTCACCTCCACCCTTGACTCCCTTGCCCCCCTCTCCTCACACCCAGCTCACTCCCGTAACCCTCGCCCTTGGCTCACCCCCACCATTTGCCATCTCCGCTCCTGCACCCAGGCTGCAGAATGCCTCTGGTGCAAATCCCACTACCACGCCAACTTCCTCTACTTCAAATTCTGTCTCTCATCACTCGAAGCTGCTATCTCCCTCGCTAGACAGCAGTACTATGCTTACAGCATTGAGTTCTGCTCCCGGGACCCTTGCTGCTTCTTTTCCAATGTTGACTCCCTTCTCAAACCCCTCTGTCCACCTCCTCTCTCTTCTCTCTCCGCTCAAGATCTTGCTCTCTTTTTCACATCTAAGGTTAACAAGATCCGCCTGGATATCGCTTTCAAGTCCTCTCCCCCTGCAACTCCCCCCTCCCCCACCTCTCTCCTGTCCTCCTTCCCTCCCACCTCCCTGGAGGAAATCTCCTCCCTGATCTCTTCCTCCAACGCCTCCACTTGCCCCCTGGACCCCATTCCTTCCTGCCTCTTGACCTCCATTGCCTCCACCATCTCCCCTCCCTTCCTGCACATCAACAACCTCTCCCTCTCTACTGGCTCTGTCCCCCCTGCCTTTAAACATGCCACTGTCTCCCCCATCCTCAAAAAATCCACTCTGGATCCCTCTGAACCCTCTAATTACCATCCTGTCTCGCTCCATCCTTTTGTTTCCAAGCTCCTTGAACAGGTTGTCTACTCCCATTGCCTCAACTTCCTCTCTGCCAACTCCTCCCTTGACCCACTCCAATCTGACTTCCGACCCCTTCACTCCACTGAAACCACTCTTACTAAGATCACCAACAATCTTCTTATAGCTAAATCCAACCACCGTTACTTTATTCTTATCCTCCATGATCTCTCTGCTGCCTTTGACACTGTTGACCACTTGCTCCTTATTGAATTGCTCCTCTCCCTTGGATTCCGGGACTCAGTCCTTGACTGGTTCTCCTCCTACCTTTCTGACTGCTCCTTCAAGTATCTCTTCCTAACCCCTCCCACTCCTCCTCCCTACCCCTCTTGGTCGGGGTTCCCCAAGGCTCCATCCTTGGCCTGCTCCTCTTCTATATCTACACCCAATCTCTAGGCAAACTCATTTCCTCCTATGGCTTTCAATACCACCTATACGCTGATGACACTCAACTCTATCTCTCCACTCCTTCCCACTCACCCTCTGTTCAAGCTCGTCTCATCAACTGTCTCTCTGATATCTCTGCCTGGATGTCTCAACGCCAACTCAAACTGAACATGGCAAAAACTGAACTCCTGATTTTTAATTTTGATACGATGTTATGTTGTAATTTGTGTTGTGTTCACATTTATTACTGTTGTGTATTTGTGTTTTGTCTGGCCATGGCGAAAGCCAGTGCTAAATAAACTGATTTGATTTGATTTGATTTGAACTCCTGATCTTCCCTCCCAGACCTTCCTCTCCCAATTCCCTGTCAATTGCCATTGATGGAGTCTCCATCCTCCCTGTATCCCAAGTTTGCAGCTTCGGCTTCATCCTTGACTCACACCTTACCTTCAAATCCTACATTGACTCTGTTGCCAAATCCTGCCACTTCTCCCTCCACAACATTGCCAAGATCCATCCTTTTCTGTCTGTCTATTCTGCCAAAACTCTCATCCATGCCCTAGTCATCTTACACCTCGACTATAGTAACCTCCTTCTTATTGGCCTCCCCTGCTCTCACCTTTCTTCCCTTATCTCTGTTCAAATCTCTGCTGCCAGGATCATCCACCTAGCCCATCGCTTTGACCACGTAGCCTCTCCTCTCCTCTCTCCACTGGTTCCCTCTTCCCAAGTGTATTCTGCACAAGCTCCTCATCTTCACCTACAAAGCCCTTCACAACCTCACTCCCCCTACCTCTCTGCCCTGATCTCCCTCCGAACCCCTGCTCGAGCACTCCGCTCCTCCTCCATCCTCTCCCTCACCCTCCCATACCTCCCTTGCTCCCCCAACCGCCTTTGTCCCTTCTCCCTCGCTGCCCCACATGCATGGAACTCCCTCCCTGCCCTCGTCAACCTTGCCCCCACCCTCCACACCTTCAAGTCCCTCCTCCAAAGCCACCTCTTCCGCTCCATCCTTCCGAACTCCTGCTAAGCACCTGTTATGTGAAAACTCCCAATTTACTGTAACCATGCCAAGCATGTGTACCTGAACTCTTGCATCCTCATGAATGTTGCATCCCTTGTCTTTCCCTCTGTTTTCCCCTTCCCTGTCTCCCCTTCCCCTGTCATTAGATTGTAAGGTCTCGAGCAGGGACCATGTCTATCTTATTCTTTGTAAGTGGCAGGTACATTGCTGGCAACTAATAATTAATAATTAATAATTAATAATTTTGATCTTGCAAAACCTGATAGGCCTTTGCTGCTTAATTCAAAGTTTCTGTGATTTTTGTTAGGATCAGTTGATGGAGATTAATTACAACAAAACTAAGTTCTTGGTGGTGTGGAGTAGAACTGTCCAGTATAAATGGTATATGAATGGTCCCAAATTACCCAAGTTAAGTATTTCAAATACCTGGGAATTGTTTTTGCCCAATCGACTTCATGGTCTGCATATTGTGATGCTATCATGGAAGTAGAAAAGTTCACCTACAATGGTAGTTTGAGTTTCTATTTCACAAAAGGTGGCAGATTATTCTCTCCCATGCTAAAATTATTTAGAGCAAAAGCCCTCCCTCAATCATTATACAGCACTCAAGTCTTGGGTCTGGCCTTAATGGACAAATTAGACAAGGTTCAAAATAATTTTTTATGGTACATTCTCCATGTCCCCCCAGATACCCCAATTTCTCTTCTGAAAGCAGAGACTGATGTCCCTTCAGTGTCATCTTGGATTAAATTGCCAGTTATAAAATTTTGGCTTTGGGTTACCCATCAGGTGCCAAGTAGCCTTTGTTATTTAGCCTCTAATCTGTTATGCCAGGATCCCTGGTAAGAAGGCACATCAGACATTCTTTTCTGACTGGATCTTGCTAAAGAGCTTTTGTTTGCTCTTTCCTATTCGGACACCTTAATCCAGGTAAAAAGATGTATTTCAGACCAGGAGTAGCAGATTTTTTTCTGCTGTGATAAACTCTCAAAAAATATCCCTGGTGTACAAATCACTTCCAATAGAGCACTCGTGTTCAACCTATTTAAACTTTCCAACTTGTTGGATTTACAGGTGAGCTTACATGCTGGATCAGTTCAACCTTCTCCCAACTGCCATCATTAAGGGCAGAAGGAAGGGGATACCATACAATCAGAGAGTCTGTCACGGGTGTAGCCAGGGTGTCACTGAAATGTTATCATGTAATTTTTGATTGCTAACTATATATGCACCCCCCCAGCTTAACTATTTAAATTGTTTTATCCAAGTATTGCATTGGGAAAATTGCATTATCCAAGTATGAAGCCCTGTACAAATGGATGTGTTGATATTTTTGCTCTCAGGGAAGGATCCAGTTATCACTTTGCAGACAGCTACATTTCTGCAGTTGTTAATCTTAGATCAGCAGTCTCTAAGGAATCCTAGTGTCCATTTACTGAGTTTAATTTGATGGTTTTGTTTATTTTATCTGAGCGCTATTGGTTTTTTCTGTCATGTTATTGTGTACTTTGTGATGGCCTATGGCTACAACAAATAAATTATGCTGATAACTGATAAAATCAAAGTGTTGCAAATAAACTGAAACATTCTATGTGATGATATTACCCACATTACTATTGTAAATTATGTGATGTTATCTTTGTGACTTAGCAGTGAATATTATTCATAGCTGATTTTGTGAGTATAATTTCCTTGAAGCACATAGTTAATTAAGAAGATTTACCTATATCCTTGCCCATCATGGCTGGTGAAAGAAGCCAGCTGGGAGATGCTGTGGACTTTGCTAGCTGGGGTTGTCAATGCCTCCCTTTGGGAGAGTAGATTGTTGGACAAGCTTAAAATTGCAGTGGGCCAGCACCTGCTTAATGTTTTTTGTTTGTTTGCATGGACTGTACAGAGGGTGGGGGGTTACTGGTTGCAGTGCCTTCCCCGTGGCCGCTTTGGTGCACCACCGGGGCTCATTTCCCTGCAGACCCTTGCAGCCACCACCCACTGTAAGCATTGGCCAGACGGCCCGGGCTCTCCATTGTCCACTTGCCGCTCCACGCCGAGCGGAGGTTTTGGACCCAGCGATGTTGGAACAGAAGGTAGAGGTTAATAGTTGGGTCCTGCCCTAGCACCCCTGCACCGCATCCCCTTCCATGGCCCCCCGGTGTTGCCATGGCTCCCCATGCTGCATCCCCCCCCCCCATTCCTCTGCTGGTAGTGAGGCATTCCGGCCCCACCACCACCACCTGCCTTGGAATCCAGATGTGTGGTATGTCTTACTGGAGCTCGTGGGGCAGCTGGCATGGACAGTTGGTCACATTGAGGTTCCGGGATGTTCTGGGGAGGCCGTGGTTCCCAGAGGAGGGGTCTCGGAGGCAGCTGTGGAGGAACCGGGAGGGGTGCGGACCGGAAGGACAGCCCCACTGGCTGTTGTTGTGGGGCTATGTGGGGGATAGGGACCCTGTCTACAAGACTTGGGAAGGGGTACCTCTGGGGAAACCAGGGTTGGCCGAGGTGCCCCACCTACACCCGTAGGAGGGTGCCCCGGTGGTAATTGGCTGCCATCCCTCCATCCGGGCCTGGAGTGGCCATGTCCAACTGGGGTTCTCTCCGCAGGAACCCCACGACCTCTCCTATGAGGTTGAGGGCCTGTGCAGAGGTCCCCTCCAGCGTGACACAGCCCCTTGCCCTCTTGACTCTATCGAGCTGCATTTCGCGGTGGAGGGGTAGCAGTCCGGCACCTGTCTCAAAGGTGCTCAGTGTGGGACTGGTTCAGCATGGATGCCAATATGTCCCAGTCCCTATCCCCTTCCCCTCTTTGCACCTCCCTGGTGAAGGTGAGCTCCTCGAGTGCACCTCGGCTGAACTTCTGGTTTCCTCCTGCAGTTCCCTCCCCACCCCAGGTCCTCTCTCCTTCTCTGGTTCTGGGACCACATCTCCCAATTCCTCTCAATGCTGCCAGTGGCAGGTAACCTTGCGGGACCAGGGAAGTCATCTGTGGATGACATGTGACCCCATTGGGATGTGCTGGTTGCCATGTCCATACCCTCTACCCCATGCAGTGCATCTGTTCCACTATTGGGGATACCTTCCCTCCTTCCCTGTCTGTCCCTATGGTTCTTGGGATCAATCGGGTGGGGTCCTCATATTCCTGTCCCGTCTGTCAGGCCACTGTGCTTTCCCCATGTGGGGTTGCCTTCACCCGAGGCTGTGTTGGCCCAGCACCTCCTTGTGGGTATGTTTTGTGGTCCCTCCTTCCTTGTGGCCCCCCATCTGTATTGCTGTCAGGGGATGTTACCCATCTGGCTTGATCACACAACTGTGCTGGGCCCCGGCCCTTCCCTGTCTTGTGTGCAGGATGGTTAGCTATAGGGTATGCCCCTGTGGCTGGTCTGCTACCCCATCTGCCTAGCACCACCCATGACCCATCCCATTTGCACTGTGGCCTACAATCGGTGTCCTGGTGCCCATGTCTCGGGGCTGCCACTGGTTCCTCCTCAACCACCTCCTCTTTCGTGACCTCCTCCTCGTGAACCTCCAGGGTCATTTGAGCTGTAATGGGAATGTGGATCCATCAGTCAATACCTGATGCCCAGCTTTGGCTCCGGTCCCTGTGGCCAGGGCCCTGACCCCCACCCTCACCCCCCGGGCCCTGGTTGTGTTCCTACCTGGATCATCTTCCTCCATCATGGGAGGTGTTCTGGGTCTCCATCTGCTATGTGTGTGCCCCCCAATCCCATGGCCTGTCGCCTTGTGGGTTTTGTGGGTGCACGTGGAGGGTGATGTTTGCATGAGTTGATCCCCAGGCCTCCTCCTCCCCCTGTTTGATGGGGCTGTCCCCTCCCTCATCCTGGCTGGCCTCTCTAGGGGCAGCAGTCTCCCCCTGCTCTGGAAGTGTCAGGCGGGGGGGGGGGTTGTGAAGACCCTGTGTCTGCCCCTGGTGAAGGCAGAACCATGTAAGTGGGAGGCGACTATATCCCCATCCATGCAGAGGAACTGGTCAAGTTCATCATGGAATTCCATTGTACGCATGGCATGGCTGGACTTGAGATTGTTGTCCTTGATATACTTATATTTGGACCTCAAGTCCTTTGTCTCTTGCATGCACTGGGTGACATCCCTATTGTACCCCTGCTGCTGCATCTCCTGGGTGATGGCTTCATAGACCTGTCTGGTCTTGTAGCTGTGCACCAGGTCGTTCTGGACCTTTTCAGTCCCCCACAGATGTATGAAGTCCAGGTTCTCTTCCCTGGTCCAGGGGTTCCCCTTTTGGGATCTGCCTGTGAGCTGTCTCTTATACACATCTTTGATATACTTATATTTGGACCTCAAGTCCTTTGTCTCTTGCATGCACTGGGTGACATCCCTATTGTACCCCTGCTGCTGCATCTCCTGGATGATGGCTTCATAAACCTGTCTGGTCTTGTAGCTGTGCACCAGGTCGTACTGGACCTTTTCAGTCCCCCACATGCATATGAAGTCCCTGGTCTCCTGTCTTGACCAGGGCTCTCCCTTTAGCGTACCACGTGTGGGGGGCTGTTCAGCTTGACAGATTGGGGCCCACCCAGTAGCTGTGGTGACAGTGGAGCTGGTTGTCTCCTGTTGGGGGTTAGCATCTGCCCTGCAGTCCCCCTATGATCCCTTTGGGGATCCTTCCCCTGGGGGGCACAGGTGGATTACCTGACTGTCACAGAGGCCCTCCTCGGCCATCTCCCTGATGGTGCATTTCTCCTGTGTCTGGGTGCTCCTGTGGGAGTGAAAACTGTTATCTGTCAGCTGTTAGCTGTGTTCCCTCTGGATGGTTTCTGGTATTGGTGTGCGGGACCCCCTTCTCTGGGTTGTTGGGGTACCCTTGCTCTTACCTTGCATCCCATTGCATCTCCCTTCCCCGTGCCTTGTGATTGTGGTGGTGTGGGGGAATGTGGGCAGAGCGGGCACAGTGGCATGCCCTCATCCCTGTGACAGGACAGGTGTTCTGTGTTTTTCCATCCTTCCCACCTTCCCCCCATGGTTCATTGGGCTGACCCCCCCTCCTCTGGACATCCCAGGGTCCCTCTGCTTACCCTGGCCTGTCCCACATGTGTTTCAATGCTGGCTCGCTTTGTCTTGTCAGCTGCTATCCATCCTGAGATTTTGGAAGCCAGAACATCATTGTCATGTTTCTGTTCTCCTTTTATGGCTCCTGGGTGGATGGCCGGCATCTCCCCGGGTGGGCGTGTCTGCTTGGGCACCTGCGTGGCGTCTCTGGCCATCTCTCTTTGGTATTGACAGAACCCTTCCCATGGGTGTGGGTGTTTTGGTTTTTAAACGACAGGTGGGTGTTGATCATCCATCTCCACCCATCTCCGCTCACAGAGCATGCTGGCCCCTTTCCGGCTGCTCCATGGGTGTTGGTGGGTGGGTCATGCATGTGCATCCACCCACTCATGGACATTTACAAGGATGCTCTCCCACCCATCTGATGTAAAAAAGGCCATAGTACCTGATGGCCTGATGAGGACTGGGTGTTGTTCATTCCTCCGTGTTCTAGCTCCTTGATATCCTGATAAATAGCATCCATTCTTGTGGACACTATTGCCTGCAATGCCTCCACTGTTGGGTTCACTGGTCTTACTCTTGGTGTTTCTGGTACACCATCTCTGAAACAAGATGGTGCCCCTGCATGACTCCTGTCCCTGCACCCTGTTTCCCCATCTAGGGCCTCTTCAAGAGCCCTATTGGGACTCTCCTGCTGATCTTGGTTGGGCATGGGCTCAGGATCTAGAACAGGTGCCACAATGGGTAGTTGGGCCATTCTGGTATCCATACTGTCCATGTTGGCCTGCAGGGCCAGGAGAATTCACATAGCTCCTGGAGGGATGCCATCCTGCCCTGTGCATCCTCGATGCCGGATCCCTCCCGAGGGGGTGTCCTACCACCTTTTTGCCATTGGGAACCCTGCCATGCCCTACAGGCTGCCCCCTGTCTGCCCTTTTGGGGAATGAGCATCCTCATGCCATGCCTTGTCAGACTATCTGGCTTTCCTTCTAATTATTAATTCTTAATTGTTAATTTTAATTATTGTCTTCCCTGCCCTTTCTTCCAGCTGAGCAGAAAGTTGGGGTAGAAGAATCAGGCCCACTGGATCAAAAAACACAGCCCCTTGCTTAAACAGCTTGGTGGTAAAGGTAAAAGGGAGTGGAGTAGGGGTTTTTGGCACCCTGTAGCCCCCACCCCCCAATTCAATCCCCTTTGAGGACTAAGTATGCAGGGGGATGGAGGGAGGTTGCCTTCCTGTAGCCCACTTGAAATACCCCTTTACAGGTGATGAATGAACAAGGGGGGGGTATTCTCCATCCCATATCCCCAGGTTGTTGGATGGGTCAGAGAGAAGTGCCGTGGGGAGGCCTCACAGCCGTGGCTGACATTTTGCGGTCCAGTTCCTGCCCCATCTTGGCCTGGTTCCATCCCACTCAGCCTGCCCCAATGCTGCAACTGCTTCTGCCTCCTGCACTGCACTGTAGCCAGTACTACTTCAGTCACCATCACAAACACCTCTCTGGGCTCCTCCAAGGCCTCAGTGAACATACAGTGGGAGCCTGACTGTTCAGGTTCCTGTCCCAGTACTGTCCCAACTGCCCTGGTCCTAACCTATGTTAGCAGGACACCCCCTTCCATGCATGACTATTTGGGGGTTGGTACCACAATATACACTTGATTCTTAAATTTAGGGGAATTAGCCAAATTAGTTGAACTAGGGGTCCTACGTGCCACAAGGATCAGTCTGAGATATGGGTAATGCTCCTGGTCAGCTGGACTATCCCACCCACTTCCCAGATACACAGACAACTGTTTAAATACAAAAAGGTTTTTTAATTAAAAAATCAAAGAAGGGAGACACATAAACACACCTACCCTCCCTTCCACAGACACACACCCACGGGAAAATTCTTAGGTGGTATACAGTTTGAAATAACCACCCTCCCTTGTATAGATACACCACCCAACCACAAACAATCCACCACCACCCCAGTCTGTTATTCTTCAGGCATATACACACCTACCCTCCCTTTCACAGATACACACCCATGGGCGGAAGAGAGGGACTGGAGGGGGTGTCACTTTTCTATCTTTCCATGCTAAAGACTAAATTCTAGAAAGTGCCAGCTCCAGTGGTGACCTAATTCTGTGGGGAACAAAAGGGGCCTGGGTATGACAATAGAATTCAATGAAGGGTTGGGAGGATGCTCCAGGTGTCTTTCGGAAAATAGGGTGAGTCAATAGGGAAATCTTGTCAGGATGTTGTGGGGAAAACAAATCTTGCAGGGGATAAGGGGCTTTCCTATAGGGGAACAGGGAAGACTGGCTCCATCCAGGTGTGCACGGGTGGGCCCACCATTGTGCTTATTTTTCCAAACTGGAATGCCAAGCTAGGGTCTTTGTTTGAAACCGGGGAGTGGGCTCTCTTTCCTGTGGCTCTGTGATTACTGTAGGAGGCTCTTCCCTTATCTAATTTCTGCTCTTTTCCGGTTTCATGCTTTACCTGAGGGGCCTTTCAGTTTCAAGGGTTCACCTAGCTCTCAAATTCCTCTCTGGCCCTTGTTGCTTGGGCACCCTGGAATCTGTATTCCTTATGGGTGATGTTTCACCAAAAAGGGGGGGAGAAAATTCTCAGAGAAAAGGCTTGTTACCCAACAATTCCCCTGATGGGTGATGGACCCCATAGATTCATGAGTTTAGAGTAAACACAGTAGTCCTTAATGTGACTTAGTCTGGCCATTTTCCTTTTAACCCAACATGTCAAACCCATTATACAAAGCACAAGCTATACTTGGAACACTAGGATCAATTAAA
Organism: Sphenodon punctatus; assembly: GCA_003113815.1. Lineage (NCBI taxonomy): Eukaryota > Metazoa > Chordata > Lepidosauria > Sphenodontia > Sphenodontidae > Sphenodon > Sphenodon punctatus. Next base: position 797,807 of record QEPC01007844.1, on the reverse strand, counting down.
TTAAATGTCCTGGTTGCCTGACAACTCCAGCCCAGCAAACTCTCATACCACACATGCTAGCCCGCTAACTGAATGTCTGATCTTATTTGGGAGATGACCTGGTTGTTATGATTTACTATCAGGGAAGCTGCCTCCCCCTGTGCCTGCACCTTCTGAAGTTCTAACTGGAGGGATGGATGGGAGAAGAGGGATCTCAGGTGAGAAAGGCTCATTCCCAGGGAGACAAGGTAAATAGAGGTATAAAGAGAGGAGAACAGTTTCATATGCTGCACCATCCAGACTGGGATCACATATTTAAAATCACACACCATCACACTCATAACACCCCAAAACAGCAATTGAATAATGATACCATGGGATTGTCATGTCTTGTGTGGCCTCATTTATTACAAATGGAAAGTGAGCTTTGTGGCTTAGCTGAACTAATCATACTAAATTGGGCTTCACTTTTTCCAAGTTGTATAAAATAAGTTTACACTTTACTTTAATATCCGACTAGCAAAGCAAGTGTTGTAAAATGACAATATATTTATAAATAAAGGAGCATGAGACTTTAGAATATAAAAATATATGTATCGTTTACTTAAATGTAAATAGAAAATATCAGTAGCTTACACAGAATGGTATTGATAGCCAATCAAAGTTACATGATCTTAAAACATTTCTATTTTAAGAAAATGCTTCTAAAAGCTTAACGTATGCACAATTCATTGGCTCAAAGATATCAAGAATCATGCGTTACATTCTTCCCAGTTCTTCCCTTTGTCTGTCAAGATGTTGGTGAGAAAGAAATTCCAACATGTGGTGTGGAATTTCAGTCTAAAAAAAGTCAGGCTGTGTCTCTCTTCTTAAACAGTTTGCCTGCTAGGAGGCTCACATTCATGAGCAGTGACGCGATGACGTCAGTTAGCAGGGAAATACACTGGATTCTAATTGGCTCTCTTAATTCTGAACAAGTAAAGTTTTTAAATAGAAACCTTATATTTTTATCAAAGATAATTGTCTGATTACAGAGAGAATAACCAGAGCTTAAGGTTATTTCAACCATTAATTAAATAGATATGTTAGCTAGAAAAAACTAACAAATCTTTTTTCTCAGTCTGGAGATGTTCTATGAATGGTATCATCTGTCATTTAGACATGTAATAGATACAATTCCAGACACCTAGGCTGGCCAGAGGGCCTCTTTATTGCCTTCTAACTCCTAGCCATTTGACTGTTTCCTTGGATATGGTGAAAGTTCATTTGGGAAGTTTAGAAAAAAGCTCATTGGAATGTAGTTAAGGGGGCCCAATCTGAACCTAGCTAATCACAAAAGCTGATTTTAAAAATCAATGCAGCAAAACACTAATCCAATACTTTGAAACAGAAAGCTTACATATAAAAACTCAAAATTAATACATTAGGGACACAGGTGGCCAAAAATATATGCTTATAATAGGAAATACATGACACCCTCTCTTTGGCAAGAATGTGTTTAAAAATGTATACAAACAATAATAAAGAAGATTAAGAATAAAATAAAAGTCCTCCAAATCATCAGGAAAACATCTCACAGGCTCGACAGGCACTGGATTCTTTTCACAAGTGGTCTTGGAAGGGACATCAATCTTCCTTGGGGGCTGACGCTTTATGTTGTCAAATCCCACGGAGGAATCTAAACATCTTAATAATTATTATTAATAAAACAATCAACACAATAACAAGTAAAATTGGTTTGAGGTAGTTGAGTAGTTGAATTCCCGAACCTAAAATTGAAGAACCAATAGCAGTTATCGCATGTACAGCAGAGGTAGCCATGTTTGCTAGAGAAGGCCAAGCTGCAGAGACAGCTGAACCTGATCTATTGAGCCACAAAGGAAAACCTCCTTCATGGATATCAATCCTTAATAGAAGTTGCTTGACTTCCTGCAAAATATCTTCAATTGCATCATGTGTATTAAAAAGAGTAATCATTACCAGGGTAGGGGGAAAAACAGGGATCATGCATTTCTAAATTATCATCAAAACACACAAAGCCCAATATCATTCCTATGATATTCACAGTTTTAAAATTACCTTCCCAAGGAAAAGCAAACAGATTGGGGTTTGGGGAATACAACACCTTGCCGTGACCAATCTGCCACCCCCGCAGGGCCACTGGGTACACAACCATCATTTCTTCTGCGGCGGTGGTTACAATGAACAAATTCAACTGGTTTTGCAGGGGACTAAAACTTACATTCACGAGCTTCCACCACTCTTGGAACTCGTTTTCCCCTGTGGTCAATAGCGTCATAATCAATTTTTTAAGTTCCATGAGGATATGTCCCATTTTCTTTTGCCAAACCATCCCCATGGTAACACTTTGGGCCAAGGCTTGCGCCTGTGTCAAAGCCAGAGCCAGTGAAATGTTGTTCTGCAGTGACAGTATTCCAGAAATCAAACACTTCTCATATGTTTCCATAATTGTTTCCCAGGAAGGCAAGATCTTACTGATGGCAACTTGCCCTTCAGTCAACCGGGTAAATGATCCCTCCAGGGGAGTGTTCAGTTCCCCTATGTCTTTGGTGGTGTACGAGACCTTATTAATAAGCACCTCTATGTTGGAGGCATCTATGAGGGAATCTCCTGCCCCTAATGGCCCCAACCAATCAGATAACCCATGCTTTGTTCTTCCTCTGGTGGCTAAGCTCTGCCACATGGACACCCACTTAGACCAACCCATATGGCTATTATCGAGGAAGGGAGCACACCTGGGAACAGTCTGTGATAGATTCATACTGGCTAGATTCACTCGGATTTCCTTCAGTGACACCTGAGGATTTAACAAAATCTTTGTGGGTTGATCTAGCTTGATAACATGCAAGCCCATGACCTGGGCGACTAGTTTCTGAAGAGATTCTGCATGTTCAATCAAGGAGTGAATCTCTACAGTGTTTTGGGTCCCATTTCCAAATTCTAATTTATGAACTCCTGCTAAGGTTTCTTCTCCTTTAAAAGTCATGTGGCCATAATAGCTAAAACAAATGACCAGATTGAATGTATCACATCTTGTTCCAGTTAGGGGAATGATCCAATCAGGTGGCCCTGATCTATATAACGCATTACCCTTAATTTCCCATCCTTGTGGTTCCCAGTTCACCATAGTCTAAGAAGTCTTCTTCCCATCAGGGGTGGTGAGGGTAATCAAAAGTACATCTCCAGGAGCCTGGAGACTTTTTGTCCCTGCTACAATGGAGATATGGAAGGGAGAGCCAATAGTCCATGTTTCTGCGTTGATCTTTACAATGTCACAAGTTCCCAACTCCCTGTCTTGGAGCACACTAGGGTTGGCTGCTCCCAGGAGTGGCTTACACCACACTCAGGGGCCCGAATCTCTGGGCTTGAACTTGGCGGTTGCTGGAGCATAACAAAAATGAGTTGTCTCCCCGGACTCATGGTGGGTGCAATTGGCAGTGTTGCTCCAATCACATCCGACCTGGTTGGCGCTGGCGTAGAACAAGTATGCACCTCCAGACGTCTGGGGATGGTTGCAGTGAGCATACAGGTTTGGCATCCACCATAAAAACTCTATTCCTGGCCTGGCAGCTTGGAGAATACAGCTCCATACTCTCACCAGGATCATTGGACTTCCCGTGGGGTCGTTCACCCAGGTCAGCTTCAGACTAGCACTCGCAACCCCGAAGACCCATAGCACTAGCAATATGGCTTCCATTCTGACTTCCTACACCAAAGAAAAAGGGGGTTCTTACCATGGAGAGAAAGTAACAGGGCCAAGGGGTGGTGGTGGAAGAGTCCAGACTCACTTCTTCACGAGGCCATGTTTCCAGCCTCCAACAAGAAAAAAAAAGGGGTAGAGGAAGGGTGCTGGATGGACCTGTGAGGAAAAAAAGGAGCTACGGAACGGATTGGGGGGGGGGGGCTCAGTCATCGTCACTCACATATACGATAAGCGAATTGAACTCCCATAGCTCCCTCTGGATTGGGAGGGTGGGGTGTAGGAGGACTATTGCTGTGAAGTACAGGGAATCTGTGTCCTGGCGGCCCATGGATTCTAACCAACCCGGTCCGGAACTGAATCACATGTGGGTCTTCTGTCATGTGCACCTCCCATCTGGAGGAACCTTCCCTATAGAGTTTTATCACAACCGTTTCCATGGGTCCCCCCATTTTGTGGCACTTAGCCACCCCCAAGAGGGACCTATGGGGGCCTCCTGACTCATAACAAAACCTAAACCTGAACGTGGGTCCAGCAATGAGAGTCCCGATGTGGACTGCTAACCTCCTGACTGGATTAACTGAAGGGTCATCCCAGGGATGGGCCAGATGGTTAAACATTTGCCTTCTGCGCCCTCTGCTTCCCAAACCTCTGTTCATATTGCTGTCAGGTTTGGGGGGGGCTCCAGACAGACCTTGGACAATAGGGAAGGATCTGGTAGACTGGTTGGGAACTTTTGTTCACCCAGGGAGTTTCCTGGCTGCGATGACTCAGTGAAACTGAGACCCTTTCCTTTCCATTCCTTAAGCTTCGAGCTATGGAAGAACTTTCTCCAAGGTTTCCCCGTCTTACTCTCTGGAATCTCTACTTGATACACTGCTGGACTGACCCTGTTCACAATCTGCCCGGGGACCTCCCACTTGTGAGCCAGTGAATGCTCCTTTACAGAGAATTTTTGATACATCACCAGCTGCCCAATATCCCATATCTTTGGCCTTTTTACCCATCCCAGCCGCTTATCCACCTCAGCCTGTGCTATCCCTAGTTGAAGACTGGTGTGCCTGTGAACTTCCGTGAGTGCTTGAACTAGACCTTGGACCCACTCATCTGTGACTGCCTTGTTTTCCCAAGAATTAGGGAGTTCAGTGCCAATCCAACAGGCTTCCAGCATGCGCATACGCCTCCTTGTCATCACCTCAAAAGGAGTATGACCATGGACATCCTTGGACCCTCGTAAAGCCATAAGAATCAAAGGCAGCTTCTCATCCCAATTTTTTCCAGTTGCGCTGACTTGCTTGCGCAGTGCTTCTTTTAGCATCCTATTGGTTCTCTCCACTAGCCCTGAGGAGACGGGGTGCCCAACAATGTGAAAACTTTGCTTAATTCCCAGGGCTTTGCATAGCTCTTGCATGACCTCCCCCACAAAGTGTGATCCTTTGTCCTAATCTATGACCTGAGGGAGCCCCCATCTTGAGAAGACAATGTTAAAGAGCATTTTCGCTGTTACAGCTGCTGTATTGGTCTTACAAGGGAGGGCCTTGGTCCATTTACTGAAGAAATCAATCAATTATTATTATTATTATTATTATTATTATTAGCATTAGCATTAGCATTAGCATTAGTATTAGCATTAGCATTAGCATTAGCATTTATATAGTGCCAGTAATGTACCTGGCAATTTACAAAAAATAAAATAGACATGGTCCCTGACTGAGAGCTTACAATCTAAAGACAGGGGGAGGTGAGACAGGGAAGGGGGAACAGAGGGAGAGACAAGGGATGCAACATTCATGAGGATGTGAGAACTCACGTACACTTTCTTGGCTTGGTTACAGTAAATTCAGAGTTTACAGATAACAGGTGGGGGATAATCCTGGGTGGGGATGATTAGCAGGAATTTGGAAGGGTTGAGCAGAACAGGTCAGTTTTGAGGAGGGACTTGAAGGTGTGGAGGGTGGGAGCAAGGCGGCCGAGGGCAGGGAGGGAGTTCCAGGCATGTGGGGCACCAAGAGAGAAGGGACGAAAGCAGTTGGGGGATCAGGGAAGGTGTGGGAGGGCGAGGGAGGGGATGGAAGACAAGTGGAGTGCTCGATCAGGGGTTCAGAGGGAGATCAGGGCAGAGAGTTAGGGAGAAGTGAGGTTGTGAAGGGCTTTGTAAGTGAGGACAGGAGCATGTGCAGAATACGCTCAGGAAGAGGAAGCCAGTGGAGAGAGGAGAGTAGACGCTGCACATGGTCAAAGCAACAGGCAAGGTGGATGATTCTGGCAGCAGAGTTTTGAACAGAGATGAGGGAAGAAAGGTGAGAGCAGGGAAGGCCAGAGAGGAGGAAGTTACAATAGTAGAGGCGTGAGATGACTAGGGCATGGATGAGAGTTTGGGCAGAGGAGACAGACAGAAAAGGACAGATCATATCAATGTTGTGGTTGGAGAAGTGGCAGGACTTGGTGACGGACTCAATGTAGGGTTTGAAGGTAAGGTCTGAGTCAAAAATGAAGCCCAAGCTAAAGGCTTGGGGGACAGGGAGGATGGAGACCCCGTAAATGGCAATTGACAAGGGAGAGGGAGAGGAAGGATTGGGAGCGAAGATAAGGAGTTCAGTTTTCGCCATGTTCAGTTTGAGTTGGCGTTGAGACATCCAGGTGCAGATATCAGAGAGACAGTTGGTGAGACGAGCTTGAACAGAGGGGGAGAGGGAAGGAGTGGCGAGATAGAGTTGAGTGTCATCAGTATATAGAAGGTATTGGAAAACGTGGGAGGCAATGAATTTGCCTAGGGATTGTGTGTAGATAGAGAAGAGAGCCAAGGACAGCCTTGGGGAACCCTGACTGAGAGGGGTAGGAAGGAGGAGGGGAAGGAGTTAGGAAGAGATACATTGAAGATACAGAGATACAGTGGTCAGAAAGGTAGGAGGAGAACCAGTCGAGGACAGAGTCCTGGAATCCCAGGGACTGAAGTTATTCAAGCAGGAGCAAGTGGTCAACAATGTCGAAGGCAGCAGAGTGATCAAGGAGGAGAAGAATAGAGTAAAGGCAGTTGGATTTAACTATAAGAAGATCATTGGTGATCTTAACACGAGCGGTTTCAGTGGAGTGAAGGGGGCGGAAGCCGGATTGGTGGGGATCAAGGGAGGAGTTGGTGGAGGGGAGGTCAAGGCAATGGGAGTAGACAATCCATTCAAGGAGTTTGGAAGCAAAAGGGAGGAGTGAGACAGGAAAGTAATTAGAGGGTTTAGAGGGATCCAGAGTGGACTTTTTGAGGATGGGGGAGACAGTGGCATGTTTAAAGGCAGAGGAGAAGGATCCGGTAGAAAGGGAGAGGTTGATGATGTGCAGGAGGGGAGGGGTGACATTAGAAGCAATGGTGGTCAGGAGGTGGGAAGGAATGGGGTCCAAGGGGCAAGTGGAGGGGTTGGAGGAGGAGAGCAAGGAAGAAATTTCCTCAAGGGAGGTGGGAGGGAAGGAGGACAGGAGAGAGGTGGGGGGAGGAGGGAGAGGGGGGAGTAGTCGGGGGAGAGGACTTGGAAGCGATTTGCAGGTGGATCTTGTCAATCTTGTAGGTCAAGAAGAGAGCAAGATCCTGAGTGGAGAGAGAAGAGGGAGGAAGAGGACAGGGGGGGTTGAGAATGGAGTCAAAGGTGGATAAGAGGTGTCGAGGGTCCTTGGTGTTGGACTCAATGTGTGAGGCATAGTACTTCTGTCTAGTGAGGGAGGGAGCAGAATTGAGCCACGAGAGGCAAAATTTGAAGTAGATGAAGTCAGCGTGGTAGTGGGATTTGTGTCAGAGGCATTCTGCAGCCCGAGTGCAGGAGCGGAGATGGCGAATGGTGGGAGTGAGCTAAGGGCGAGGGTTACAGGAGCAAGCTGGGCTGGAGGAGAAGGGGGCAAGGGAGTCGAGGGTGGAGGCAAGAGGGGAGTTGAAGGTGGGGCTGGCAGAATTGGGGGAGGAGGAGGAGAAGACTGAGGGGAGAAGAGGAGAGAGGGAGGAGGCAAAGTCCTGGGGCACAATGGCCTGCAGATCATGGAATGGATGGGGAGATGGGGAAGAGGAGGGGGAGCAGTGGGAGAGGTTGAAGGAGGCAAGGAAATGGCCAGATATGTGATGGGGCTTGAAGAAGAGATCGGAGACAGAACAGTTCCTAGAAAACACGAGATCAAGAGAGTGACCATAAGTGTGGGTGGGGGGGCTAGTCCAGAGGTGGAGATTAAAGGAAGAGGCTAATGAGAGGAAGTGAGCGATGCAAGGCTGAGAGGGTGCATGAACATGGATATTAAAGTCGCCAAGGATGAGACAATATTTATTTCCTCTGGCACTAGCGGGAAGGGGCCCAATGTAGTCTATTTGGATCCTATCCCAAGCTCCCTCCATGTGCTGATTCTGAATTGGGGCCTTGACAGCCTGGAGAATCTGTGTTTACCATGGTGCATGCTAGACAATGATCACATCATTGTGCCACATCTGTCTTCATGTGGGACCACCCCCCACCCACCCCGTTTCCTTAACCCGATTTAAAGTGTCTTGTTTTCCCTTATGTGCCTGTTCATGTATGAACTGTATCAGTTCCCCTCATATTTTACTGGGTACTAGCCAATGTCTGTCTCCCCCAGGATCGATAGTCCACCAATCCTCATTGTCTAACAATTATGAACCTCCAAGTGGAATCTTTTCCCATATTTGCCAGATCCTCTATTTCTCTGTCTCCCTGCTGGAGTGTTCGTACATCCAAAATGGTGACTCCTACCCCTGGGGAAAGGGCTCTAGTGGTGATGGGGGCTAGGGTCTGGTCTGGGGGTGGCTCCTCTAAGGGCTCAGAGGTGGGGCTCATGTTTGTTTACTGCTTCTTTTGCTAGCTGATCTGCCTGGCCGTTCCAAAAAGCCGCTTCTGGTGACTCACTGGAGTGTCCTGCCATGTGTGCCACCCAAGTTAAACCTGTTCTAGCTTGGATGAGCTCTGCCACCCGCTTCCATTTGCTGGCATGGGCTACCAGTCTCCCATCCGAAGCTGTCATGTCTCTACCCAGCCAGATTGGAAGCCAGATCGCGGCAGCGCGAACGGTCCAATCTGAGTCTGTGTAGATTGCCAAAGAAATCTCTAGGGATTCAAATTCGAGGACAGCCAGTACTGCTTGTACCTTGGCAGCTTGGGATGAGTGAGAGCAAGCCGTTCCTTACAATACCTTCCCATATAACACCTGCACAGCTGCCCATCCAGTTTTAGGCTCCCCCGTTGATAAAAAGGAGACCAATCCACTTACCACATAGTGAAACCCTGTTTTACTGTCTCCTCATGATTCTTTCTCCACTGTACTGGCCAGTCTATTGTATTCAAATCTGGGAGCAGACACTCGTGCTCCTCCCCTTCTACTATCAGGCCATATAAAGTGGGGGTGTCTTTCTGTTCTTTGCTGAAATTCACTTTTCTATTTACTACGGCCAAAGTCCACTGAGCTATTCTAGGGTTGCTGACCTGCCCATCTTGTACCTTGCTGGAGATGATATACTTAAAGGGAGAGTGGGGTGTCTGAACTATCACTTTGGATCCTCCTACTATGAATTCCCAGTGCTCCAGGCTCCACACCAGAGCCAAGCATGCTTTCTCATAAGGGATGAACCGTTGTTCCACCTCACTGAGGAGCCTAGAAGTGTACGCGATCACCCTGTTTTCCCATCTGTTGCTGTGCCAAAGTAGCTCCTATGCAAGTCTCAGTTGCTGCTAACTGTATTAGAAAGGGTAGCTTGGGGTCTGGGTGTGCCAGTGCTGAGGCCGTGGCTAAATCTTGTTTCAGGGTGGCTAGGGCTTCCTGCTGCTTGGGACCCCACTCCCATACACGTCCCTTCTTCAAGAGCTTATATAGAGGTCTGACCTTTTCGGCGAAGAACTCTATAAAATCCCTGGAAAAATTCATGATGCCCAAAACGACTTGGAGGGAGGGTATATTGGTAGGAGCATGCATCTTTAACCACCTCTACTCTCTGTACGTCTGGGGATCTCCCCTCTTCTCCTGTACTAATGCCCAGATACTTCACCTGTTTTGGGACTAGCTGTGCCTTTTCTATATTCACTCTGAACCCAGTGTGCTGAACAATGGACAATACCTCCCTAGTAATTTCCTGGGTCATCCCTTCCTCTGGGGAGTGGATTAAAATGTCATCCACAATCCACATAGCTGATGACCGAGTTTCTGAACTCTGGCCTCAGTTTCTCCCACATCTTAGAGACTACTGAATGGCAAATACTGGGGGAAGAATGAAATCCTTGAGGTGTTCTGGTAAAGGTGTATTGCTGATTCTTGTACGTGAATGCAAATTTGTACCAACATGTGGGATCCAGGGGAATGGTGAAAAAGGCATTGGCTAAATCTATCATGGAATACCAGTGGGACCCTGCAGCTACTGTGGCTATGATTGTACTTGGCTACCACTGGGGTGGTGACTGAGTTTAAAGCTCGGTAATCCACAGGCTTCTGTAAGTCACCCCATCAGCTTTAAGAACCAGCCAGATAGGTGCATTACAGAAAGATTGCATTTGAACTATAATTCCCTGTTCTAGTAAGCTGTCTATGGTAACCTGAATCCCCTTCTCAGCCTCCTCTGGATACTTATACTACTTCTGGGGAGGGGGATCTTCTCATTCTATCAGCACCATGTCTTCCACCCTCCCACATTATGCCTTGTCCTTGATCCACACTCGGGGAAACTCTTGAATCTATGGATCATTGGTCAAAGAAAGAACTGGGAGAGGGGGCGTTAAGGGTTGCACAATGGTGAATTGCTGAAATCTCAGGGGGGGGGCCTCCTGTAAATTGCCACAGGAGCCCATTAGCCATGTCAACAGTTAGCTGAAAGCTTCATTAAAAGGGAACCCCTGTGATACTCCTCTTCTTACCACGGTGAACACAACTTTCTAATTTCCCAAACAATTTTCCTAATTCAAATGGGATATCCTGCCATACAGGTGCTGCCTGGACCTCACCCCCATACCCACGGAGTGATACCTGCTTACCTGTGGGCTTACCTGCGTTTACCCATTCAGGATCCAAGATATTCACAGACGCTCCTGTGTCCACGAAGAGTTGGGCTGCTATTCCCGGCTTCCCAATACTAGCCCTGGAAGTAGGTCTCCCCCATGTATCTGGATGCAATTTGGCAACAATCTGAGGGGGACCCATGGGAATCGAACCTCCCTAGTAGATGTTGTACACTTCCTGGACCATCTGCTCCTGCTCCAGGGTCCGGGTGCTTGAGCCCATACGAGGGGGTCTAAGTGAGGCTACTGTCTCAGGCTGAGGACTCCGCTCCTCCTGTTTTGGGATTTCTGCTAGGGCTGGGCAAACGCGGTTTGGAAGTTCGGAGTTTGGACCGAACTCGACCAGTTCGGTCGACCGAACCGAACTTCCGAACAGAACTCAATTTTCAAACCGAACCGAACTGAATTTCCCAACTCGGCTCTGTTCGCCTATCCCTAAAAGATAATATTTCATTTAGTTCAATGAGGTTTGAATTTCCGAACTTTGTTCGGAAGTTTGGAGTTTGGACCGAACTCAAACAGTTCGGTTGACCGAACCGAACTTCCGAATCGAACTGAATTTCTGAACTGAACCGAACCAAATTTCTGGACTCGGTTCTGTTAGCCCATCCCTAATTTCTGCTAGTGCAGCCATTATGACATGAGTGGGCTGGCGATGATATTACCTCATATCTACTCAAGTTGCCTTGAGCTCACTCCAAAGTTACCTGCGAAGAGTGATCCCACCCTCCTGGTTAAGGGTTTGGGGGGTGGGGAACTGACTAATGGGCCCATTCCTCTGACTGTTTTGGGGGTCTCCCCATGGGGTAAAACCTGAAGCCTGTCCAGGGGGGCTAGAGGAGTGTGGCCTGTTATTAATTAAAGTAACGGCCTAAACTGGTTGTAGCAGGGATTTCTTGACTTGCCGCCTGCTCCTTCCCATGTCCCTCATGATATCTGTTACCTGCCGAATGCCCATTGCTAACTCATCCCATGTGACCTGTGCTATGTCCATTCTCTCTAAAGCCATTCTGGTTGGTGCAGTTAACTCATAGACTGCCTCTATAAAGTCCCGGTTATCATAGTTCATAACCTGGTGCCCTCCTCTCTGAACCGGGGCTACTACCTCAGCTATGGCCCCTAACAACTTTTTTCTAATCACATAGGCTCTGGTGGCTCCCCCGGCACCTGGGCCTCCAGAAGAAATAACCTGTGGGGACTCTGCCCTGGGAGCATAACTCTGATCACTGTTCTCATCCACTGGCTACAATTTGCATCCTGAAGATCTGCCATACTGAGCCCCACTTCTAAAGTCTGTGCCTCCACGAGGGGAGTGCTGGCCTGGGCTAGCTGGGTCAAATCCATCCCATCCATGGTTGGGTACATTTACCACACTCTAGCCATCCACGATATTACTGTATCCCGCTTTAGTGGACCCAACTGTTCCTCTATGGCCTTTGCCTGAGTGGGGGACCATCTATCTATCTCCTGATCTTCCTCCCAAACTTGCACACCTTTCCCTGTATGGCGCTTGACTTGGTGGGTTACCACAGGGGCCAGGGGCTCTGGCTCCTTCCAATCTGGATTGAAAGAGGCCTCTGAAATAGCATCTGCAGGCCTCTTCGGCTCAGGAAGTTCTTCCACCCGCACTGCGGCTACCAAGCCACAGTGCATGTGGAGTACCTCCCTCAGCTGCTGTATGGTGTGCTCACAAGCTTCATGACTGACTGCTGCCTTTGATGTCCGGTTTGGGTCTGCCAGGAAGCGTGCTGCTAACCGAGCTTCTTCTAATTAGGATTTCAACCTCTCTTGCTCCCTTTCTGCTTGTTCAGTCCTTGACACAGCATTAAGTTTCCCTTCCTGTGCTTTCTTAAGGACAGTTGTAAGCCTTCAAGTCTCTGCTATTGACTCACACTTGTCCCTGTCCATCTCTATGCATTTCCCCTCTAGTCTCTTTACCCTCACACCTTCCTTTTCCAACTGATTCCTGAGATCCTGCACTAGCTCCTTTAATGCTTGCAATTCTCTTTCATGTCTGCCTTGGCCTTCCCGTCACAGCAGNCTTTAAGAACCAGCCAGATAGGTGCATTACAGAAAGATTGCATTTGAACTATAATTCCCTGTTCTAGTAAGCTGTCTATGGTAACCTGAATCCCCTTCTCAGCCTCCTCTGGATACTTATACTACTTCTGGGGAGGGGGATCTTCTCATTCTATCAGCACCATGTCTTCCACCCTCCCACATTATGCCTTGTCCTTGATCCACACTCGGGGAAACTCTTGAATCTATGGATCATTGGTCAAAGAAAGAACTGGGAGAGGGGGCGTTAAGGGTTGCACAATGGTGAATTGCTGAAATCTCAGGGGGGGGGCCTCCTGTAAATTGCCACAGGAGCCCATTAGCCATGTCAACAGTTAGCTGAAAGCTTCATTAAAAGGGAACCCCTGTGATACTCCTCTTCTTACCACGGTGAACACAACTTTCTAATTTCCCAAACAATTTTCCTAATTCAAATGGGATATCCTGCCATACAGGTGCTGCCTGGACCTCACCCCCATACCCACGGAGTGATACCTGCTTACCTGTGGGCTTACCTGCGTTTACCCATTCAGGATCCAAGATATTCACAGACGCTCCTGTGTCCACGAAGAGTTGGGCTGCTATTCCCGGCTTCCCAATACTAGCCCTGGAAGTAGGTCTCCCCCATGTATCTGGATGCAATTTGGCAACAATCTGAGGGGGACCCATGGGAATCGAACCTCCCTAGTAGATGTTGTACACTTCCTGGACCATCTGCTCCTGCTCCAGGGTCCGGGTGCTTGAGCCCATACGAGGGGGTCTAAGTGAGGCTACTGTCTCAGGCTGAGGACTCCGCTCCTCCTGTTTTGGGATTTCTGCTAGGGCTGGGCAAACGCGGTTTGGAAGTTCGGAGTTTGGACCGAACTCGACCAGTTCGGTCGACCGAACCGAACTTCCGAACAGAACTCAATTTTCAAACCGAACCGAACTGAATTTCCCAACTCGGCTCTGTTCGCCTATCCCTAAAAGATAATATTTCATTTAGTTCAATGAGGTTTGAATTTCCGAACTTTGTTCGGAAGTTTGGAGTTTGGACCGAACTCAAACAGTTCGGTTGACCGAACCGAACTTCCGAATCGAACTGAATTTCTGAACTGAACCGAACCAAATTTCTGGACTCGGTTCTGTTAGCCCATCCCTAATTTCTGCTAGTGCAGCCATTATGACATGAGTGGGCTGGCGATGATATTACCTCATATCTACTCAAGTTGCCTTGAGCTCACTCCAAAGTTACCTGCGAAGAGTGATCCCACCCTCCTGGTTAAGGGTTTGGGGGGTGGGGAACTGACTAATGGGCCCATTCCTCTGACTGTTTTGGGGGTCTCCCCATGGGGTAAAACCTGAAGCCTGTCCAGGGGGGCTAGAGGAGTGTGGCCTGTTATTAATTAAAGTAACGGCCTAAACTGGTTGTAGCAGGGATTTCTTGACTTGCCGCCTGCTCCTTCCCATGTCCCTCATGATATCTGTTACCTGCCGAATGCCCATTGCTAACTCATCCCATGTGACCTGTGCTATGTCCATTCTCTCTAAAGCCATTCTGGTTGGTGCAGTTAACTCATAGACTGCCTCTATAAAGTCCCGGTTATCATAGTTCATAACCTGGTGCCCTCCTCTCTGAACCGGGGCTACTACCTCAGCTATGGCCCCTAACAACTTCTTTCTAATCACATAGGCTCTGGTGGCTCCCCCGGCACCTGGGCCTCCAGAAGAAATAACCTGTGGGGACTCTGCCCTGGGAGCATAACTCTGATCACTGTTCTCATCCACTGGCTACAATTTGCATCCTGAAGATCTGCCATACTGAGCCCCACTTCTAAAGTCTGTGCCTCCACGAGGGGAGTGCTGGCCTGGGCTAGCTGGGTCAAATCCATCCCATCCATGGTTGGGTACATTTACCACACTCTAGCCATCCACGATATTACTGTATCCCGCTTTAGTGGACCCAACTGTTCCTCTATGGCCTTTGCCTGAGTGGGGGACCATCTATCTATCTCCTGATCTTCCTCCCAAACTTGCACACCTTTCCCTGTATGGCGCTTGACTTGGTGGGTTACCACAGGGGCCAGGGGCTCTGGCTCCTTCCAATCTGGATTGAAAGAGGCCTCTGAAATAGCATCTGCAGGCCTCTTCGGCTCAGGAAGTTCTTCCACCCGCACTGCGGCTACCAAGCCACAGTGCATGTGGAGTTCCTCCCTCAGCTGCTGTATGGTGTGCTCACAAGCTTCATGACTGACTGCTGCCTTTGATGTCCGGTTTGGGTCTGCCAGGAAGCGTGCTGCTAACCGAGCTTCTTCTAATTAGGATTTCAACCTCTCTTGCTCCCTTTCTGCTTGTTCAGTCCTTGACACAGCATTAAGTTTCCCTTCCTGTGCTTTCTTAAGGACAGTTGTAAGCCTTCAAGTCTCTGCTATTGACTCACACTTGTCCCTGTCCATCTCTATGCATTTCCCCTCTAGTCCCTTTACCCTCACACCTTCCTTTTCCAACTGATTCCTGAGATCCTGCACTAGCTCCTTTAATGCTTGCAATTCTCTTTCATGTCTGCCTTGGCCTTCCCGTCACAGCAGGCATTCCAGAGAACCCAAGCGGCACTAGCATCCTTTTTACCTCCGTTCATCTTAAACTTATATGTGTACTCCTCATAAGCCTTACACACACATAGAAAGCCGGGTCCTGAGTTTTAAAGCACCCTGGTTGCCATGGGAATTTACTAGGGGTGGGAATATCAGTATCGGATTAATCCAATACACCCGATAATTAGGTGTATCGGATTAATCCGATAATCTGATAATCACCAGTATCGGTGTACCGTTTTTTTAACGTTGGCTGCTTTACTGGTTTTTTTACATCGTGGCCATTGAAATAAATGGCCGCAATGTAAAAAAAATGGTAAAGTGGCCACTGTTAAAAAAACGGTATGCCGATACCAGTAAATCTGATACCGGGGAGATCAGGTACCAGTAAATCTGGTATTCTCCCCGGTGTCCCACCCCTAGCATTTACCCTTCTTTCCAACCCACTTCTCTAGTTTAGATATTCCTACCTCCTTCTTAAATAGGGAATCTACCACTATGTTACCATGTACTGCCATCACTGACTCACAGAGTCCCTGCACTGCCAACTACAGTGCCAAGACGCTACTTCCAAATTCCAAAACCTGTTTCTTACAGCTTCAAAACAAACTCAAATCTAGATCCCAAATCTCAAAACTATCTATTCAAATCTCACAAGGGGTTCCAGAACTAGCTCTGTCATTCTCAGACCAGCTCAACTCTAAATCTCAAAGCTATCTCTTATAGCTCCAAGACTAACTTAAATCCAATTCTCAAAAACTGTCTCTCACAGCTTCAGAGACTAACTTCTCAAAAGGGAGTCCCAGAACCAACTTTATGATTCTCAGGCTAGCTCAACTCTAAATCTCAAAGCTATATCTTATAGCTCCAAGACTAACTCAAATCCAAATCTCAAAACTGTCTCTCACAGGTTCAAGACTACGCTATCTTTCCTGATTTTCTAATCCTAGAACCCTCGGTTGCTAGACTGGTCCCATTGGACTTGGCGCTCGTTCCCAGAGCTCTCAAACTAGCTACCGGCTCCGTTGAGCCTGGCATTCTACTTAAATGCACACAGATTCCTCCCACCAACCCACTATTGTTCAGGGAAGGGGGGGAGGTTTCATCTAATCAGAGCTACATGCTCCACCTCCATAGACTGTACACCCGTGTCTTGCGTGGGTGCCCATGTGACTGCCCGCAATCTCCACCAATCTGTTAGCAGGAGAACCCCTTCCACGCATGACTATTGGGGGGTTGGTACTGATTCTTAAATTTAGGGGAATTAGCCAAATTAGTTGAACTAGGGGTCTCACGTACCACAAGCATCAGTCTGAGATATGAGGTGTGCTCCTGGTCAGCTGGACTATCCCACCCACTTTCCAGATACACAGACTACTGCTTAAATACAAAAAGGTTTTTTAATTTTAAAAACCAAAGAGGGGAGACACATATACACACCTACCCTCCCTTACACAGTTACACACCCACGGGCCAATTCTTAGGTGCTATACAGCTTGAAATAACCACCTCCCTTGTATAGATACACCATCCATCCACAAACAATCCCCCCCCCCATTCCCAGTCTGGTATTCTTCAGGGCTGGTGCACACTGCATTACGGGAAGAGGAAGAAACAACAAACAGAGAGAGAGAGAGAGAGAGAGAGAGAGGTTCAAAAGGTTATCTTGCTGAGCTTGTAGGTAGATGGATAGACAGGCAACTCTCAGATGGCGGTGGGGGGAGCGTTGAGAGGTGGAGGTGAGGAACACAGACCAAGGTCTGGGAGAGACGTCCTTCAGTGGGGTCCAGAACTACTCTGCTCTTGGTGGCCAGGGTTTGGATTATTATAGGATGATGTCCATGTGCTCAGGGGGAGGGACCCTTGGGGTCTCTAAGGACGGAACGGAGGGGCTGAAGGGGGCATCACCTTTCTATCTTCCCATGCTAAGGACTAAATTCTAGAAAGTGCCAGCTCCAGTGGTGACCTAATTCTGAGGGGAACAAAAGGGGCCTGGGTATGACAATAGAATTCAGTGAAGGGTTGGGAGAATGCTCTAGATGTTTTTAGGAAAATAGGGTGAGACAATAGGGAAATCTTGTCAAGATGTTGTGGGGAAAACAAATCTTGCAGGGGATAAGAGGTTTTCCTATAGGGGAAAAGGGAAGACTGACTCCATCCAGGTGTGCATGGGCGGGCCCACCATTGTGCTTATTTTGCCAATCTGTAGTTCCAAGCTAGGGTCTTTGTTTGAAGCTGGGGAGCGGCCTCTCTTTCCTGTGGCTCTGTGATTACTGGAAGAGGCTCTTCCTTTATCTAATTCCTGCTCTTTTCCGGTTTCATGCTTTACCTGAGGGGCCTTTCAGTTTCAAGGGTTCACCTAGCTCTCAAATTCCTCTCTGGCCCTTGTTGCTTGGGCACCCTGGAATCTGTATTCCTTATGGGTGATGTTTCACCAAAAAGGGGGGGAGAAAATTCTCAGAGAAAAGGCTTGTTACCCAACAATTCCCCTGATGGGTGATGGACCCCATAGATTCATGAGTTTAGAGTAAACACAGTAGTCCTTAATGTGACTTAGTCTGGCCATTTTCCTTTTAACCCAACATGTCAAACCCATTATACAAAGCACAAGCTATACTTGGAACACTAGGATCAATTAAATTAAATGTCCTGGTTGCCTGACAACTCCAGCCCAGCAAACTCTCATACCACACATGCTAGCCCGCTAACTGAATGTCTGATGTTATTTGGGAGATGGCCTGGTTGTTATGATTTACTATCAGGGAAGCTGCCTCCCCCTGTGCCTGCACCTTCTGAAGTTCTAACTGGAGGGATGGATGGGAGAAGAGGGATCTCAGGTGAGAAAGGCTCATTCCCAGGGAGACAAGGTAAATAGAGGTATAAAGAGAGGAGAACAGTTTCATATGCTGCACCATCCAGACTGGGATCACATATTTAAAATCACACACCATCACACTCATAACACCCCAAAACAGCAATTGAATAATGATACCATGGGATTGTCATGTCTTGTGTGGCCTCATTTATTACAAATGGAAAGTGAGCTTTGTGGCTTAGCTGAACTAATCATACTAAATTGGGCTTCACTTTTTCCAAGTTGTATAAAATAAGTTNAGACAGAGAGGCAATTATTAAGTTTGAGTCCATAAAAGCCCCATATGGTGAAAAGTTAGCAATATGATTCTCCTCTATACTCATGAATGATTAAAACACTGACTCTTCTCACTTACACCATTACACCAATGCAATACTTATTTACCAGAGAATGGGAGATTAAATCATTCATTTCCAAATGGCAGTATTTGTTTATATAACTGACTATAAATTTTGTTGCTTGCTGGAGAACATTTTCTGATTTTTCTCTAAGGGCTCCTTTTTGTTTTCTTTTTCATAAATTAGCAACAGCAGTAGTTGTTGGAAATCAACAGTTTTACATCCTCTTGTAAACTTGACAGCTCCAGATTATTATACCATTGTTAAAATATGCACCATGTAATCAAAAGGCATTACAGAGTTTTCAACGCTACTACCATTTTAAACATAGTTGTAAATAATGGCATTTATGTGCCAATTAAGGGTGAAGCTTAAATTATTTTAATTATTTTCAGTAGAAATAATAGATTTGCAATATCTTTTATGTGATCTATAATTATTATTTCTACCCACTTCCCCTATGAATATGTACCTCTGATGTAGGTATAATAACAAGTGAATCCATACTCTTACCTTGGCTTCCAGTAAAGCATATCAAGTCCTGTAAGTGCTTGCATGGTTAAAAAAAATATTTTTTTTCATAACTATTCTTAAAATCATAAATTGCAAGAAAATATAAAGAAAAGAGGTTAGGGTATTTGGTGGCACCTCCAATAGGGCCACTTTCACACGTTACCGCGGAGGCAGGGAAACTTTCGTGAATGTAATTGCAGCTTTATTCTCACAGGAATTAGTGGACATGGGTATGTGCTATTCCACTTTCATCCCGTGAGAACACCCATCATTGTAAAGACTACATTAGGGGACCCAGTCATGTGCTTCTTTTTTTACGGAATAAAAGCAGAATAGCGGATACCCAGGTGTGCTAATTCCCATGAGAATAGAGCCATGATTACATTCATGGACGTTTCCCCACCTCCCCGGTAATGTGTGAAAATGGCCATAGTTAAGGCTGAAAAACTGTTAGTTCTAATCCTCTTTTATCACATACTTATAGTATCCTGATATATAGTCATCTTTTAAGCTGAATTTTTTCAAGCTTGTTTCTTGTCTCTGCTGTGATTTTTTTTAAGCTTAAGGAAAATCTCTTCAGTCATTTTCAAGATTTATAGCAATGGGAAAAAATATCTTCTCCCTTTAGCCAGTGCCACATTGAATTAGTCAAGAATTCACAAAATGGTAGAAGTCTCAAACATTACATTTAGCATAGACAGAATTATTAGTCAATACAACTGAGAATTCCATTAGAAATGGGCAAAAACTATCAAATTAGTGAGACCTTCTCCCTGTCAATGCAGGATTGTTCCCAACAGTGTATTGTTTGGGACTTAAGCTTTTAACAGTAGTGTCTCAAAGGATACAATTCAAGGTTTTGAATACTAGTCCCAGTAACCTGTATTCTCTGTTAAGCATCCTAGGGCTGCACACTGAGCATATGTCAGGTTCCTCTTTTTCCTCTTAAAGATTTGTACAATCTAATATAAAGACTGACTTCTCCACTCCCCAGCCCACTCTGCCTCTTTAACTTTATTTTTCTGTAATCCCCTGATTCATAAAACTCTTTTGACCCTTTTGAAACAGCAGGCACTTTTGGTATTCCTGAACTGATGAGACTGTGCCATAAAACAGACCTTCAAGGATGGGCCTGACAAGAGGGGGAAACAGAAAGTAATCAACCGAGTGACTCTGACACTGAGGGTGATTTTATACAAGTGGGTCACAGTCGTGCAACCCACTCATGCAATTTTTCAAAATCCCACGAGGCGGAATTATACATGACAATGGACGTGATCACACACATTCAAGCCGATCACGCGTTGTTTGCTGACCGTGAAATAAATACCTCACACATCAAGGTATTTAGTTTACGGTCGACAAAGAACGCGCAACCGACTTGAATGCATGTGATCGTGTCCTCATCACATATAATCCTGCCTTGCATGATTTTGAAAAATTGCGCAAACGGTTCACGCAACTTCTACCCACTCATATAAAAGCAGCCTTTAACAATATCTCCAGTCACAAAATATACTACCTAATTTTTGTTTGTTACCTTTTGTTGTGATTTCTTCCATTTAATATGTCTTGTCATATTCCGATATGTAGTAGGAAAGCTTTTTTTTTCTTGATAATTATTTTTCTTTAAAAAAAAAAAGAAATTCAAACTGGATATTTTTTTTACTGTTCTGTCATAAAGAAAACCCATACTAAAAGGTAATAACATGTTCCAAAAACCTGGCAGGCTGAATACTTTGCCACTGTCATCAAACTTCAGAAACACCTTGGGAAAGTCACTTTTGTTCCCTCAGTGTGAAAGAAAACAACAGACTCAAACATTGGGTAACAAGGCCACAATTCTTTATTTAAAATGCAGCTTTCAATCTGGGTTGGGGGTTGAACCAAAACGCCAAATTCCCACAACAAAACCAGAACCATGTACAGTGTCGCTGACCATAGACAGGCGGGTACCACCACCTTTGTGTAACCAACTACCGTGACCCCTTAAGTAAGCGGTTCAGGACGGGGGGGGGGACAGGTTGCCACAGTTAGGGACTGGTGTTTTCCTGCTTAGGCATGGCTTATGCCAACAAGCCCCTGGGGTCAGAGGTGTCGCCATGGGTCGCACATCCCCTTATCAAGTCTATCTCCTCCCCTACCTGATAAGAATATGCCTCCCTTTGCTTAATTTTTCTTCCTTGTCCATGATCTAGCTTACCCCTAATGGACCACTGAGTTGCGACAATATTGTAACAATTTGCTCTACCCTGAACACACCCAGCTTTACACATGCTGTGACCATGGGGTGAAGGTACTATAAGGAGGGTGGGGAAAAAACACTGCAGAGAGCACAGTCAATCAGCCTCAAAGGGAAAAATTCCTTCTTGGAGCCAATGAAACAACGAGTTACTCTATAATGCCAGTCCAAGAGGGCAGGTGGTTGTGAGTTTGTGCCAACTTGACTCCTCCTCAAACTGCACCATCTTGCCTCCTAGCTTCCCTTTTAACACAGGCAGGGGGAGCACATCACAGAGTTGCTTTCGCACGCCAACATATTAGGGCCTACTGCCCTAATTCAAAAATGTGCAAATGCCTTGAACCTCCCTCTCCCCCCTCCCCTGCCAGCAAAGGCTGCCTGACTCCTCTGGCATAATCTTTCTAACAGGTGCATGGGGACAAGGCTTGCTCCCCCACCTTGCACAGGTGCCTAGGATGGGAGGAGGATAAAAATTCTGAATCTTTTTGATATTGATGTGAGCCCTTTTACACATCTATGTCTCATTAAAGTGAATGGAACTCAAGTTGGGATAAAGTGATATGCCAGTGTCAAGTGGTTTCAGGACTGCACTGCTCATCTTGTCTTTCATGTCTTTAGAATAGTGATAATAAAACACTTCTTGTAAAGACTGAGGGGTTAAAAATACTACTGAAAAGTTAAGTAATATTAAAGGGCAGATTCATCACAGTTATGTTAATGGTGTAACTGAAGGGTGCTTAATGGAGTCACTCTGACCTCATAATTATTAGTAAAGACGGCTTTTGGCCCTAAATGATCAGTTGACTTCCTATTGATTGGTTTGTGGAACATTACAAGGAATAAGAAACAACATTTATTTTTGGAATACAGTAGAAACTCAATATGTAAAAAGCAATATTAAAATAAGGTCTTCAAAGATCACAAGTTTTCTCTAAATGGAAAAACTGGAACTAGGTCTGTAGTTTTAGTTTTTGTAAGATTCCTTTGGTTTATTATTCAATAATTCCATGCTGCTTTTCTATGCATAAAATTGTCTAGGCTGTTTCTTTACTAGATCCATTATAATCAATTATTCCTAAACAAGAATTATTATTTATTCATGTTCACTTAGAATATTTATATGCAAGAAACTCCACAGGCATATATAAAACACATTTTGGAGGCACCATGCTACTGAAAAAAACCTCTAATGTAAAAAAATAAAAATAAAAAAGTATCCTGAAGAGAGATTCCCAGAGTTATCTAATTTGTCTGTAATATAATTTTTCAAGGCCAAAATTTCATTCCAGCAGCTATACTGCAGGCATGGACCTTTGACAATAGCTTCTTCCAGGTCTCTCAAGCATGATGTGCAGAGTTTCAGCTTGTCCATATATTAGAAGATCGTGACCATATGTTCTCGCTTTCCCCTGCTATACTGAATTTGATGGAGAGAGGTTGTAGGGATGTGAAGAAAAACAATAGGCTGAGGAACTCATCCTGACACAGCCACACTTTAAAACATCTCACTGTATATATGTCATATTGTCACAAGAAAGAATGACAAACTTTGTTTTTTAGAATGGCATCAAGTTTTCTGTGCATCTCATTATGTCAAGGTGAACTTGAAGAGTTTCACAATGAGTGAATGGGGCACAATGACAAATGCCTTCACATAATCTATCCAAGTTACACAGGCATCTTGGCATATATAATGTTCTACAAACAAGTTCTTACAATCTAAAAATCCTCTGTTTTATCACCTCTACTTAATCACCCACAGCAAGACAAGAATATGTACCTCAGGATATATTCATTAAGCATGCTAGTTAAGATCTTTTGCAGTATATTTAGTTGTTCCATGTTGGAATATTTACATGCTCTTATTCACCTGTGCAGTGGGGAGATGTAATTGATCTGGTGCCACAGAATGGAGATTTAGAATATAAGGTTTAAAAAAAGAGATTATTTCTTTCCACATTAGAAGTAGAGTAACAATATAATATTGGACAGGGAGGAGCATGCTTTAGTGTTGGCACCAACCTGAAAAGGAAGAGAACACTAGCTTTAGTGTTGCCACCAACCTGAAAAGGAAGAGAATTGGGGCTGAAAGACCAAGGCAAAGTGTGACTGCATGGAGCCTAAGTTGTAAGCGAGCACAGTATGTGATGCCATACAACAACTTCACTGCTTAGAAGGTGTGCAAGTTAAGGCAGGAGCTTTAACATACCATTTCCTGGTTTGTTAAAGTTTGCTTGATGTAAATACCCCTTAAATAGAATTTTTAAACTGTAGGTTTTTTGTTTGTCTAATTTCTTTGGGGTTTTTTACAACATGATCCAAACTCCTGAGAGTGATTTCAGGGACTATAAAGATGGCAAGAAATTGTAATACATCTATGTTTTGGTTACATGATATTTCAGAAAAAACAATATATTTTCTGCAGAGATGGTCATGAAGACATTAATATATGCCATTAAAAAAAAAAAAGAGTAGAGAACTTGTAGTAGTGGACAACAAGTTACGTTTTACATGCATGTATATTAATGAGCTAGTTAGCTCCCTCCCCCAGGCCGCTCCCTCATGAGCCATACTGCAGTTATGGACTCACTATTTGCATGCGTTACAGAACCAGTTGCACTGCCAGGTTTGGCGGGGGAGGGGAGTGTCTGAAATGCTACTTCAGCAGTCAATGCTTATTGTGTCTGACCCTGAACCTCCACTGCAACTCTGAGCCTGGAAGAGAGGTGCTGAAGGTGCCTGCCCATGCAGCACTTCTCTGGCTCCTTCCCCACACACCTCTGGCTACTCTCACCCCCCATCTTCACTGAGAACTCTCAGCCTGGGGGCAGAGGCGCTGAAGCCATCTGCTCCTGCAGCACTTCCCCAGCTCCCTTCCTGCCAGGGCCAGACGTGGGAATTTGGTACCCCTAGGTCTTTCTCAGGCTGCTTCACCCAAGCCAAGGCTTGCCCCCTGACCCACCCCCTGACAAGCAAGAACCATAGATGTGCTGGGGAGGGAGGAGGGGGGAATGGTGTGGATATGCCTAGAGGTGAGGCTGGGACTTGGGGCTGGGATTGGTTTGACCATGACCTGGCTCAAGGTCTCCAAGACTTAGACTCCTGAATCGGACAGTCATGCTGAGAGCTGGGAAGTGATTAAAGAATAAACTCTCTCTGTCTGGATTGCACTGTGGGGGGAGGGCAGAGAGCTGTGGTGGGTGTTGTCTTGACTGGAGGGAGGAGGCATCTCCCACGCATGCCCCATGCCATGGCAGGTCCAAGTCCAGCTCCTTATTCACTACACCACACTGGTTCTCTATTTAGAAGGAATCAAGCGCATGCTCAGTACTGTATGCCTTTTCCCATAGCAGATACAATGTAACCACCACCTAATGTAGGTTGTGTTTTCCTCTCTGCTTGTGGCATCCATTCCTATTATTAGCTCCATTCCCACTGCATGCAACTAAATTTATGCTCTGCAAACAGTCTTACTTATTTCAAGGCTCATGCCACCACAGGATGAGCACCCCACTGCATCCCAAGCATCCTCCAACCACCAGAGAAAGGAGTCCAGGATTCCAGGATCAGGGACCCACGCACATGACTAGACGTGAACCTTCGATGGCCAGCAGCAGCAATTTTTGTTTTTTTAAAGGTACAGTCTTTTTCTCTCTCACTTGACAACAGCAGCACTACAGGGGATTTGACCCCAGGACCTCTTGCTCCCTAAGTAAGAGTCTTAAAGATGAAATGCCCCTGGGATGCCCATTGAACTCAATGGGCCTTACAATGAAGAAAGTTAGCTCTGTCTTAACTATGGAGCTGCTACTGTGTCTTCATAATATTGAATGTGCTGAGCCAATTACATGCTGGCTTGCTGAGTATAGAACTGTGCTTATTTCTAAGACTGATAATTTGACCCCCTCTCCCTGAAAACTATTGATTAGAGATGAAACGAGTACCCTCCAAAATGGGTATATCTGTTGAATATTTGCTAACTGATCCACCATTTGCAGGCTGAGTAATGGGTATTACTCATCCTATCACAGCATGCAACCTGAGCTGTCAATGTAGGAGCTGCGCCTTCATTCATAAAAAAAAGACAGAATGGCTTTCCCCTCCCTCTGTTGGATTCTCTGATATTTCCATGCAGTTTCTTTGCCTATAGGAGCCTTGGACTTGCAACATTGCCACTTCTTTTCCAAAGCGCTACATGGGAGAGCTACCAGAGCAACTGATAGCTGTGCCTATCTACTTTGATCATGAGAATGGGCACTGTGCATTGGTCATATAGAGATTAGTGTTAGTGCCTCCTTGAAAGGGCCCCTCTGGTGTGGCTCAGCTGCTCTGCTTTGGGATTGCTGTCCCAAGACTTGTAGATTGTATGCTGCCCTCTATTTGCCCATGTCTCTTTTAACAGCTGGCTTATAAAATCAGTGGGCATTTTTACACACACACCCCACATCAGTGAGTACTTGTTTCAATTGCAGGTATAGGGTTGGGTACTCGAAGAGATACCTCAAAATTTGGATATTACTCACGAGTAATAAATTTACTATTTGTTTCAATTCTAATCACAAGCCAGTCTCCAGTAGATCATGTGTAGGGAGAGTGAGTCAGCCTGAGAAATTGCATCCTGGGAGGAAAGCAAGACTGCTGCCCTATGAAGTTTCTCTAAGAGGAAGATTAGGTAGAAGAACTCCTCTGGTAAAGTAGGGAAATCTCTTTCTAATGTGGAGTGCTCCTTTCTACTACTGAGACCAATTGCTGTAATGCTCTAGAACTTGAAGCCAGCAATCTTTTCAAAATCAGTGGTTGTGACATTGAAATAAACTGAACTGAACTGATTTAAAAGGTACAGCTAATTGGGTATTACCTTCATGCTGGTTCTTTTTAATTGTTTATACTTTTTTTCATGAGTTTTTACATTGCATTTGTATGTGTTGCTATTTCAACTCCATGTTTGGATTTTTACCACTGTTATTAGTTCTTGATGTGGGTCTGGAGCGATGAGAGAAGGCGAGATTGGGCCAATGGGTCCAGGTTGATTTTGGCACCCCAGATTCATTGGAAGTGCCTGAATCTTTGCGTGCCTGTTTGCAGCTTGATTCACAGCTTTATGGTAAACTGTCTTAAGAACATAAGTAGTGCCATACTAAGTGAGACCAATGGTCCATCAA
>QEPC01007844.1:748434-767838 GCA_003113815.1 Sphenodon punctatus | reverse complement strand
AGTTTCAGTTTTTGACCTGGTATAATCACAATGTAGATAGTTTCAACCAAGGAAGTACCTTGGCTGTACTTGCTGTTTGCTCTAATTATCATAAGAGTTTTGGATGGAACAAGTTGTTGATTTATCTACAGGGTAGTTCTTACTTTTTAATCGTATTCATTGTTTCTGTTCCTTCCTGATTTTGGATTGTACTAAAATTTTTTGCTATTTCCTTGTAAACTGTATTGGAAACTTTTGATATTTCTTCTTTAGTAATTTTGTATTCTCTATTTTATTGCTTGATTATGTTATCAAGGCTATAGCGAAAGCTTAAGGCCTAATAAAAACATTAAAAAAAACAAAAACAAAAACAAAAAAACCTCAGTCCTGAATCAAAACAGGTATTCCTTTTTCGTAAAAATTTCTACAAAAACAGAATAACTGCTTTATTTTTGATCTGAATACCAATCAGAAATAAATTCCAATTGGAATCCCAACCAAAAAACAAAAAGCTGTGCATGCACAAAATGGCTGCCCAGGCCAATTTGCACATCTGCAATTGGCTACCCACAGTCAAACTGAAGCAACAATGCTGCCACCATTTTGAATATATATTGTCTGATTCCAGTAAGAATCAAACAAAATATTGATTGTTCCGTCTTACAACTGGAATGGGCGAACTGCCCCATTCTCATTGAAGATGGGAACAAATGAAATGGAATTCTGTTTAATACTTGTTACCTTGGCTGCTGAGGTTTCAGGACTTCCTGGTTTCTAAAACTACAAATGAAAATTAGCCTTTTGAGGTTGTCCTTCTCCTTTAGAGGCAGATGAGCAAAACTCTTTTCATCCTCCTAAAACCTCACCTGCTAATGTCTTCGTTCATGTTTGGAATCAGCACACCTGTTACCACCTATATTTATTTAAATTTCTGTTCTAGCCCAATATGTCCTGAAGACTCAAGGAAGGCAGATAACAATATATAATTCCATGAACAAAAATTACTATCAAATATATAAAAATCCACTACACAACCTACACCCACACAAATTTTCTTCTTTCCTGTCAAATAGCTGGCCAAAAAAAAAGTTTTTACATTGCCTCTAGAAAATTCTCAGGCCAGGCCTCTGGTTCAAGACTCACCTAGCCATGAATTCACTGGGTGTTTTTACATGGACCAGATTTCTCCCAGACTTCAAAGTCCACATTTGGTAAACTTGAGCTCTGAGTGTGTGTGTGTGTGTGTGTGTGTTAGAAGCTCACCCCCTCCCCCCTTCCCAGTAGTTGGCCGGGCACCCTTGTAAACAGCGGTGCAGGGGAACTCCCATATATTTTGAGACCTAGACTTATAAGTCCCCGATATCAGAGAATTTACAGGCCCAGGTCTGAAAACATGTGGGAGTCACCCAGCACAGCTGTTTACAATGGCATCCAAATAATTTCTGGGAAGGGGGGGGTGACTGTCTAACCCAGGGGTGGGGAACCTTTTCTGGCCTGGGGGCCACACTGAATATTAGTACAAGCTCCGAGGGCCACATAGAGGTTGGGGGCGGGAGTGCTTAACAGGTTTATTCAAGAAAAGGAGGTTCCAGATCATGGATCTATATCATGGAGCTTTCCCCAACCCTTTCTGTGCATGCCCTCCTCTCATGAGTTCAGTTTTTCAGTGCCTGGGAATAGAGAATGGATCCAAGAGCCAATTTTTCAGTGCTTGGGGGTAGAGAATGAATATAATGGCCAGATCCAGGAAGTGGAAAGTGTCCACATAAAAACTTGCCGAGGGCCTCATTTAGCCCCCTGACCTGAGGTTCCCCACCCCTGGTCTAACCCCACCCCACCACCTGAGAGTTTACCAAACCCAGACTTTGAAGAAGAAAGTTGGTGTGTGTAAAAACACCATCTGGGTGACCTTGGACCTGTCACAGATCTATCGGTCATGTGAGAGAGACTGGCTGTTTTTAAACAAGAACAATTATTACAAAGCATCTGTAGATCCAGATTTGTCATTTGAGAATTGTCATTCAGGGATAACTGTTGTCTCAGTGCTATCCCAGTGTTTCGAGGCCATGGCGGAATGGATGTGGCAGAGCAGACTGAAGCTCAACCCCGATAAGACGGAGGTGATGTTGGTGGGGAGAGTGAGGGAAGTGTCGGCCCCCCTGATTTGGGGGGTTTGCCCTCCTATAGCTCAGTAGG
This sequence comes from Sphenodon punctatus, assembly GCA_003113815.1. Taxonomy (NCBI): domain Eukaryota; kingdom Metazoa; phylum Chordata; class Lepidosauria; order Sphenodontia; family Sphenodontidae; genus Sphenodon; species Sphenodon punctatus. The sequence continues at coordinate 765,663 of QEPC01007844.1, read as the reverse complement.
TTCGGAGTCTGGGAGTGGTACTGGATGCAGATCTCCACCTGGAGTGACAGGTGGAGGTAGTGGAGAAGGCCGCTTTCCGCCAGTTGTATCTGGTGCGGAGGCTGTGTCCGTACGTCTCCGGCCCGGACCTGGCCTCCCTCATCCATGCCTTCATCACCTAGAGGCTGGACTACTGCAATGCGCTCTACGTGGAGCTGCCCTTGTTCCTGGTTCAGAGGCTGCAGTTAGTGTAGAATGCGGCAGCCTGACTCCTTTTGGGGACGGGTCATCGGGAGCATATAGCACCTGTGCTCCGGACTCTGCACTGGTTGCCAATAGTGAGCCAAGCCAGGTTCAAGGTTTTGGTATTAATCTATAAGGCCCTTCATGGTCTGGGCCCCTCATACCTCAGGGACCGCCTCGCCCTCCATGCCCCAGAGTGGCTCCTTCGGTCTGCTGGAGGTGCCTTCTTGGAGGTCCCCCGTTTTAAGCAGTTGAGAGGGCATTCTCGGTGGCTGGGCTGCACCTTTGGAATTCCCTCCCAGAGGAAGCTCACCTGGCCCCAAGCCTTTTAACCTTCGGCAAATTTGTAAAACCTGGCTGTTGGCCCAGGCCTTTGGGGAGGGGAGGGTTAGGGAGCGTTTTTATCCCTCTTCACCCTTATTTATTGTATTATATATCATGTTCCCTGGTCCTGTTTAAATTGTTGTATTTTATGCGTGTTTTAAATATTATATATATATAATTGGGTTTTTTGTTTCTTTTGAGATTGTAAGCTGCCCTGAGCTGTTTCAGGAGGGGCGGGGTATAAATGTAATAAATAAATAAAATAAATAAATAAATAACTGTTTACACAATCACTAATATTCTGGAATAAGCACTAATCTGGAATAAGCACTAAAATCAGTTCTCTGTGCTGGGAATGGGCTCCAGTTCAGGATAAGTGTTAACATGTTCAATGTTCCAGACTTATTTAGTTCAGAGTAAATAAATACTTAAAAATTAGGATGTATAATTCTGGATTAAAACCCAGAATCCAGATTTATTTACTCCGGAATAAATGTTTACACAAAGACATAGGCCGTTTTTAAATGGACCTGTCTGGAAGGCAGGTCCATGTGCACTTGGTGGAGCACATATGGACTTCCAGTGAGTGGAGGGGGGTGATCACATGGTGAGGGATGGGTGGGGTGTACTCTGGGTGTGCACCTGCATTCATGCACTGCCCATTCATGCCCAGCACAGAGCAACTGGGGAAAAAATGGGTTCCTCTGTGCGGGGATAAGGGTGGGGATGGATGGAGGTGCATTCATTGTGAGAGCACGCACTCACCCATCACCACTTTTAGAATAGCATTTGCACACGTGTCCATTGGGTGGACATCCATGGGCATGTCCTGTCTGAAAGCAGTCTTAATTCCGGACTTAGTAGTATTTACTCCAGACTTATGATCATGTAAAAACACCCTATATCTCTTAGGGTTCTTGTGAGGATTACTAGTTTTTGATTTAATTAGTTAAATGTTAATGGTTCGGCATTATTTGTTAAAGTGGATAAGCTGAAATGTGAGCCACCCTCAAGCCTAAGAACCCCCCCCCCCACCATTGTGGGCCGGTTCCTTGCGGCCAGTTCTGTGTTGGGCAGGGGGGAGGGCTTTGCCACTCACCCCCATTTCCAAAGATGACAAGTGGCTGCTTGCCCCTTCGAGAGCGGGCCTCTGGGGAGGCAGCGTATGTTTTAGGTGCGAAAGCAAGGGTCTCACATCGCAAGACCTGCGGGCACCATTTTGAGCCTCGCTTCACTGCAGGTCAGTCGGCCTGGCAGTGCATGAGGGGAGGAAGCAAGGAGCAGCACTCCAAATTATGACATTGTCTAGGTGCTGAGCGGCAGAGATTTGTGGCATTTAACTGACACCAAGTGTTACAAAAACACATTGTTTTGTTCTAGCCACTGGGGGCGGGGGGGCTGAAGGGGAGTTGTCTGAGGTGGTGTGGGGTGACCCACAGGAGGGCAAGTAGTCTTCCCCCTCAGTTGCTGATCAATTTCCCCACTACCACCCCTATTAGTTCAGGGGCACGTGCCCACCTCTCTCTTGCTGTGCCTGCCTGGGGAGACAGGCAGGCCACTCGCACCACCTTCCACGTTGGTGGCAGCTTCAGGATCTATAGGGCCTGAGGTTCTCTGCTATTAGCAAGGGGTGGACTTGGGTTGGTGGGTCCGACCCTAGCAGTATTGGAGCACCCGGTGATAAGGGGTAAGAGAGGGGAAAAGGGGGTGCACCGATTTCACCTTTAATTGCCATGACGGTGAAGGGTGGAGGAAAAAACAAAGGCAAGGCCCCATCCAAGAAAGGTAATGGCTCTTGAGGGGTGACTCAGGGCAGCTAGAGACCAGCGGGTCCTGCAGGGAACCCATTTGAAGGAGCGCTCGAGGAGAGGATGGGGGATGTGAGGAGATCCTGATGTAACTGGCGGAGGTATCCCCTTGCCAAATGGATGTCCCTACTGTGGGGACCAAGGCCATGGAGGGTGCAGAAGCTCCTCTGCTGCCTCTGCCCCGGCATGGGGGGGAGCAGCACCGGGTTTCATCTGTTTGTTTTAGGGAGGACAGCCCAGCGTGTCAAAGAGGAAGGATGGATGCACAGATGACTCACAAAGGTCAGATGGATGTGGTAGTGCAGTGGATGGAGGCTATTGAGATGATGGTGCAAGACATGATGGCGACCCCCCTACAATCAACACAGCACCAACAGGGACAGTTTGCAGATGACGAGGTGGCAGGGCCGAGCAAGAGGCCTCTGCAAAACCTGGATCCTCCATTGCAAAGCGACAGTGAGTATCAAATTCACCTGATGCAAGGTGAAGGGTGGCCCCAACTGGGGTGCTGCCACTGTTTTGCACAGGAGATACTGCTCCCACCATCACCTAGACTTGAGTGGAATGGGGCTTGGGCCCCATGGCCTGTGCAGCAGGTACATCACCCTTACCTGGAAATGGGATATGGAGTGCACGCTCCCGCCTGCTTGGGGATTGCTCCCTGTGGTGCCATGTGATGCATGGGGTGGTCGAGCCTCCTCCGCTGGCAGGGGGCTATGCTGATGTGTTGGTGCCTATGGATGCTCACCTGATGCAAGCCACTAGGGAAAAGATATGGAGGGGAGAATATGTTGATTTGTTCTCCCTCCTAGTTACTGACCCCATGCTTGACCCAAATACAAAAGAAAAGGGAAAAGACAAGTCAGTGTTCAATAGACCAAAAGCAGACCATTATCTGGTTGGGGGTAATATTGCAGATTTTCCTGCTACAAGCTGTGGAACTGGTAAAATACCAGGATATAGTCCAGTGGGCTTTCAACACCAGTCATCCAGGGGCTTTGCTTTGCTATGACGAAGGCTTTAGGAAGCAAGCAGCTATAACTCCAGGCTTGAAATGGGAAAGGTACGGGCCTGACCTATGGCTGGAGTGTATGAACAGCGCATCCAGCGGCACTCGGGCTGATAGCAGACTGTCTTTAATAAAAGGGGGAGTGGCACCCATGAATGATCCTGAGGGGTGGAGGGCAGCTGCAAAGGCTCCCACCTGTTGGAGAATTCAATGGCTTGGGAAGTTGTATGTGATCTCAGTGTCGATTTTGACATGTTTGCCCACACTGCACTGGAAACCACTCAGCGGCCCATTGCAGTCGTGTCTGGCAGGTTGGCAACTGAAACAAGCAGCCCAGTCAGGGAGGGAATTTGTGGAAAGGCCCCAACTCCAGTACACCATGACGTGATGGTGAGGGTGCTTTGCAATTGCCCTGATCACGAAGTGGTGGACTATGTGAGGGAAGGTTTCAGGGTAAGTTTCAGAATACCGGTGAGTGAATTGAGGGTGCAGCAGCGGGTAAGAAATCTGAAATCCACGGTGGGTATGGAGGTATTAGTGCTGGTTAAGCTCCAAAAAGAAATCAGGGGAGGGCGAGTAGCAGGTCCATTTTCAGTCCTCTCACTGGAGAACTTACATGTTTTCCCTATAGGCATTGTATCGAAAAAGGCACCAGGCAAGTTTCGACTGATACACCATCTGTCTCACATGAAGGGGAGATCAGTCAATGATGGCATAGCGGAAAAGCTGTGCTCAGTTGGGTATCTGTCATTTGATATGGCAGTTGAACTCACCAAGGGTTGTGGGGCAGCTGCGTAGCTGGCGAAGTGCAATATCAAATCAGCATTTCGACTACTGCCTGTTCACCTAGATGATTTTCACCTACTGGGTTTCCAGTTTCAAGGGAAGTTTTACTTTGATAAAGCTATGCCAATGGGGTGCTCAATATCGTGTGCCGCCTTTGAGAAATTCAGCTCCTTACTCAACTAGTTGGTCAGGCAGCGAGCTCAGTAAAGCAACCTCCTTCATTATATGGATGATTTTTTGTTTTTGGGCACAGCAGGCACCGATGATTGTGGTTACCTGTTGCGAACATTTCAAGGTTTAGCACAGGAGCTAGAAGTTCCCCTTGCTCGAGAAAAGACTGTAGGTCCTACCACAATCTTGTCATTTCTGGGCATTGAAATGTACACCGTACAGGGTTTGTCCCACTTTCCCAGAGAAAAAATAATCGCCTTGCGGGAATCTCTGGAGGCGGCCATTACAGCCAGCAAGGTCACAGTTAGACAGCTGCAGTCCCTACTGGGATAACTGAACTTCTCTTGTAAAGTGGTAAAACCTGGGAGGGCCTTTCTGTCTCGGCTTTACACTAAGGTCTCAAGTGATGTTCGTCCTTACTATCACATCAGAGTAACCAGAGCGATGAAGAATGATTGCAGGACATGGCTCTTCTTTTTATATAACTTTAATGGAGTCAGTTTCTGGAGGGGCGATCTCCTCTTGGAGGCAGAGCTCCAGGTACAGTCAGATGCTGGGGTGCCATTGGTTTTGGGGTATATTTCAGGGGTCGATGGTGCGCTGCACCATGGCCCTGTGAATGGGTGATGGAGGGGGTCACAAGAGATTTGACATTCTTGGAATATTTCCCTATCGTACTGGTGGTGCAATTGTGGGTGTCTGCGTTCACTAACAAGACAGTGGTATTTTGGTGTGACAACCTAACGGTGATTCATGTCATAAATTCCATGTCTTCAAAATCCATGAGTTTCATGCAGTTGGTCAGGAAATTTTTATTGCAATAGCTAACATTTAACATCATGTTTACAACAAAGCATGTCCCTGGAGTTAACAGGCGTAGTCAATGAGCTCTCTCATCTCCAGATGGACCGTTTCCTCCAGTTGGCACCAGGGGCAGCTGTGGAGCCGGAAGCCTTGCCTCCAGATGCATGGAACCTTGGATTGTAGACCTAGTCCAGATGGTGCAGGGATCACTTGTGAGGTCTACCCGCCTGTCCTACGGGAGGGCATTTAAGAAATTCCAGTCATTTAGGGCCAGTCATTGATGGCCCACAAGCTTCCTATCCCTGACCACCATGCCATTAAGTTTGCCATTGCCCTTAGGCAACTGAGTTTTGTGCCAGGCACCATTGCCAGCAAGGTGTCGGCTATTACCTTCTTTAGTAAATTACCGGGCCAGCCCCCCCACTCCCCGGATGGCATTTTTTAAATGCAGAGCCTTATAGAGGGCTTGTCCCAAGATAGGGGTCAAACCCGTGATGCATGGCTGCCCATAACAGCATCCTTCCTTGGCAGTTTGGATGCATTGCTAGCCCAGGTCTGTTTTAACCAGAGCGAGGCATGTCTTTTTAGTGTGTCATTTAAGCGGGCTTTCTATGGTGCTTTTCGGTTAAGTGAGCTGGTTGCTGAATCTCGTAGGTTCACGTCCGATAGAGTAGTCAGAGCCCAGGATGTTCAAGTTCAGGATGATCTGATACAAATTATTCTCCGTTACTCCAAAACCGATCAAAGAGGTAAAGGCCGCCTTATTACCCTCCATAGGGCAGGATCTCCATCCCTCTGCCCTGTTGCAGCAGTGCACAGATACCTGCATATCCGACCTGGGATCCCAGGTCAATTTTGTATATACGCTGATGGTTCCCCTCTCACCAGGCTCCAGTTCACAGCGGTAATGCATAGATGCCTAGGTCAGAACCACTTGCCAAGCCACTCATTTAGAATTGGAGCAGCTAGTTTGGTTGCAGCCAAAGGCTTCCCAGAGTCCCGCATCCGGGACATCGGTAGATGGCGCTCAACCGCCTTACGTACATATGTCCTTTCATTACATCAGCAGTACATTTTGGTTAATTGTTCATACTTGAAATTGTTATTGTTTTTTGTTACAGAATTGAAGGTTTCCAGGCCGCGTAAGCTGGTGTGGATTGTGGGCCACAGCATGGTACACTGGGCTGCCAAGGCAGCGGGTATATCCCATTGGGCTACGCAACTTAGGCTGGGTGAAAAGGCGGAGATAGTGTGGTGAGACAGGAGTGGCATGTGTTGGGAACAGCTCATGCCCCTCTTCCATAGGATAGCTAGTGACCGACATCCACAATTTATTGTTGTTCATCTGGGGGAGAATAATCTACCCAAAACCCCCAGGTTGCAGTTAGTAATTAGGATTAAATGGGATTGGGTGGAGGTGTAAAAACTTTTGCCTCGCACAAGGTGGTTCATCTGGACACCCATGATAGAGAGGATCAGATGGCGTGATGCAGTCTCACCAGGGAAGGTTGACAGAGTCAGAAAGAAAATGAATAAGGAAGTAGGCAAGCTAGTGATTGTGGGGTGTGGTGACTGCATCACTCACAAGGACATTCGGTTCTCGAAGCCCGAGCTTTATTTGGAGGACAGGCTGTACCTGTCTGACATGGGAGTCCAGATGTATCTGGGAGTACTGAAGGAGAAATTAGTGCAACTATTGTATCAGAGGTAGGATACTGGGAGCAACACCAACCAAGCATAGGCTAGCAGTTTGCTGTGGCAGAGGTCCAGGTAATTAGTTTAATTAGTTAGGGGTATGAAGGAAGATGTCTCCATAAGAGATGGGGCCAAGAGAAAACCAAGAGCAGGGGCGGCCAGGTACAGCGCAAGCCCCAAGATGGGGGGGGAGGGAGGAGCAACTCAGTCGAGGACAGGGGCAGTCCCGGCTGGCGGGGTCCTCACCTTCCAGCCTGCTTTGGGTTGCTACAGGGCGAGAGCCTTATCAACCAGCTGCACAGCTGGGGGTGAGAGCAACGTAGGATATTTACATGTTATAACCCTGAGGGACATCGGGCTGCCCTTTATTAATGGTTAGTAAGTTGGAACCTGGATCCAGAGTGTGAGACTCCCTCTGACCTAAATTTCTAATTCAGTAAAGAGTGTGGCCTTTCAAATCCATATCTGCATGCTTCTCTTCTTTGTGGTGCGGGGGCAAAGAGTGGAATACATAAGAACATAAGAAGTGCCATATTGAGTCAAGCCAATGGTCTATCAAGACTGCATCCTGTCTCTGATAGTGGGCAATTTAAGTTGCATGGAAGAAGTATCAGCAGTCAAAATAAGCAATCCATTCCCTGTTGATCACTCCCTCCTCCCAACAGTAAGTTCCCATCTTGTAACCTACTTGGCAAATAGCCATTAATGGACCTATTCATCAATCACTTGTCCAGTCCTTTTTTAAAGGCAGCTATACTACGGACCCTGACAACCACCTCTGGCAACAAATTACACCATTTAACTGTACATTGAGTGAAAAAAAATACTTCCTTTTATTTGTTTTAAATCTGTCACCACTTAGTTTCATGGATGTCCCCTAGTTCTAGTACTGCTTGAAATGGTAAATAAATTTTCCCTATCTACTCATTCCACTCAAGATTTTATAAAACTTTATCATATTCCCTCTCAGTCTTCTCTTCTCCAAGCTGAAGAGCCCCAACCTATCAAGCGTCTCCTCATTTGGAAGTCTTCCTGAAATTGTGATTGCCCAGGAGTAGTTAACCTAAAAGGAAAAAATAAATACAAGTGGGGGTCATTCTTAATGCTTTAGGGAAAGGACATGGTGGGGGGGGGGCAGCTCCATGCAGTGAGGGCAGCAGGAGATCTGTCTGGGTGTCTCCATGCCAGCCGGTTTCAGCTTCTTTCTTTATGGAGCTTCCTATATATTACATTTTGCAGGAGTCCCCAGTAACTGACCCTGGCTTTTAGGAAATGGCTGACTGGATTTTCCTGGGTAATATGGGTCCTGGGAGCTTCTGAGCCCCAAGTCAGCCACCATTTCCACAGACAGCATGGATACATGCCAACCATACCTCCCACTGGCCCCACTGCATGGAGTTTCTCCCCCCCCATGCCTTTTCCTCCAGCATGAGGAATGGCCCCCACATGTATTTATATTTTCTTTTACTTTAACTACTCCTGGACAATCACAATTTCATGCAGCTCTTCAGGCACCCATACATGAGTGTGAATACTAGGGGTTGGACGCCCAGGAGAATACCGGATACACCAGTATCGTATCTCCCCGGTACTAGATTTACAGTTATCAGTCTACCAGATTTTTAACATTGGACGGTTTATCGTTTTGTTTTTTTTATATTGCGGTCATTAACTTCAATGGCCACAATGTAAAAAAACCCGGTAATGTAGCCAATGTTAAAAATCCGGTACACCGATACCGGTGATTATCAGACCATCAAATTATTCCGATACACCCGATTATCAGGTGAATTGGTTTAATCCAATACCGGTATTCCCACCCCTAGTGAATACTCATCAGGAGCCTGATTAACATCAGGAGCCTAAATTAACTACCTATAGGACTTATAAGTCAATTTCAGCACCTTGAAACAAGTGAAACTCCAGGAAACTGGATTACAACTACAGTGAAACTGGAAGAACTTACATTAAGGAAAGAACTGAATTACTTTGTGGACAGAGAATCTGCCCATCAGCTAGAAGCTTTGGTGAAGAGGGGGGGGGGGGAAAGAACATTCTCTAACTTTCTGTAGTGGTATGTAGTGAATAACTCCCTCTCAAAATCTAACGGTATATAATTACAATATAGAAAAAACAACCCAATCCACTACCACACAAATTTGTTTCCCACCTGCCAAACACCTGGTCAAATAAAAAGATCTTACAGTACCTTTGACTGCATTTTCCTCAATAAAGTATTTTGCAGTGGGAAAAACTACTTACACTCCTAACTCTCTGCACTACTGTATCTAAAAAAATGCAAAGGCTTGCATGGCCCCTGAAGAGAGGAAAAGATGTCAGGAAGATGAATGGTGACCTAGAATTTGGAATGTAGAAGCCATGGAAAACCACTTTCTTTGCAGCCTCCAACATCTCCAGGAAAACCTTTTACTAATCTGATCAAAAAGCAGTTTTTATTCTCCTCTTTCATTCTTGTCTACATATGCTGGTCTCATAAGCCATACATATGTTGATTTCAAAATATGGGTCCAAACCTCAGAGGTGTTTACTTATCACTGTTTTGCTTCATTTCTGTGCTGGTGAATCAGACCCTAATTATTTTCAAATGACTGGAATTCACAAACAGTTTATCCTTCCTAATTTTTGATTTTTGAGATTTTTTAATTTGTATTTTTAATAGCTCATTGTTTTTATTGATGTAAATCTACAGAAGATTTATAGTCACCTGAATGAGTGGAACACTTGAAAATAAATGACTAGCAAGACAGTCCTTAGAGAAACATAGGATTTACATTTGCCTCTTTTATAAAGCTCCACCTTGCCCTTCATTTGTTCCTTCATGACAATGCTCCCTCTTGCTTTCTCCTGTCTCTATTAGCATAAGATAAGTAACTAGGTATGTGTTTTCCACTGGAAGGCTATCATATACCTAGAAATCTGTCACTTCCTATTTTAAGTTCTAGAAGATATTTACTCCAGGGGGAATGTCTCTGTGTGCAAGACTACTTATCTGTAAAATTTGTGGTAGAATAATGTATATAATTTCATGGGTAGTGATTCTTGTTCATGATCATTTGCCTCTGAGATCATATCAGCAAAAACAGGGTCATTTCAGATGTTATGTGCTTCCAGGTCATCACAGTGGATTCCCAACCATGGCGAGCTGGCTAACCCCCTCTCATGGTCTCGGACAGCCCCCAAAAGTCGTGCCGTGAGCAGGACCATGGCAAGGAAACAGCCGGCTGGTCGATGACCTGGGGCAGCGAAACAGATGTTACTCCAATTCCGGAGCCTTGATAAGAACAACCAGAAGCCACCAGAGTGGGGCGGGAAGCAGACATGGCCGACCAAGGGCAAACAAAGCCAAATGCGACAAAAGGCAATGCCCACACAAGGGAAATAGGAAGAGAGGAGGGCAAAGAGCTGCACAGCCAGCACACACAACAGGAAAAGGGAAGCCAAGGACACAGCAGAACACAACCCACACACACATGCCCAGGTGCAAACACACCCAAATGGGAAAGGAAGGAAGGGGGAGCATACAGAGCTTCACAGGGAAACAAAAAAACAGGACAGGGAATGGACAGACACCCAGGAAGGGACACGCACGCCAGACGCCACACACAGCCAGGAGCAGCAGCACTGAGAGGTGGGGAAGGAGGACAGCCCCCCGAGAGGCGAACACATACAGCACCATGGACACCAGGGGGTGGGGAGCCCTGGGCAAAGGAAGCAGAGGGGAATGGGCCAGGAACAGGCCAGGACATGGTGAAAGGCACCCAGAACCCCACTGACAGCACAGGCAGCACCCAACAGCAACACAAGCAGCCCAAATCACAGGGGTCCCCAAGGGGATGGAGCAGGGTCACAGCGAGAGGGCAACCAAGCTGGGGAAGGCACCAGAGCAGTCTGAGGCAGTTCCATGCAGCAGGGATCCCCTGTGCTGATGCAAAGGTATGGCCATGGATGGATGCGAGCTGGAAACAGTGTGAAGCACATGCAGCTGCCCCCTTCCTGAGGTAGCCTGGAGGTGTGGTCCAGGGGCCCCAGACCTGCACAGTCACAGAGGCACTCAGGGGGCGGGGGGGCAGGTCACAAACACAGGTGAATGGGTGGCCAGCCAAGGGATGACAACATAATGGGGAGAGCCAGTAGCAGTGTCAGGCAAGAACCAGCCAAAAGGGGGGCCAGGAGCAGAGGGGAGCACCACAGGCAGCGAAGGCCAGGGGGTGGCCTTGGAGAGGGCACAGCAACACAGGCGAGCAGCACAAAGACAACTGACTCAGCCACAACAGCAGAGAGGCCAGAACAGCAAGGAGCAGGTGGTCAGTGCCCCGAGCTGGCAAGGAGGTGCAGGGAGCAAACGGTGGGGCTGTTAGTCATAGCATCGAAGACACAAGGGGCCTCACAGTTAGCTACACAGGGTCACAAAGGGGCCCGGGATGGGTTGGCCCACCAGATGCACACAGTGGGGCCACTGAAGCATGCCCTGGTGGTAGCGATCCCTGCCATGTGGTGGGCAATGAGATAGTAGGCCTCAAACAGATCCAGGCTAGTGAGTCCAACCTGAATATCAGTAAGAGACCACACAGTAGCCAGCACCACCAGCTCCGGTCCGGTGGGCTCTGACAACATGTAGTCAGCAGCAGCGGACCAAGACAGGTGTCCCAGATCCAACAGGCGGTAATAAGCTCCCCTCCATGCAGCTGCTGGTAGCCACAGGCCCCATGGATGCAGCCAAAGAAGGAAACAGCCAGGGCAGGACCCCCCTCCTCCAGCCAGGTCATGAACCCAGCCAGGCTACACACTGAGAGGGCCAACACAGTCTCCGCCATGGACCACGCCACACGTGATCATCTCATCTCCGGAACGCACCCATCTGGAAAGGGACGGAGGTCCAGCACCTCTGCATGCAGACGGCACTCGCGAGCGCTAGCCTCATAGTCAAAGTAGCGAAGACCAGATCTCAGACTCACATAGGCACCAGAGAGGGTATCCGGGCAGAAAAGGAGCAGCTGCATGGCCGGGGAATGCCACAGATCAGCTAGGGCCATGGTCTCCCAGTAGGTCCAACTATGGGGAGACCGAGGCGGTCCGGGGTTCGGGAGCCACAGGACAGCACTGCTGGCCATGGTCCAGAAGCCAGAGGGTCTGACCAGTAAGGAAAGATGGGCCGCACATTCCCATGTGGGCTGGGGAGGGAAGCAGGGGAGCTCCAAGGACATTCAATAAGCCTGCAGGCCGCACCATGGGATGGTTAATGAGCGATGCATGGGGAGCAGACCCAGCACAGCTGCAGGAACAGAGTGCAGAGACCGTCCAGCAAGCACTGATAGCAGGGAGGTGATGACTAGGGATGGGCGAACGCGGATCAGAACTTCGGAGTTCGGCCCAAACTCGGCCTGTTCGGATGACCAAACCCAAACCCAAACCCAAGCCCGAACCCAAACCCGAACACGAACACGAACCCGAACACGAACCCAAACCCGAACATGAACATGAACACGAACACGAACACGAACACAAGCATGAACACGAACACGAACAGACTGAACTGAACTCAATTCTGAACATCGAAATGACAGAACAGTTTGGTCAGTTCAATTCACGTTCGGGTGAGTTCGGATGGCAAAAACATGTCACTGGAAGGCAAAACATGACACGGAGGGGGGAGTCAGCTGATGAGCAGACTTCCAGGCACCAGGGGTGGAGAGACTTGGAGTAGCAGTCAGCATCCCCAATCACCGTCCCTTTTCGATTCAGACCACTGGCTTCGCAGTCTGCGATTGGCTACAGGTTGGACTGCACAGAGCCAATGGGACTTGCAATGAGGCAGGTGCGGCAAGAAACAAAACTGATTGCCTCCCCCCTTCCCAACACCTTCCGAGCTAGTCACTGTTCCTGAACAGCAAGCGTTTCAGAAGGCTCCCTCTCCCAACAGTTTGGTTCTCCTCAATCCATTGTCATCCTCCTCCTATTTCACCCATCCAACCCATCTACCTCCATATTATCATTTATTTAGCTTAGATTAGATAGATTTAGGTGTTATTTTTTGTTTTTACCCCTCCCTGTGTTCAATCTTCCATCCTACGTCCCTCCTCAATAAAAAAATTCCCTCTCCCTCTTATTCCATCCCTGATTCCCTTCCCCTCTTTTAAGTTTTGGATTTATTTAGAGTAGGATTATTTATTATTAGATTGATTTTCATTTCAGTTTTGTTCCCCTCCCTGTGTTCTTTGTGTTTTCCCCTGTGTAATATTGTTTATATAGATAGATAGTTATTATACATTGTTACTAGATTATACATAATAGTTAGCTTAGTTATAGAGATAGAAAGAGATACAGTGTGTTTGTAGAACAAGGTCTTGGTAGTTAATTATTGGGATATTCCATTTAGTTCAATAGGTTTTAGAATAGTTAATAGCAGTTAGATTTAGTGTGTGTGTGTGTGTGTGTGTATGTATATATATATATATTATTATATATATATATAATATTAGATTAAGAAATTTAAATAAATAAATAAATAATTAAATAAATAAATAAATTGGTTTTATAAAATATTTGTGCATTCTTTTGGTGGGAAAATGAAGAAGGGAGGGAGAGTATGGTTTGCTGCCCGTAGGGGAGGCAATGGGGCATATCCCAGAGAGGGCAGGGGCTGTGCCAGGGGAGTGGCAACAGGTAGAAGCAGTAGCCCGAGCACATCACCACGCCCCAAACTCATCAGGCCTGCTTTAGGGCCCCTGCCTTTATTGTCCCAGTGTCACCTCCTGGCAGTGCCCTCCTTCACTGCCACGAAGGGCACTGGAAGGCCTGCAGTACATGAGGCTGCATCTATTTCTGCTGGTGCTGGTGCTGGAGTAGGTGCTGGTGCTGCTTGCGATGTTCCTACAAGGCCACCAATGTCGTCCCCACTGTTGAGGCGATCCCCAGCAGTTCAGAGCTGGTGGATCCCACCCCAGCTGCTAGAGGCAGGACCCGATCTCCGGGCAATGTCAGTAGGGAGAGGAGTAGCAGCTGCAACACTAGCAGCTATAGAGGGGGGCACAAGGAGAGTGGCAGAAGCATGGCGGGCATGGGCAGTCTAGCCTCAGGGTCCCAGTACTCCCCTTCATGGACATCACCATGATCGCGGACAACAGTGAGTCAGAGGCAGACACTAATGCAGCAGAGATGTCTGCAGCTGAGGCAATGACTGAGCTTCCTCCCAGAGCTGTGTCGCCAGAGCCACCAGGTTCTCCCCCTCCCAGCAGCGCTGGCAGCAGTGCATCACCTCGGGTGGGCCAGACGGCAGAAGGGGGGGGAAAAATCCTCAGTCTGGGATCATTTCAAGCAGGTGCGGGCAGATGATCCCAGAGAGGTGCAGTGCACTGTATTGCAAAAAGGTGGTAAAGCATGGGCAGGTGCTCAGCAACCTGGGGACAATGGCAATGGCAAGGCACCTAAATACATGCCACAGTGCTCTGCTGCTCAGCGGGAAGTCAGGGGAAGTGGATGCATGCGGGTTCCCAACTGCAGCGGCCAGACGCCCAGCTCTTTCAGTGGGCAAGCATCCTGCACCAGCACCAAGCGCTGTCTCTAGCAGCAGGAGCAGTATTCCTCCTGCTAGGGAGGCAGAACAGCAGCAGGAGCCTCCCCAACAGCGCCGTCGGTCCACCATGGAGGAACTGGGGTGGGGGGATGTGTCAAGGCCATCAGCAGGTCGCTGTGGCACTGGCTTCCAAGATAATCATCATCATCATCATCATCATCTTTATTTGCGTAACCACAAGCTATTGCAAGTTATAAGTCATAAACATTATAAAAAATAAAATAGACCACAGTCAGAAACTCCCGTACATAATACAACATCACCCAGAACTCTAGGATTCACCTAACTATAGTACTAGGCAAGTTATTTTTAGAGCCACCCCAAGCACACACACCTAATCCCTGCTCAAACCGGGCTGTACATTGGTATCCCAATGATCACAAAGTAAAACAAAAAGGAGAGCGGGGCAAACTCAAACTCAAATTCAGGCAACCTCTAGGGAAGTGGAAAGCGCCCTTTAATTGGGTACATCTGAGCATCCTGTGCTTGCAGTCCTAGAGGAAGGGTGGTATCAGCTTGGCCCTCCCCGTCAGAGCCTTGGCTATAGGCCACACTCTTGTGTCCCCTAAACCCCAAAGCCCTCAAAAAATAGTCAGTCACCAAGTCACTCCACTCCCCTCAGGGCCCAAGGGTATCCTTCAGTTTAGTCTAGATATTTCCCTGCTATGTCCTCTGTCTGAGCAGTATAACCCTTCTTGCAAAAGCGACCACCTTCCTTGTACGATCTGAATCAACTGGATTCAAGAGCCTCCGTAGCAAGTTAAATTCTGGGTCCATCTGTGACTGGAGCAGTAAGCTCCCCAAATATTTGCATCTGAGGGCTTCCAGGACTGAACAGCACAGCAGGATATGAGGCACAGTGTCGGGGGTCTCCTCATTACATAGGGCGCAGGTTCTCTGGGCATAGGGAGTGCTCCTGAATCGACCCTCCAAATAGGCCAACAGAAAAGGCGTGAATGCCACTCTCAACGAGTGGTCAATCCAGGCGAATAGATAGAACTGGCCTGACTGGTGATCCTTGTAGGGGATATAATCAGGGGCCACCCTCTGTAGTTCCATAAGTGCCCTCTCCATCTGCAGGGACTGGTCCCGCAGCCTCCTCTGGACCAAAGTCCTAAACGGTTTGATCCCTACTCTCCCCAACACCTCTCTTGAGAGCCCCATTCTATAGATCACCACCTCTGCTGCCCTTAGCCAGGGATCTAACAGTCCAGCCCTCCCCATCCGAGACAACAGTGGGTTATCAACTGCCAGTGGGAATAACACTTTCACCCAGTAATTCGCAAAGGACTGTATGAGAGTCCTCACTGTCAGCATACAGGACTCCGCTTTCAAAAGAACCTGAGGGGTACTTCTTGGGAGGCTCAGTACCGAGGCCAAAAAGCCATTTTGGATGATTTCTAACTTGTCCAAAAAGTCAAGGCTCCATATGGAGGCTGCATATAGCGCCTGGTTCAGGACTTTGGCCCAAAACAGTCTCAATGCTTGTTAAATCAGCCTCCCCCACTGTCCGAAGTAGAACCTAATTATAGCTGCGGCTGACTTCCTGGCTTGTAATTTGACCCACTCAACATGGTTTTTCCACCCCGGTGAGGATGAAAACGTGACCCCCAGATATTTAAAGGTGCTGACCTGCTCGATAGATTCCCCTGCCATGCCCCAGGAGTAGGTTTCTGAGCATTTCCTTCGTTTTACCACAAGGATTTTGGTTTTGGAATAATTCCACCCGACAGAACTCTCCAAAGAGCGCCAAATGCCTCATAAGACCGACCCTTGTTTGGGATATTAATACGGTATCATCCGCATAGAGAAGGATTGGAATACATCTATCTCCAATCCCAGGGGCATAAGTATCACTATTTTTCATGTGCTGTACTACATTATTTAGATATAAGTTGAAGAGGACTGGGGCCAACAAGCATCCCTGCCTTACCCCTCACGTCACATTAATCACCTCCGATAATGGCCCACTAGCTCTGCATCTTACCTGGAGATTGTTCGCCGTGTGTAATCTTATCATTAGATAGAGTAGTCTTGGGTCAATAGAGGAGGCCATCAGCTTGGTCCACAGGCACTCTCTACTGACCGAGTCAACGGCTTTCTCCAGATCCACAAAACAAAGATATAATTTTCCCTAGGTGCTCACATATTTCTTCAACAAGGCAGCGATCACTAGGGATGGGCGAACGTGGTTCAGAAGTTTGGAGTTCGGCCCAAACTCGGCCTGTTCGGACAACCGAACGCGAACACAAACCTGAGCATAAACATACCGAACAGAACCGAACACCGAATGGCAAAATGGCAGAACAGTTCACTCAGTTCGGATTGCGTTTGGGTGAGTTCGGGTGGCAAAAAAAGGTTCACTGTAAGGTGACAGGGAGGGGTAGTACTAGTTACTGAGGAGCAGACTTCCAGGCACCAGGAGTAGAAAGGCTTGCAAGAAATGAAACTATCTGCCTCCCCCCTTCCCAACACCTTCTGAGCTAGTCACTGTTCCTGAACAGCAGGTGTTGAGTAGGATTATTAAATTGCTTTAAGTTTCATTTCAGTTTTGTACTGAAATGAAACTTAAACCTTAAACTGAAACCTTGTGTTTGTGATTCCCCGCCCCCCCATACCATATATATAGAGATAGAGAGATAGGTTAGGGATAGTAGTTGTAGGAGCTAGCTTAGTGATAGAGATAGTGTTAGTGATTTAGTTTTAGTTTTTGTAGGAGTAGGCCTGTGTACTTATTAGATAATCCATTTAGTTCATAGCATTTAGAATAGTTAATAGCAGTTAGATTTAGTGTAGATAGATAGATATAATATTAG
>QEPC01007844.1:726866-737394 GCA_003113815.1 Sphenodon punctatus | reverse complement strand
GGCCGAACGCGAACGCGCGAACCACCCGAACACCGAACGACCGAACACGAACGCACAACCCGATGGCGAACGAACCGAACGGCCGAACACGAACGTACGACCTGCCCGAACAACCGAACACGAACGGCCGAACACGAACGGCCGAACCGAACGGGCGAACACGAACGCGAGGTACGACCGAATGACCGAACACGAACACACGGACCAAACGCAGCCGAACCGAACGGCCGAACACGAACCACGATCTGTTCGCCCATGCCTAGTGGGCGGGGCTTCTACGGGTGGAGGCATTTTTGCCCCTGCCGGGAACCCCCCTTTGCACCACTCTGGCACTGTGGGTCCCCCCTCACTCTCCTTACCCCTTTCCAGGGTGTATCTGTCCCCTGGCCAATTATCCCCTCTGGGGCTGTCTGCCCCGGCTGCCACCGTCACCCCTCCTCCTCCCTTCCTCGCTCTCCTCGTCCTTCGCCCTTGCTACATCCCATCACATTCCCCTGCTGCAGTGTGCCCTTTAAATCTCCCTCCCCAGTCTGTGTGTTCCTCGTTGTCTGGGAGCGATGCTGTGTGATTTTTCCACCTCTGGGGATCTTTTTTTTATCCCGCCTGCTGGTTGTCATTCAGTCATCATGTTTGGCAGTTTTCTAAATCTCTTTGACCACAATTCCAGGAATGTTCCCATCCTGACCTTCAGAACCATGGTTGGCTTGGCCCATACAGGTGATAGACTGTGGTGAACATCTGGATGCCGCCAATCAGACTTTTACGACTCTTTGGCCGCACTGTGGAATTGTCTGTGGTTCACTGTGGTTAACTGTGATCTAGTAACATCTGAAATTACCCACGGAAGTCTTTAGTGGAAACAATCATTCCAAAACCATTTACAGCCAATTGCTTCTATGTGATACTTGTTATACTGTTCTGAAAAGTTCCTAGTTTAGATGCTTTGCCTGTTAATTAGCCATCAGCAGGAATTTTAAAGTGGCACCCAGTATACAGAAATGTTGGGACAGTAATATGAACATTTACTTAAGCAAGTTTACTTAAGCAAGTTTCCAAAAATGTTATTTAGGGCTGAAATGAGTGCACATAAAAATGGGCATACTCATTGAATTTCTGGTACCCAAATCGACCTGCAACATTTGGACACTAATCAGTATATGATTAGAGCCCATTTCAGGTACTTGAAGTCCCAGAATGTAAATTTCTGGTCCAAGAATGTCAACTTCTGCTTGCTATTTTTTGAGTTTTTGTTCCGATTTTTCATTTTTTATACCGATTTGCCAATTGGTAACCATAAAAAACAATAAATTGGTAATGGAAATTACCAATTTTGGGGGTATTTAGGTAATCAATCACTGATCGTGTAGTCCTACAGGTAGTAAATTAGGTACCTAATGCTGCTGTTCTGCATGTGAAATCCACATTTTAATTACAGTGAATGTTATATGCAGAAAACAGCAAGAGAAAGCATCAGTATTGGTTATTTTCTGTCAGCAAAATTCAGAATAGTTTCATACAAGATATATATAATGGGGCCAATCCCATGTCCCACGTGCACTGTCGCAACCTGTGCGTAAAGTACTCACATGTTCACTGAAGGCACATTGTGCTATGCAGAACCCATGCGGATCCCATGTGGATCCCACTTGGGATAATGGCCATTGGCACTAATGGACTGTATTTTTTTTTTAAAAATCTAACAAGTAGGCAATTTTTACCTACCTCACACTCACATTTGTTAGCTTTAGTAACTGTCCAGTGCATTTACTGTCCAGGACATTTACAACACTGAGAGCTTGTGATAAGGAGATACTGGGCTACATGTAGACTACAGGTCTAACAAATATGTAAAGGTAAAGGTTAAACATGTATGTAATGTCAAAGCTGAAAACTGGAAACTCACTTCATGCACTGGAGAAATGCTAAGTCATGACCTTGAGCACGTGTGTAATAAAAAAAAGCCTAAACTCCTCTGCAGGCACTAGCCATAGACCATTGATTAGAAAATGGATTTCTTCCTGTGGACGTGACTGAAAGCACAGAGTCACCTGGTGGGAAAATCAAACAAAAGACCCAGGAGAAGTATTTAAGGGGGAAAGACAAGACAAAATGGAGGTTGCTGAGTTTTTAGCTTCTTCAGCTTCATCTGCATCATCATATCTTACCAGCCAGAGAAGGGATAACCCAAAGGATCTATGAGTAAGGACTCTTGGAAACTCTAAGACTTGTACCCAGCCAAGCTTTCCATCGCTGGATGTGACATGAACTGAAATACCTTTGGACCTTGATTAAGGTAAGCCTAAGCTAGGAGAATCCAAGTACAGATAGGGAGGCATTATTGGTTATGTTATTTTGATTTCTGCACTCTCGAGTATAATCTTGTACTGCATGTTTATTCATGATTTATTAATTAAACTTCTTTTTACTGAACTTAGTATGGTCCAGTGGAATTGTTAATTCTAACATTAACGGGACACAGTTTGGGTTTAATTCTGTGTTTACAAACACAGGTGAACCTAGAGAGAAAGAGTCTGTGCTGGGAAACTCTATGGCTGAAAAAGTAACAAGAAGGTTCATCCATTCCAGGCTCAACCAGTTCTAGAGAGAGAGCTGATCCAGTGGGAGCTGCAAGCCTGGAAAACTGAATCATGACAGCCTAGAGTGGGGTAGTGAGACCCCAAACCCATGATATAGTTCATTGGGTAAGATGATGCACCAAGATGAAAGGAAAGCATTGACTGCAAAGCATGAAAACAAATCTGGAGAGGTAGATTTCTTGGGATTCCTTTTGAAGAAAGGCTGTGATCCTGTGGATTGGGGAAAGAAGAAAATTTACCACATTATATACTGGAGTGTCCACAGTATAGGCAAATAAGAGTGCCTTTAAAGAGACTGACAGTGTTTTCAGAAGTTACAAGATCACAGTCAACCACAGTGAACCACACTCAACCCCACAGTGGGGCCAAAGGGCCCCGAACGTCTGCTCAGCAGGCGCCAGATGTTCACCACTGACAATCCCCAGCAGGGGACAAAATTAACCACCCTTCTGGACCTCCAGACCAGACCGGGTATATTCAGACGTGACGGGGCCAATTGGCCCCGTCACAGAAACAAACCTTTGATTCTCCACCGGAGCCACCATGTCACGGGCAAACAGACATGATGGCAGCTCCCGGCGGGAAATCGGGGTAGGGCTGGGGCCATGCAGCACAATGTGGGGTCTCACGGCCCCGCCCCCCCATGCTCTCCTGCCACCCGTCCTCTGGGACATGGGTGGGCGCCGCAGTCAATGCGGCCGCAGTGCCCACCCAAATCCCTGCGGGGATTCCGGGCCATGCCTGCGGTCCAGACAAGACAGCTTGGTTCATCACGGCGGGGAATCACATTCACCACGTGACCGATCCCGGCCCCACGGGTTCAGCCGATCGCATGGTAAATGTGATTCCCCACCGTGATTGACCATGATGAACATCTGGGGGGAACTTACATGCTCCCCATCAGACGTTACGGGATCACTTTCACCATGTGCAGTCACTGTGGTTGACTGTGATCTCGTAACGTCTGAAAATACCCACCATCTCCAAAAACATGGTCAAAGCAATTCCCACTGGGAAACAACAAAACATAAAGTCTGAACAGCAACCACTGGCCGGAATCAAGCAAAATGATTCCCAGCTGGGGACAAAGCATGCAGCGTCACTGCCAGGAAATGGGCAACAACACAGGCTGGGGAGGGAGATTTCAAGGGCACACAGAAGCAGAGGAATGTGGTGGGATGGATCGAGGTGGAAGGGAGAGGAGAGCGGAGGGTGAGAGAGCAAGGGAGGAGGTGGAGGAGGAGGAGGCGCAGGTTGAGGAGGTAGTTGTGCTGCACATGAAGGCAGTGGAGGGACAGCAGCAGCAGCAGCAGCAGCCGGGACAGGCTGTCCCAGAGATGACAACAGGCCTGGGGGATGATGCACCCTGGAAATGGGTAAGGGGACAAAATGGGGGGTCATGGGCATGGGGGAAGGGCCACGGGGTTGAGGCAACCTGGAAACCAACCACCACCACCCCTTTATGACTCACAGACACGGAAACAGGCCCGGGAGCCCGAGCCCCTGGAGGCGGCAGGTGCCAACCAGGTGGAGGAGGAGAAGGAGGAGAAGGAGGAGGAGGAGTGCCCATGCAGGAGACAGCTGTACCACTGAGGGGGGCAATGGGGGCACAGGGAAACCCAGGATTTCATCACGATCTAGGGGACCCTGGAGCAGCAGCTGGAGCTAGCGGTCAATCAGCAGAATGAACATGTCTACTTGGAGATCATACAGGACATGGAGGTGGTCCTCCAAGAGGATGGCTCCAGGACCTCCGAAACCAGCAGGCCCCGCTTGCACACCAGCTCCAAGAGCCCCTGTCCCCTGTCCAGACTGGGAGAATCCAAGGCTGGTACACTGGTAACCCTCAGCTAGTGGACACAGGGAGACCCCAGTAACACAGAGGGACTGGCCTCAGAGGGCTCCAAAACAGACATCGAGGGTAATCAAGGAGGTGGGAGGGGAGATGGATAGAGGGGGATGGGCTGAGGGGGAGGGGGCATACTGGGCACGGGGCTGCCCCCTGCAACCCCGGGTTCCTCAGACCATGGGAAGGGGACCCGGGGGGCCACCGGGTGACACCGAGGCAGGGATCATGACCCCCCCCAGCCATGCCATGGTATAGGGGGTGGGCAGCTGGGGTGCCTAACCACCCCTAATGTGTACCCCAACTGGCCGACCCGATGGGTCCCAGCAAGCCGTCCCCATGCCCCCGGTGCAGTGAATGAGGTACCACTGGGCACGGGTACGGCACCAGAGGAAGGAGCAGGCGGAGGACATAGTCCAATCTACCACCAAGCAGGGCGAGCGGATGATCGTGGACATTGATCAGATGGAGGTGGCCACGGAAAGGGACATGCAACAAGCAGAGGCAAGGGACCGGAAGCTGTAGGTGGAGGTATGACTGGAACGGAGGCGGGAGCGCCGGGAGCACAGCAGGCAGGTGGAGGCGTTTGGGTGGGTGGAACTGACCATCGACAGGATGGTGAGGGAGCATTCAGCCAAGATGGATGGCTCCCACGACATCGGCATGTCACTGCTCCTGCACGCGGGGACCATGCCTGCTAGGCCTGCACATCCGTCTCCCAGTCCCTGTAGGCCTCAGGAAAGAGCAGCCCTCCGGTCCCGGATCCGCCCACACTCCCACCACTGCCTGCCCCTCAGGACACTAAGGACTCCCAGGACACTGTTGGGGACATGGATAGCAGGGGGGAGGGGAGTTCCCAGAGCTCCACTGCACCCACAGGGTGGCCGAGGGGGAGGTCCCGGAGACGTGGGGGAAGGGGGGGAAGGGGGTGAGCATCCTAAGGGGGGGGACATGGCACCGGGTGGTGGGTGATGGTGGTAATGGTGATGGGGGCACCTGTAGGTGGTGGTCACAATAAATGTACGGGCACCATTGTTGCCTCCGTGGTTCTGTTCATGGGCCTGGGGCTGGGGGCGGCTGGGCATCGAGGGGTACGCCCAGGGTGCCTCGCAGATATCTTGCAGGATCCCGACGACGGTGCTCACCCCAACGCCGAACGCTACGAAGCGGACTGGCAGGAGTCAGGCGTTGCTAGTGCCCAGGCCCCGATGGCCACCTGCTGGATCATGGGAATGGGGGTCTGCATGTGTGTGTGCTGCCGCTCCAGCCAGGGAATTAACAGCTCCGCGAGTCACAGTAGGGTGCGCCTATCCATCCAAAAGTGCTCTCTCCAGGCAGCCTCATCCCACTGAGCCAGCGCCCTGACCCACCACCCCTGTGCCCGCTCCATGACCCATAGCTGCCAGACAATGTGCATAGCGATCTGGGCAGCTCAGCCCATGGTCTCCCTCTGTCACTGGAGCCGGCCAGCCTCCTCACAGAGTGCTGAAGCCGCTGCCAGGCGCAGATGAGGGCCTGCCTGTCTGTTCCATCCACCCATTGGGTTCTGAGCCGGTCCAGGGAACACCTGTGACCGTGGCGGACTCGCCGGGTTCTAGCAGTGCTCCAGGCCATGCTCACCCACAGCCGGACGTCCAGGTGCACCCCTACAGTCTGGATGTGCAAGAGGTCCTTGTGCGAGCGGTACCACTCGGCGCAGACTGCTAGGTGCATCACGAAGGCGCCCAACCAGCCCAGCTCCATGTGAACAGGGGCCCTGGTGGGTTGGAGCCGCACCCGTTATAGGCTGGGGCACGTGTTGCCACAACCCCTATACGTGACCTGCCTACCAGCCAGGGGGCCCCAGGTCACCTCTGCCCCCCCAACCGGCTGGGCCAGCTCCCACAGGGCGATGGGGGCAGGGCGGCAGTGGGCACCCCATTGCGTACACCTGCCATCCCTGCTCGGGTCCTGGAGCATGGTCCAGCCTGTGCCTGGGCGTCTGCGAGCTGCAGCTGCATTCCTGCTATTATCACCTCCCACCTCTCTGTGTTTTGACTGCCTGTTGTCCTCGCCACCCTGATCTGTGTGTAGGATGTCCTGTATGCATGCTCGGTGCCAGCAGCTGTGCTGGGTCTGCACTCCACACCTCGCTCATCAGCCAGGCAATGTTGCGACCTGTGGCCTTATTGCTTGGCCTTGGAGCTCCCCTGCTTCCGCTCCCATCCCTCCAGGGAGTGTGGGACCCCTCTTGCCTTAAATTTAGTATCAGGTGTGTGTTGGACCAGGGCTTCCATGCTGCTCGCGGGCCCCTCCACCCTCGGCGCTCCCCATAGCTGGACCTTCCATGAGACCATGACCCTTTGTGACCTGTGGAATTCCCCAGCTGTTCAATTTCTCCTGAGCTGGCCTGACAGCCTGCCAGGTGACTATGTGAGTCTGAGCTCTGGGCTCGGGCTACTTTGGCTGAGACAAGCACCTGCGGTTGCCGGCTCCTGGAGATGAGATACGCGCATGTGGGGTGGTTGGCGGTGGAGATCATGTCTGCCCTCTCTGTGTGCAGCCTGGGCACCTACACAGCCTGTCTGACAGAGGGGGGGCACCCTGTCCATGTCCTTCTTTGGCTGTGTTCATGGGGCCCATGGGTACCAGCGGTCCCGTGGGGCAATCTATCACTGGCTTTTGGATCTGAATCAACTTCTGTGGCCCCAAGCTGCTGACTATGGATTGTCGGAGCCCACTGGGTCACAGCTGGCAGTGATGACTGGTGTGTGGTCCCATTCCAACGTGCAGGTGGGGCTCGCCATGCAGGATCCCATTGAGGCATACTACCTGGTCGCCCACCACATGGCAACACTGGGATACAGTTGGGGCATGCTTCAGTGGTCCCACTTCGTGCACCTGGAAGGCCACCCAGCCCCGAGCCCCTTAGTGGCCCACTGCAGCTGACTGTGAGGCCCACTGTGCCTTCTGGGCCCTGGTTGCTGGCCCCGCTGTGAGCTCCCGCCTCCGCCCTGCTGCCATGGGTCACTGCCCACTCCCTCCATGATGTCCTGGCCTTGCTGTTTTGCTGACTGCTTCCCGGGGTTTTGCTGCCCTGCCTTTGGCTCTGGGCCCCCTCCACAGCTCCCCCTTGTCTGCCTCTGCAATCGGTTCCCCTCCGTGGCTGCCTTCTCCAGTGGCCATGTCCTGATCTCCGAGCTGCCACCCAGGACCCCGGGGTGCTGCTGACCTTCCTCGTCTGCCTGTGATCCCTCCATGTCCCCCCCTTGGGTGACTCTGTGACCGCTGGATTCTGGGCCCTCCGGACTGCACCTCCCGGCATCTTCCCGGTGTGTGTGTGTGTATTTGGACCGGCTGCATGGCTCCGGCTCTCTTCCATCCCATCCATCACACCCTTGTTGGTGCTTGGTTGCCAGTCTGCCTCCTGGACCATTCCCGGGCCACTCCCTCTTCCATGTGGCCTCCCCCTGTGCCTGTGCTCTGCCCATGTGGGGTCCCCCCATTCTGGACCCCTGTGTAGCTGTGGGCGTGCCCGTGTGGTCTGTGCTGTTGTGGGGGTTCTGGATGCCATTCCCTGTGTCTTTCCCTGTCCCTGGGCTGGTTCCCCCCTGTTCCCTTTACCCGCCCCCTCTCTCCCCCCTGTGCCTGTTGTGCCATGTGTGTTGTCTGTCCCACTGTGTCCCCCCTTCCCTTCCTTTCCCGTTTGGCTGTGTCTGCACCCATGTGTGTGTTTGTGCTGTGTGTTCCACTGTGACCTGATTGTCTCTGTGCCTGCTGTGTGTGCCACCCCAGCGGGTCTTCTCCCTCCTCCCCCTCCCTTCCCATTTCCCTTGTGTGGGCATTTCCTTTTGGTGCTTTTGGCTTCCTTTGCCCTCAGCTGGCCATGTCTGCCTCCTGCCGCACCCCGGAGCCTTCTGGATGTTTTGACCACAGCCAGGAATCAGCGTCACTTCTGTTGCACTGCCCCAGGCTGTGGTCTGCCTGTCCGATTCCCTGCTGTGGTCCCGCTCCCATCATGTCTGTTCGGGGCCTCCCTGGACAACGGGGGTTGGGGCACTGTTAGACGATCCCGCTCACAAGTGGGATCGTTCAGTGCCGGCATCTTCCCCCCTCCTTCCTCTGAACACCGTGTCTGATGCTCAGAAGAACATCAGACACAGCGTCCAGTGTTTGTGCGCATGTGCGCCCTTCTGCACGTGCGCACTTGCCCAAAGAACCCGGAAGTGCGGCGTAAAGCCAGCGCTTCAGGGATCCACGTCGGAGGGGGCAGGATCACCTGCCCGGTCTGATGTGGTGGAAGATCCGGCTGCACTGTTTAAATGAGCGCCAAGAAATGCGGCTGATCAAAGGATCAACTGCGTTTCTTGTCTCGTTTAAAAGCGCCCTTGGTTGGGCAGCTCGACACCGCTGGGAATCCACTGTGCTGAATCGGGACCACGTAAGTCTGAAATCACCCTGAGACAAGGACAGGAGGGGATGGTTAATAGAAAGACAATTGGTATTTCTGCTGTCAAACAAGAAGGTTGAAATCAACATTCTAATGGGCTGTTTTGCCAAGCAAGCTGTGAAAATAAGAGAAGGCCTCAATAAAGAAGAACTGTGTGTTACGGATGAGGAGGAAGAAGAGAAGAAAGACTGGTGAAATCTTTAAGATTTAGATATTCTCATGCTGCAATTCCCTGGATGTTAGGGAAATGAGAAGAGGAGATGTAGTTCACTGACCCTGAGGATCAATTTTAATTTTAAAAAATTATATTTCAATTTGTGTGGTTTAGTGGTTGTTATGTATATTTATGTGTTGTATATATGGTTTTGTATTTGCTAAGGCTATTTGCCGCAATAAACCTATTCTTGATGTGATTTAATTTAACAACTCTACCACCACGTTGTATAAAAGAAGATCTCGCTTTCATCTCTCACTTTGAATCTGGCTTGTGATTTTGTGAGCTTCTAAAGATGATCAAATTGAGCACATAAACCCACGAATCTCAACACAATACTTGAGCGGTTTCCCTAATGAACACAGTATGAGACATTTAAATTATCTTAAGGATAACTGCTTCAATCTAGCTACAAATAGCTTCAAAAAGTGTTTTAGTCATCATATGTCATGTGTCAATATTTTTTGCATTCATCTAGTGACAGTCCCATTCCTATGCATTAACACAGAAGTCAGGTTCTATGAGGGCTGGAAACCTGATTCATATCAGTTACTGGCACAATTTTATTTTATTTAAAATGGGTTGTGATAATATGGGAGGGGGAATTTTCAGGCAGTGGTAGCTCCCTGTAACTTAAATGCACAACCACACTCCATTATAAACAGGGGATTGCTGAAGCCCCGATTTTGAGGAAACCGCTTGAGCCACATTGCTGAAAATGTATCCATAGCTATAAGTTGTGAGGACCATCATATGCACGATGTTTGAAGAAGGTCCATCAGGAAAATAAAATGTTATGACTGTTTAAATGTTAATTGGTTGTGGTCAAAATGCACAGCGTCCTCACGATTCTGAATCATCAATATCTCCCCCCCCCCAGATGAGCTGAGCCCCCAAACTTCACAGCATTGCAGCATGAGATCAATAACGAGTGTTTGTGAAATATGATAGTAATTGGGGCAGACAAAACTGAGTTATTATTGAATAAAAAATCGGTAATGCAGGCTCGCACATGGGCAGATGAGTTCCTCTCTCCTGTTGGAGAGCCGGGGAAGCGGCTGCATTGGCGTCCCCATGCAAGCTCCATTGGCTGCTAGTGCTGCTGTCCCAGACCCCCTGACAGTGGCGCAGTCACCCATACCATCTTGCCCCGCAGTGCGTGAGCCAGCTCGCTATCCCCCACAGTCTCCCCAGTCCTGCCTCCCATGCCAACGCGTCGGCTAGCTCCCGTCCCACCTGCAACATCCCAACACCGAACTGCCCTCCAACCCCCATCCCAAGCCCTGACCTGCCCCCATAACATCCAGAACCCCAGCCTGCCCCCAACCCCTGCCCCAAACCCCAACCTGCCCCCACAACATCCCAAGCCCCAACATGCCCCCCAGCCCCCATCCCAACATGCCCCCCGCAACATCCCGCGCCCTGACCTGCCCCCCACAACA
>QEPC01007844.1:697864-711843 GCA_003113815.1 Sphenodon punctatus | reverse complement strand
CCCCTACCCCTCGCCAAAAGCCTGATGGAACAGCCAGGTCTTACATATACGCTGAAACAGCAGGAGAGTGGGAGCCAGCCAAGCCTCCTCTTGGAGTGAATTCCACAGCACAGGGGTGGCCACCAAAAAAGATCTAACATCGGTGGCCACCCGTCTCACCCGGGAAACTTCCAAAAAGGCTCCCACGGATTATCTCAAGGGTTGCACGGGCACATGGGGAGTGAGGCAGTCCCACAGATAAGCAGGGCCCAGGCTGTGAAGGGATTTTAAGGTTAAAACCAGCACCTTGAACCTGGCCCAGTGCTTTATAGGCAGCCAGTGCAGAGCCCGGAGCACTGTTGTCTTGTGCTCCCTGCAACCCGCCCCCATCAGGAGACGGGCCGTGGCATTCTGCACCAGCTGCAGCCTGTGGAGCAGCTTCTCGGGCAGCACCACATAGAGCGTGTTGCATTAATCCAGCCTCGAGGTGATGAAGGCATGGATGACAGTGGTGAGGTTGGAGTCTGAGAGATACGACCGAAGCTGTCGGACAAGATGTAACTGCTGAAACACACTCCCTGCCATGGCCACAACCTGAGATTCCAAGCTGAGCCACGAATCAAGGAGCACACCCAGATTCCACACATGAGAGACCATGGGGGGGGGAACCTCCCAACAAGAGGCGATTCAACCACCCCCAGGCCCACCAAGCCCTTGCCCACCAACATCACCTCCGTCTTGTCAGGATTCAATTTCAGATGGCTCGACCTCATCCAAGCCCCCACAGCTGACAGGCACTGGGAAAATAAGGAGACTGCATAACCTGGATCGATGGAAAAAGAGAGGCAGAGCTGAGTGTCATCAGCATACTGATGACACTGCATGCCCTGAAACCTCCTCACAATATCCCCTAATGGCTGCATATAGATGTTAAACAAGAGGGAGGGCAGAATGGCACCCTGTGGGACTCCACACGTGAGGTCTCGGGGAAGACGTACACTCCCCCAAGACCACCCGGTGAGTTCTCCCGGCCAGGAATGAATGAAACCAGTCCAAGACTGTTCTGCCAATTCTGGCACGGTCCCACAGGTGAGTCACAAACACCTCGTGATCGACTGTGTCGAATGCAGCCGAAAGGTCTAGCAGGACCAGAACGGTCTGATGACTGGTCCAACGCCAGACGGAGATCGTCAACCAAGGCCATCAAGGCCATCTCCATACCATACCCAGGCCGATACCCAGACTGGGAGGGATCAAGGAAACCGGTGCGGTCCAGGTGTTCCCGGAGCTGCCATGCCACAGCCCATTCAATAACCTTCCCTAAAAAGGGAAGGTTAGTGACTGGACGATAACTGGCAGGAGTATCAGTGTCAAGAGATGGTTTCTTGAGCAGGGGTCTAACCATAGCCTCTTTTAGGCAGTCAGGCACCCTGCCTTCCTGAAGGGAGGCACTAACCACCCCAGCCAGCAATGGCTGTAATGTCTCATGACTAGCTTTCACTAGCCAGGACGGGCATGGATCTTGCTCACAAGTAGTGGCATGAACAGATCCCAGGAAGGACTCCACATCGGCAGGCACCACCATCTGAAACTGATCCCACAAAACAGGACAGAACGGGGCATCCATAGCCCCAAGTTGATCCTCTGCAATAACTGTGGTGCCGAAATCATAGCAGATGTGAGCGATCTTATCTACAAAGTACTCAATAAACCAGTCACAGCGGTCACTGGATTGCTCCAGGCCAGGTGAAGGCAGGCAGGACTGACCAAGCCTTTCACCACTCGGAAAAGCTCAGCTGAACGTGACTTTGCAGATGCAATAAGAGCAGCAAATAACTGCTTCTTTGCTGCCTCCACCGCCACAGCATAAGCCTTTAAACTGCTCTTATGCTGCGATTGATCATACTGGTCGCGAGTCCGGCGCCACCATCGCTCTAACCGCCTGCTCTCCCGCTTCAAACACCGCAGACCCTCAGTAAACCAAGGAGACCTGTGGGAGACTCGAGAGGGCAGCAGACGCCTGGGAGCCACTCTTTCAATGGTCTCAGTCAACAAGGTGTTCCAGAAGGCTACAAGATCATCTACCGAGCAGGTATCAAGGTCCAGGGAAACCTCCTCCAGAGCATTCCAGAACCAATCCGGTTCCATAAGTCTCTGGGGGTGGACTGATCTAATAGGTCCTGCACCCTTCCAGGGGCTAACATGCACCAGAACATGTAGGCCCCAGAACCCTGATGGTGGGTCCTGGGACTGGAGTGGCAGCTTCTGGATGAAGTGGAATGACAGCCCTCACTGCCTGGAATGTAGGCTGGCTGGCATCAGTGGAGCATTGGCAGACAGTGAAGTGGAACAACAGCCCTCCCTGCCTGGAACGTAGGCCTCAGAACCCTGACAGTGAGTCCAGGAGTTTGAGTGGCTGACTGTTTCTTGATGCCGTGGAATGACAGCTCCCTGTGAACAGAATGATGGCTCAAAATCCCTGATGGTGGGTCCTGGGGCTGGAATGCTAGCTTCTGGATGATGTGGATGGACAGCCCTTGCTGCCTGGAACGTAGTCCCCAGAACCCTGATGGTGAGACCTGGGGATGGAGTGGCTGCTTCTTGATGCCAGGTATAACATCTAAATCTATCTAAACTAATCTAAATAAATGAAACTATGGAGGTAAATGTGTGGAAATGGGTGAAATAGGAGGAGGATGGCAATGGATTGGGAGGAACACAAACTGCTGGGAGAGGGAGACTTCTGAAAATGCCTGCAGACAGAATCAGTGGCTAGCTCAGAAGGAATTGGAAGGGGGGAGGGCAATGACTTTTGTTACTTGCTGCCTTACCACAAGCCCCATTGGCTCTGTGCAGCCTAGCCCTATGCCAGTCGCAGACTGCGAAACCAGTGGTCTGATGAAAAGAGGGATGGTGATTGAGCAGGCTGGCTGCTTGTCCAAGCCTCTCCACCCCTGGTGTCAGGAAGTCTGCTCTCAGCTCACCGCCCCCCCATCCCTGGGCCTGCCAGCCAGGTTTTTCCCACCTGAACATGCCCGAACTCATCCAAACTGTTCAGGGGTTTTGGCATTTGGTTTGGACGTTCTGTTCAGGCATCTGAACTGGCTGGATTCAAGTAGAACTCTCAACATCCAAACTGCATTTTCACATCCCTACTATTCTCTCTCTGGCCAGGAGGGGCCAGGGAAGGGGGATCAGGGGTCTAGTGCCTGCACTTGGCTGTATTCATACAAGGTTTTCTGAGGACCAAAGTTTTGGGGATTCAGCCTCAGAACTTCAGACCTCGGAAAATCAAGGGGAATACATAAGTCCTCAGTGTTTTCCATGGAAAATCAAGGATCGAGTTGCACCACTATCCTTTTGTAACAATTTCCAGAACTTATGTGTTGCCTAGCTGGTATGTAAAGCATAAGACACTAATCATAGTTGGTTGTAGTTCAGTTCATGTTGTGTTCAATTATCAAAAAGTAGCAGAAAATTGCTAAGTTTCCTGTAGCATGAATGACAGCAAATGACTTGCTCCAATGGAAGCAGCATTTGCTGTGATTGCTTATTTCAGGCCTAGAAATGATGGCGTCTCTCCTCACAGAGAACTGGTCTAGGGCTCCCCACTCAGTGGAATAGACGTCCTCGCCTCATAGTCTACTGACTCCTTCCCACTGCTTACCCTGCTGGGTTAGTGACCATCTTTCTTTTCTACTCCTCCAAGAAGAGGGAACCTGCTTTGGGATATATTCTTTTACTGCCTGGTGTAGTTGCACAGGTAGAGCTGAAACAGGTACTTATTTTAGTACCCACCAGTAAACATGCACATTTGGATACCACATTGGGTAACTGACGGATTACCCAGGTACTGATCAGGTACCCAGAAATTTGAAAAGTCAGTGTGGCAGGGAGTAGCATGGTGGGGCTGCTGCTCCTTTAAGAGTGCAGTGGGTGCCAGGCTGAGGACTGGGCAGACTGGAATGCACCAGACAACTGAACTGGGCAACTGAGGCAGGGCTTGGCAAATCCAGTCCTGTTACAGGGAGAAAAGCTAGCAAAGAGACAGAAGAGAGCATGGCAAGGTGCTGGCCCTTTAAGGGCTGGAAGGCTAAAGAGCTCGCTATGCCCTATCCCTGGTGTATAAGAGGAGATCAAGACTGAGGAAGCTTCAGTAGTGTCTGACTGCAGCCAGGGACACATCTCTCCTAGAAGCTGGGATCCTGACAGGAGCTCTCTCCAAGGTCCTGAAGGCTAGGGAGTAGTCAGAGGCCAGGGAGGCCAGGAGTGCTGATGTTGCCTGCTTTATTTATATTTATTTATCGACTCTCTTCTATCCCATACCCTCCTGCTCACAGAGCAGCTCGGGGTGACTTGCTTGGGCTAAAAGTCTGAACCTCTACCCTCTCCAGTGTACTGAGGGAATAGGGAGAGTGCTGTAGGCAGCCAAAGAGGCTCAGAAACTGGAACAGTGCAAGATCCTGGCTGAAGTCTACTAGAGAACTGTAATGGGACAAGAGATCTTGACTGACAAACAGCCTAAGAGAACTGCCAGACATGAGACAGAGCGGGGTTGTCATAGAGCTGTTTCCCAGTGTTAGAGAGGAAGCCTGCTATGTGAGACTATGATAATGGTGGATACTTTGTGTGGGAGCAAGAACTTTGGTAAGACTGTTAGATAAAGGGACTTTCTGAGCAAATTCCTTAAAGAGACACTGTTTTGTTGGGCTGATTGTGAACACACTTACCCCATGGGAACCATGACCTCTTATTCAGTAGCTTCAATAACCAATTTTTAAAGTTTCCAATTACCGCTTGCTATATCAGATTGGAAAAATAAAAAAATCGGACCAGAAATTTAAAAAACCTCTCCAAACTGGAAGTCAATTTTCTGGGGCTAGAAGTTGACTTTTTGGGACCAGGAGTCAATTTTCCAGAAAGTAAAAACAATGAATAGGCATCAAAAGTCAAAATATTGGTACAGACATTGACAAATCGGTACTGGAAGTTGGTATTCTGGGACCAGGAGTCGACATACCGTAACATCAGGTACCCAAATCGGGTTGAAATCAGGTACAAATTGGTAACCGATGTTGTTAGGTAGATTTGAGTTCCTGAAATGCATCATGTATACCTGTTTTTATAGGTATCCGTTTCATCTCTTGTCAAACCTATAACCAGGCACAATTCAAAGTGCTGGTTTTGACCTTTAAAGCACTAAATAGACTTGGCCCCACATATGTGAAAGGCTACCTTTCCTTCCATGTTCCACTGCAATGCCTATGGTAGCCTGGGAGTTCTCTCTTGTGGGTACGACTTACCAATCTTGTCCATATGACAAGGGTGCACAGTGAGTCATTCTTGATTGCTGTCCCAGTATTATGGAATCCCTTACCCCAGCAGTTCATCAGAGATGGAGCATATTTCAGAAGTGGTGTAAAATCTTTCTTTTGGCAAAGCATTTGGCAGGTGGGAATAGGGACCGGGGTGGGTGGGTTTCTGGGGTGAGAGTGGGGATTTTTTAAGGGATTTAACTGTATTTTATTGAATTTCTGGGTTTTATTATTGTAAGCTACACTAAGCCTTTGGGGAAGGGTGGGGAATCAATCAATCAATCAATCAATGCTTCTATATATTTGGGACATTTTTATTTAGTCTTCTTACCAAATTGTCTGCACAAAACAAACAGTGATTTATTTGAATGCAATTTTCTACAGGGGCTATGAGGTAATTGGCAGGATGTGTGATGAAAATCCAATGAGTATGCAATTCATTTTTGTTTAGTAACTAAAACTAATGGAGTCCAATTCATTTTAGTTACTAAAGACACAAAAACAGATGAATAAGCAAATTATTGTTATTTGCTTTTATCCATTTTTGTATTAAAACTAAAGAAAAAAATTAAATAAATCACTGTGCAAGTGAAGAACGGCCCAGAAGCCACTCTGAGCATGCACAGTGCTATTTTAAAATTATTTTAAAATTTAAAAAATGAACCCACTCCTCAAAAAACAGTGGGGTTAGTTATGAACCCCCCACCCCAAAACTAAGAGGTTTTCTAAATGAAAACAACTATTAAAACAAAAACGGTAGGGGTGCCTTCTGTACGCCCCTATAAAATCTCCCTCTTGCCAATTGCTCCTCCTCAACAGCTAAGCAGTTGATTGATCCCATTCACATACTATTGCAGTATTTTCTCCCTTCAGTTGATTTAAGTGAAGCAGCTCGCAAAGTGCTGTAGTGCTCAATGTAAGAAAAGTGGACAGTATCAGGTCCATAATGCGCAAAGTGAGCTCAGATTTGGCCCAGTGTTTATAACAATTCCCCGGCTTCCTGCATAATACTCCTGTTCATTCCATGCTGTTCATTTTTTCTTCATTTAATGAAAAATGAATGAGAATTAGTTGATGATTTTCAGCCATCTTGGAAATCTCACATATTCTTCTTTCTTTATTGTGGTGGCCTTGTATTTCTCTCCCTCTTTGTGTATTTATGGAATGTTTTCATATTTCTTTTGACTCCCCTAGGTAGCATTATTGCATTACGTTATGTCTCCCTTATTTTTTTCTGCATTCTTTAACAACTAGATTCCATCTATTCCTTTCAATCTAGTCAAGTTTTTTTCCCCCCAAGGTGCTATGAATAATGTAAATTACTTTGCTGCTGCCTGGCAGAAAGAACTCCATAGCTTTTGGTCTACTTCTCTTCTGCTTAACTTACCCCCCTGCAGTGAATGGTGCCTTTTTATCAAATTTCATCAGTCTTTACTTTCCCTTCTTTGGAAACTGTATTTAATTGACTCCTGTATTTTATTAAAGCATGCCTTGACATCATGTCTCTAGTAGCTAACTGCACAGCCTAGTATTCATGTGGGCCCCTGTCCTCAAAGTGCTACACAAGGGCACCTCCTTAAATGAACAAGGCTTATGCCAATGCAGCACTTTACACGGTGAGTTTAAATCTGTATTTTTCATGGAAATTACTTCTGTCTTTTGTAGCAGGAGAAGAAAAAGTAACATTCATGCAGATATAGCAAAAACAATTCAAACCTTTATACCGTCCTACCTTTCCTCCACCACTCCTCAAATAATATAGTTTTTGCCAAATAAAATATACAAGTACTATATGTAAGATCATTCCCCATATACAATAGATGAAAACATCACATCATACCTACTATACCTGTTATAACCACTTTATTTATGAGGTTGCTCCCATGATTTGACTCTTTTCTGCATTAATTCTCTCCACTTCTAGAGAATTCTTTATCCAAGCATCTTCACTACTATCAATGTGAAGTAGAAACTAAGTATTATCTCCATTGTATAGATGAATAAATATCAACACAAGGTTGTAAAGTGACTTACCCCAGACTACACAACAATTCAGTGTTAGAGCAATTGTGTCTCCCTTACATTAATCAAGATACACTGTCTTGAATTTCTGAAACTTCTTCAAGGACATTCTTAGGGCTTATATTTTAATTTTTTAAAAATTTACATTCCCTACTTGTGCTTTTCCATCTATCTTACCTATCTGAATTGTTTAAGCTCCTCTTTGACACTTTACTGACTGGCTGTAAGTATATGCAATATAAAACATGTGCCCTTGTTTAGGTAAAATTTAGGAAAATTTCCTAGCTTTGAGAACAGTCCAGCAAGGAAATTGGTTGCCTAGGGACATTGTTTGTGTGTGTGTGTGTGTGTGTGTGTGTGTGCGTATATATATATATACTTTTTCAGCTCTAGCAGGAACCAATGTTCACTGCATATTCCCCCTTGTTATTTTGCCATTGGCTTGCGGTTCCATACCTATGATTCTGTTCTATGATAGGTATATTATGGTCTAACTGTAAACAATTTGAATGCCTAAAGCTGGGTATTGTGGGTGATGATGAGTATCTGTGAAAAACCAAAGCACTTGTTTAGGTGTCTAAATCTGTACTCAAATGTCGCACTCAGGGTAACTACATTAGAAAATAATGGCTTTTATGTAATACAAAATAATGAAAAAGAAACAAAGCACCCAGCATTATTCCTTTTCTCCAAAAAGAAGCATCAGAGCTGTGTGACTATTGGTACGTCAACAAATTGTAACGATATTTGGGTTGATGCATTACAAAACAATGGGTGCAGTCCAGAACCCCTTGATAAACTGCTCCTACACCAGCGCAGCTAACATACGCTGAAGCACATTTGCGCTTCCGCTGCATGTGCGCAGCAAGCCTCTTGGTGCAATGACACTTCCCTCCCAATGAGACCCCCCTGAGCCCACAAACCCCACAGCCTGGGGGATGGAGCTTTAGCTGTGCCTGGTCCATCCCCAGATCTTCGGGGTGTGTGGGCTGAGAGGGGTCAAATGGGGAGGGACTCACTATTGCACCGAGCGGCTTGCTGCTTGCACGCACACGCACCAATGTGTGCCGGCCACCTGGCTGGGCATTATGCCAGTGGGCGGTGTATGCCACCTCTTGGATTGCACCCATTTTGTTTAAGGGGAGGGATGTTGTTTGTTTTTAATGAAACCTCCTTCAACAAGGGTGTGCAATTCATTTTTGTTTTTGTTTTTTAGTTTCATATCTTTAAATAAATATATTTATTTAAATAAAGATATGAAAATGGATGAATAAGCAAGCAATTGTTTTTTGCTTGCATCTGTTTCCATTGAAAAAAATAAAATAAAAATGAACAACAAATCACTGCACATGTGCAAAATGGTCACCGGGAACACTCTATGCATGCATGCCCTTTTTCAAAATGGCAGCAACACTGCTGGCATCATTTTGGAAAATTTATTTATTTAATATATTTATAACCTGCCCCTCTTGCAAGCAGCTCGGGGTGGCTAACAAATTAAAAAAATCGACTTTTAAAAACATTTAAAACAATTATAAAAATCTCACAAATAAAACAGGGGTAGGACAAGAAAATATAAAGAATAATAAAGAAGGGTAGGAGGATGAAAACCCACTAACCCACCCTCCCACCCTTCCCAAAGGCCTGTACGAACAGCCAGGTTTTACAAACTTGCCGGAATGTTAAAAGGCTCGGGGCCAGGTGAGCTTCCTCTGGGAGGGAATTCCAAAGGTGCAGCCCGGCCACCGAGAATGCCCCCTCCATTGTGGCCCCCCTGTCTCTTATACACATCTAGATGTGTATAAGAGACAGAGGCGATCCCTAAGGTATGAGGGGCTGAGACCATAAAGGGCCTTATAAATCAACACCAACACCCTGAACCTGGTTTGGCATGCTATTGGAAGCCAGTGCAGAGCCCAGAGCACAGGTGTTATGTGGTCCCGGCAACCCATTCCCGAAAGGAGGTGAGCTGCTGTATTCTGCACTAACTGCGGCCTCTGAACCAGGAACAAGGGCAGCCCCACGTAGAACACGTTGCAGTAGTCCAGCCTCGAGGTGATGAAGGCGTGGACAAGGGAGGTCAGGTCTGGGCCAGAGATGTATGGACGCAACCTCCGCACCAGATACAACTGGCAGAAGACAGTCTTCGCCACCCCCTCTACCTGCTGCTCCAGGGGGAGATCCACGTCCAGCACCAGACTCCAGACTCCATTCAGTGGATGGGACTCCAGCAGGATGGCTCTCTGTCTGGAGAGAGGGGAGATCCACGTCCAGCACCACCCCCAGACTCCAGACCTGTTGAGTTACGGGAGGGCGACCCACCCCCCCAATCAGGGGGGCCAACACCTCCCTCACTCTCCCCACCACCATCACCTCCATCTTATCGGAGTTGAGCTTCAGTCTGCTATGCCACATCCATTCTGCCACGGCCTCCAAACACTGGGATAGCAATGAGACAGCATGGTCTGGGTCAGCTGAAAAAGGGAGGTACAGCTGAGTATCATCAGCATATTGGTGACACCGCACCCTGAACCCTCTCACAACCTCCCCCAAAGGCTGCATATAAACATTAAATAATAATGGAGACAGAATGGAATCCTGCAGAACGCCACAGGACAAAGCGCAGGGGCAAGATGTTTCAGCTCCCAGCACTACACACTGGCTTCTTCCCGAGAGGAAAGAACGGAACCATTCAAGAACAGTCCCATCCAACCCCCCTAGGTCATGAAGCCGCCTCAACAACAGCGCATGGTCCACGGTATCAAAGGCAGCCGAGAGATCTAGCAGGACGAGAAATGTTGAACGTCCTGCATCCATCTCTCGGCAGAGATCGTCGACCAAGGTCACCAACGCCGTCTCAGTGCCATAGCCGAGGCGGAACCCAGATTGAAAAGGGTCCAGGAAACCAATGCTGTCTAATGCACCTGGAGCTGGATTGCCACTGCCCATTCAATAACCTTCCCTAAAAAGGAAGGTTATTGAATGCATGTGCAGAATGGCCACAGAGGCCATGTGAATTGAAAAAGTATTTTTTTTAAAAAATCACTGTGCACACACAAATAGCCACCAGACTGTTTTGCACATGCACGCCCCTTTCCAAAATGGCGTCGGCAGCATCACCATCATTTTGGAAAAGGGCAGCTAGTCTGTACATGTGTGGCAGACATTTTGCACATATGCAGTGATTTTTATTTGTTTTAATTTCATTTTTTAATGTTCTAATAAAACAACTAAATGAAAATTAATGGGTTATTTACTAAAACCCCCGAAAACAAAGTTTTTTGTGGTTTTTTTGTAAATGGAAATGAAAGCTAAAACAAAAACTAATGTGGTTCTTTCTGCACACCCCTATCCCTTAATATGCTCTACAGCATTCTGAATTCTGCTTTGAAATGATTCATTGCAAGCTCTGTATTTTTATGTTATATATAGGAATGTGAGCAATTGCATTGCTTTGTATTTGAGGAGTGGTTTAGCATGCAGGAAGCAGTGGCACATCCTGTTGCTAACACTGATATCAGAATGAGGTCATTTGCAAAAAATGAGAATAACATTTTTGTTATCAGATATCTTTTACACCAAGAGAAGCCTTCACAGTCTTACCTCAATTTGCTTGCTGTCACATGTGGAAATGTATGGGAAACTTACCATCTATCTATGCGGGATTATATATATTAGGAATCAATATCTGATTATCACCGCAGCTGAATCTTAACTTTCCTTCTTGAAAGCCATGTGGGACGAGCTTCATTTTGGTTTTTAATAGGAAGACTATATTTTCTAAAAGCTGGAATAATAAATGAAAGTAATAGAGATGTCCTATGTGTACAGGTAGGGTGCCAAGAAAAGACAAATAAGCTAAGGGAAAATTAAACAGGCAGCTTACAGAGAGATACATCAGACAAGTCAAAAGCTTCTTGGTTCAGCAAAAGCTCTTGGCAACATCATTTAACACATATTTTAAAAACATTATAGAAAAATGTTTTAGTGTACTTTATAGAAACTGCTGGATGGTGATATATTAGATGGTGTTTGATTGATTTCTGGTAAGATTAGCAGCATATTGGGTTGCAAAAGGAAAATGGGAATAAGTGCTAAAATAATTTATACAGGCTGTATATTGTGAGTAGTTTTATTCATTGTAGAAATAAATCTACTGCTCTGTCTGAAACTATCAATTAAAAGGGTGGCCATTATTCATGAAAATAAATATATAGTGTGTTATTCACGACAGGAGAATGTATCATGTATAAGTGGTCAATAAATCATTTTAGGAAAAAAGTGATATGGGAAACAATGGCACTTAAGCTTTCAATTTTCATTAAAATTATAACTGCAGCAAGCTGTTCATCAGAGACTTCATCATTACAATACAAGTCCATGCAGGGTCTCTAAAAAAAAAAAAATCCTAGCCAAAAACTACTACAGATTCATTTTTTAATATATATTTTTTTAAAAGATGTCCTCTTCTTCTATTAAGTAGCTTTTTGTGTTCTAGACATCTCTCAGGAACAGTGTAGGTACTGAAGATTCTGTTTAATGGCAGGAGGCCAAACTAGATAACCCTAGTCCTCCCTGCTTGATTATTCTATGGGCCTTTTCACACAGGCGTCCCACCACCCCCCTCCACTGAACACATGTGCGGGTGGGTGGGGCGTCCGTAGGAATGCCATGGGTCACTGGCGGTGGTGGGGGGTGCCCGTGGAAATGCCACCGGCAGCAAGTGGGGGTGCGTGCATGCCGCTCTTGTGCTCCACCCATCACTCACGTACGAAGCAATGCGCTCCAATGACGGTTGCTCCATGGGTGGAGGTGAGTGGGGATGGATGTGCGCCCATGGGAATGGCCACAAAAGCACCTCCGCTCACTGTGGGCACACACCTATACCCCACCCACTGTGGCCGATTTGAAAAGGGCCTATGAATCAAAATCTACAGCAAGCAAGGGAAGGCGTGCACAGGTGAGATTCCATTGTACTGTGAAATTCCATTCTGAGTAGTGTAGAGTAATAAAATGATTATTTTATTTTATTTTTTATTTATTCAAATTTATATTCCACTCTCCCCCAAATGCTCAGGAAGGACAACAGCATAATACAAACATATACACATAAAAATGTAGAGAGGCACATAAAAATACCCTACAAACTCATACGCCCAAATCCCATCCCCACCTGTGAAATGCTTCACTGAAAAAACAAAACAAAGGCCCTTTTCACATGAGTTGCGGTGGGTGAATCGGTGTGCGCCTGCAATGGGTGGATGTGGGTGTGCGGCCATTCCCACAGGTGCACACCCATCTCCATCCACCTCCACCAATATCCATGAACGGAGCAACCGTCATTGGAACCCATTGCTCCGTGTGTGGGTGATGAGTGGCGGTGGGATAGAGATGGGTGTAGCACACAATCCCACCCCTACCATCGACGCTGTTCCCATGGATACCTCCCACCGCACACACACCACGTGTGGCATTCTGCCCCCCACACACATTTGTGTGCGGTGGGGAGGGAGGGTACCTGTGTGAAAAGAGCATACATTGAGTTGCTGGTAAACTTTTAAGTTCTGGTTTAGCACTGGAAACTTTCTAAGGCCCCTTTCAAATGAGGCATGGTTTCATGGGGGAATGAGTGTACATCCCATAGCATGTGTGGTGGTGCGGGAGGCAGAGTACATGGGAGCACACCAATCCCCCCATGCATCCCCATGCATCCCGACTCATGGAGCTAATTGCCGTTTTGGCCAACTGCTCTGTGAGAGGGCAATGGGTGCACGTGGGTGTGTATGCATGTTTTGTGGGAGCATGCACACATGGTCACCCATCCACCATGGTGGTCACATGGGTGGCACCCACTCATGCCCATGCAGTGGACCTGAGTGTGTGCTTCTCATGTAAAAAGGGCCTAAGTTTGTGGATTTGGTCCTCTTGGAATTGTTGACTGGAGTAGGAAAGAGCAAAAGCAACTGCTGTACAAAGCATGGGCCCATGAAATTTCCATTTGTGAGTTTACCTAAATTAGAATGTGGGAACCTCAGCTAATGTATAGAATAAGTCTTCAGAAAATAAGCATAATTTTGACCCCACTGAGTCTCCATACTCTTAAAGTCAAGGGATACAAACTCACATCTACTCTACAAGAACCCATTTAGATCCAAAATATAATTGCGCCCTTTGAAGTGACCTTGGTACCACTGGCGGCTGGTGGGTTTTGAGGTTGGTGGGACAGTAAGGCACTAAGTCCGGCAGAACCTTATGGCTAGCAGAGCTTTAGGGTGGGGCTTGTCAATTGTAGGCAGAGTCTCTAAAAATCCAGCAACTAGGAGTTATCAGTGTTAATATCTGATGGACAGAACATTAGTTAACATGGGAAGTCCTTGTAGCTGAGTAAAACCCTGCCACTTGGAGACAGAGAGAACCCTTC
Source organism: Sphenodon punctatus (assembly GCA_003113815.1). NCBI lineage: Eukaryota > Metazoa > Chordata > Lepidosauria > Sphenodontia > Sphenodontidae > Sphenodon > Sphenodon punctatus. Next base: position 698,106 of record QEPC01007844.1, on the reverse strand, counting down.
TACTAGCATCTCATCCATTCAGTGGATGGGACTCCAGCAGGATGACTCTCTGTCCAAAAGTGGTAGTGCCATAGCAGGATAAAAAAAAACGGATCACATGTTTAACACATACAAAACCTCAGGGCCACAACAAAACAGCATTGGTATCATTTTAATCCTCATGAAACACTGAGCAAAATGATGTAAGAAAAACAATGAGTCATCTTAATTTATGCAGGCAGCTTATATTCACAGCTTAAAAC
>QEPC01007844.1:674204-688163 GCA_003113815.1 Sphenodon punctatus | reverse complement strand
GATTCAGAGCGACTTTAACGCTGGATTAGGGGCAGTAGGGGGAGAGCGCGAGGTGATGGAGGCCCCGTCTGATCCAGATTTGTGGGGGGAGTTTCAGGAAGTGATGTTGGCCGATGCGGTGGATGTCTTGGGGTCTGTGAGGGCCACCTGTTGCGAACTTGATCCATGCCCGTCCTGGTTGGTGAAAGCCTCCAGGGAGACGTTGGGGATGGTGCTGGCGAGGGTGGTGAACGTGTCCTTGCAGCAGGGAAGGTTGTCACCCAGTCTCAAGGAGGCTGTGGTGTGCCCCCTGCTGAAGAAACCATCCTTGGACATGGATGTACTCACCAGTTACCAACCTATCTCTAACCTTCCCTTTTTAAGGAAGGTTATTGAGTGGTTGGTGGTGATCCAGCTACAGGTGTATCTAGATAGCATTGGTTTCCTGGACCCTTTTCAATCTGGGTTACGCCCCGGCTATGGCACTGAGTCAGCGTTGGTGGCCTTGGTCGACAATCTCCACTGGGAGATGGATGCAGGATGGTCAACATTTCTCATCCTGCTATATCTCTCAGCTGCCTTTGATACCATGGACAATGGGCTGCTTTTGAGATGGCTGCGTGACCTGGGAGGTCTGGATGGGACTGTTCTTAAATGGTTCCATTCATTCCTCTTGGGGAGAAGCCAGCTGGTGGTGCTGGGGGATGAGACATCTTGTCGCCGTGCTTTATCATGTGGCGTTCCGCAAAGGTTCCATTCTGTCTCCATTATTATTTAATGTAGTCCTTGGGGGAGGTCGTGAGAGGGTTCGGGGTGCGGTATCGCCAATATGCTGATGATACTCAGCTGTACCTCTCTTTTTCAACTGACCCAGACCCTGCCGTCTCGTTGCTATCCCAGTGTTTGGAGGCCGTGGCGGAATGGATGTGATAGAGAAGACTGAAGTTCAACCCCAATAAGATGGAGGTGATGTTGGTGGGGAGAGTGAGGGAGGTAGTGGCCCCCCTGAATGGGGGGTTTCACCCTCCTATAGCTCAGCAGGTCCAGAGTCTGGGGGTGATACTTGATGCGGATCTCCACCTGGAATGGCAGGTGGAGGCAGTCGTGAAGGCTGCCTTCCGCCAATTGAATCTGGTGCGGAGGCTGCATCCGTACATCTCCGGCCCGGATCTGGCCTCCCTCATCCATGACTTTGTCACCTCAAGGCTGGACTACTGCAACGCGCTCTACGTGGGGCTTCCCTTGTTCCTTGTTCGGAGGCTGCAGCTAGTGCAGAATGCAGTGGCCTGCCTCCTTTCGAGGACGGGTCATCGGGAGCACATAACACCTGTGCTCCGGATTCACAACTGGTTGCCAATTGCATACCGAGCCAGGTTCAAGGTGCCCCAGAGCAGCTCCTTCAGTCTGCTGGGGGTGCCTTCTTGGAGGTCCCCCGTGTTAAGCTGGGGGCCACGATGGAGAGGGCATTTTTGGTGGCCACGCTGCGCCTTTGAAACTCCCTCCTGGAGGAAGCTTGCCTGGCCCCAAGCCTTTTGACATTCCGGTGAAGTTGTAAAACCTGGCTGTTCGCCCAGGCCTTTGGGGAGGGGGGAAGTGGGGGTTAGAGGGTTTTATCTCCCCTACCCTATTTATTGTTTTATTGAGTTCCCAGGCCCTGTTTTATATTTTGCATTGCATTTTGATATGTTTTAACTGTTTTTAGATATATTTTACATGTGATAGTTTTTATTGTTGTAAGCCGTCCTGAGCTGTTTTAGGAGAGGTGGGGTAAAAAATAAATAAATAAATAAATATAAATAAACCACATTGTGGAGACTCTATACTGAATGGAATGTGCGAGGATCTGAAATATAGAAGAAAGTACATAATATGTGTCCCATACCAGGCCTACTTAGCTAAGACCACACAACTGCAGGTCATCCAATCCCTACCCCCAGACTCTGCAGGATTTCTGGCCTCCTATAATACCTCCCATATATTCCTGGATTTGGAAACAGTGCCATGAAGGCAGTTGACCATTAATCTATGTTTCAGTAAGAAAGAAACTTACTGATAGGGATCCCAGTCTTGCCACAATTGTCACACGCACACGAAATGATGCTACAGATATAGTAGTTGGGTTAAACTGGCCACAACTCTTTATTGGAAGGATTACATTGCAGTCTGGGTCAAACAAGGGTAAAGGGTAAGATAATCAATAAACCATAACTTTAACCAAGCTGACACGTCAAGTGCAATGAGCTCACTAAGCCTGGTTGGTGTGCTATGCCATCTGCTAGATTCCAACCCGTCAAATTAGACTCCCAAGGGAAGTTACAGGACATGCGCCAGCCAAGGGAAAGCTTATATCCTGCAGAGTAACACAGAGCCCAACACCTCCCAGAGTTAGGCGAGACCGTGGGTCGCTTCTCCTCTGATCAGTTCATCCTTCCCTCACCTTGCTGAGGTTATTGAAATTTACCTCCAAATCCAGTCCAATTCAAAATTTAGTTTCAGTCGGTGACCCCTACCAATGTGGAGAATATTCTTGTGGCCGTTAGGGCTACCTGTTGTGAACTGGACCCTTGCCCATCCTGGCTGGTTAAGGCCTGCCGGGAGATGATAAGGCCATTGTTGGCGAGGGTGGTCAATGCCTCTCTTCAGTAGGGCAGGGTGCCGGTCTGCCTTAAGGAGGCGGTGGTATTGCCCCTGCTCAAGAAACCATCACTTCATGTTGAATCCCTTGCCAGCTATCGGCCAGTCTCTAACCTCCACTTTTTAGGGAAGGTTATTGAGCAGGTGGTGGCCTAGCAGTTGCAGGAGCATCTGGATAATGTTGGGTTTCTTGATCCCTCGCAGTCAGGATTTTGCCCGGGTTATGGCACTGAGACTGCACTTGTGGTGTTGGTTGACAATGTGTGCCAGGAATTAGATTAGGGTTGTTCGGCCCTGTTGATTCTATTTGATCTGTCAGCTGCTTTTGATAACGTTGACCATGACATGTTGGTGATGCGCCTGCAGGACCGGGCTGAGGTGGACAGCACAGTTTTTGACTGGTTCCTCTCCTTCCTGGTTGGAAGAACTCAGTGAGTGGTGCTCAGGGACTATTTTTCATCATACCTAGACCACTTGTGTGGAGTCTCACAGGGTTCTGTTTTGTCCTCTCTCCTGTTCAATGTGTATATACAGCCACTTGGTGAGGTGGTCAGGAGGCTTGGCGTGCAGTGTCATCAATATGCGGATGATGCCCAGCTTTACCTCTCTTTTACCTGGAAGGCCTAGTAGTGGTCTGAAGTGCTCCGGAGTGCCGCCACCGAACCCGCCGCCGCTGCTGGACCTGGGGCTGCAGCGTCAGCACCAACAGGTAGGGCAATCCCTGGGGTGGGGGTTTTAAAAAATGTTACAACGCTGGGCAGGGGGGTGGGGGAGGTGATCCTCAGCACCCCTTCCACACGTGCAGCCTGGAGGGGGCAGGGGGAGGGAAAATCACCCCCCTGTCCGAATGGGTTTACCCCCCCCGAACCCATTCGGGTCGAACAGGTCAAACCCGAATGGTTTTGGGTTCGGATGAATCCCGATCAGACCGAACACCGACCCCCCCTGTGTTCGCACATCCCTACAAAAGCCCCTTCATTTGGGGGGATTTTTGTAAATGATCCTACTGTTTTCATTTTTTCAACTTTTTTTAAATTAAAAATTATTTTTTAAAAATCACCATGCATGCACAAAATGGCTACCAAGGTGTTTTGAACATGAGCAGCCCTTTTCTAAAATGGTGCTGGCAATACTGGTGCCATTTTAGAAAAGGGAATTTGGTCTTCGCATGTACAGTTTGGCTGTCATTTTCCAGAATGATGCTCATGCTAAGAGGGCTACGTATATACTGAAAAGGGTTGCATATGAACTGAATGGTCCATTGGCCATTTTACGCTTTCACAGTGTTTTTTATGTTTCTTTTTATTTTCAATTAAAAATAAATGTAAAAAATCACAGTGCACAAATGGCCACCGGGGACATGCTGCATATGCACTACCTTTCCCAAAATGGTGCCAGCAGCATCAATGCCATTTTGGAAAAGGGTGCACATGTCAGAATGGCACCAGTAGCTAATTGTGCATATGCTGTGATTTAAAAAAATATATTTTTTTATTTTTATTTTTAAAACGGAAATGGATGAAAGCAGATTACAATAGTTTGGTTGTAAGCCACAAGCAGGGACCGCGCCTATTTCTATGTTCTGTACAGTGCCAGGTACATGACTGGTGCTACATAAATGTTTATAATAATAATAATAATAATAATAATACCTTTAGTAGTTAAAACAAATGGGGTTCCATTCATTTTAGTTACTAAAGTAACAAATGTAACACCCCTAAACTGTACCATGATGCTATTCAAGGCTCTCTATTGTTGTGGATAAAGGAGTATGCCAGCAGAGTGAGCTGCCCAAACTGGGGCACCAGTCAGAGGTGAAGCTGATGACTGCTGCAGCTCGCTTTTGACAAAGGGGTGCCCTGGGCAATGCCACAGAGCTGAGGGTGGCAGTCTAGCACATTAGGTGATCCACCTGTAATTCTATAGTAAAGGGGAAGGACATCACATGGGCAGACTGCGGGCCTCAGCAGCTGCCAAGTCCATATAACCCAGACACAGGCAGGGCTGGATGCAGGCAGATGTGAAGGGGGGCACCTCTGGAGCAGGTCCAGGGGTGGCCACCCCAGGTTCATTTGTTTACACCCATAGCAACTGCCTACTTCTTTTTCAGGGTCTAAACCTTACCCAAACCACAGTTTTCATTTTTTAATATAATATTTATGGCTGAGCAATTACAGACAAGCTTTCAAACCTTGCATTATCAGATTGTAGATGAATTACTGTAATTACAGTCCACTAATGCTGTGCTAAAATGCTACTTTCTTAGCTATGAGATTAAAGACTGTATGCTGTAAAGATTTTTCAGTGTCTGACAATGATTTACGTTCAAAATGATGCTCCTAGTATTCAGTCAAACTCTGACATATCATGTGTGGTCGGTATTCATGACTAGCCAAAAGCAAAATAAATGGTTGGGGTAACCAATCAATCTTTCCTTTAACCAAGTAAATTGCTACACTGATGAGTTAACTTCTCTTTAACAAGGATGGCCTAATAAACATTGTCTCAGTGAAAATTGCAGCCTTGTAAGTAAAAGTGATGTTCTTTTATTTTCATTAGTAAAGTTGAAATAGCTTGTAAACTTCAATGCTCATCTTAAAAACAACAAAAGGGTGTGGAAATAGGCATAACAATGTACCAAAAAGAACACATATTTCTTTCCGTGTATAAAAAAAAAATTATGTGCAAGAAAACAACTGTAAGATTGCCTGGGGATCTAAGAGTATATTTGCCAAGGAAAAGAATTTGATAGAGATGGAAAGCATGGCCAGGCTTTTTTCCAAATTCCCTTGCTGATAAACAAATACTAATGCTTAAAACTTTCTAATGAAGACCGGTTTACCATGGAATAAAGTCATCAATGATGAGCAGAAAATGGAGCATTTGTAAATACAATGTAACACAGAATGATAAAGCACATCCAATTTATGCAAAGATGTGCTTGCAGCAGTATGATAAATAATATCCGCATAATCAATTACTGGAAGAAAGACGGATTGAATAAATTGTTTTCTGGCAATTTATGGAAAACAAGCCTAGCACAAAAAGCACAATTTGACTGTAGTCTTTTAACAAGATTGTCTGATGGGCACTAATACCAAACTTATTAATGATTCAAAGAGCAAAATATTTATAACTGTCTATTTTCATTAGTGCTGGCATATTCCAAGTTGTGTGCAGCCACAAACTTCTCACTCTTAATTTGAGAAACAGGGAATATCATGTAATAATGTGTATGTAAAATGTTTGCTACTGAATTACATGGTGGCTGGTATTTGCTTTTATGAAAAATATATCTAAAGTATTGGAATGAGCTGCACTATCTATCACGTCTTTACATACAGTCTGATTGATTTCTGCATAGCAGGATCAGCACCTTAAGAAGCCTCAAACACTATTTTAAAACTGTGGTGGAGACCCTGGTAATTACAGACCAGGTGCCTTTCCATAGAGTACGAAGTGTTTCTTTAAAAGAAACTTCATTTCTTGTTTAATTCACCAGGAGTGGAACAGATGAAAACAGCTCTTTTATGTTTCTTTAACCTGATATTTGGACAGTTAATACCATGTATGAGAATTTATGGCAAATCTAATATCTTAGGGGCTAGTTGAAATTCACTTAGAATCAGCATAAAGACTTTTACATATAAGTAAAATGGGAGAATAATTCTGTATTTGAACATCTGCACACAGAAGACTGTTCTCTAGAGCGAGGAGAAGATGCAGGAATTAGGAAGACACGGAAGATCTATCTTAAAGGATGAATTGTGTCCTGTTATTAGATGAAAATAAAGAATCTGACATAGAGTCAGAAAAAGACTGAAATATTAACAGCCAAATATTTTCAAAGGATGAGAACAGACCTGTCTGGAGTTCTGCTTTAACACTGTTTTAACAATTGTTATGTATGTTTCAGGTCTGTATTGGTACTCTATGCAGTCCAGCATCATGCATACAATATGTGAAAGTGGTGTTAAAGCAGACTTAAGGTGCATGTCTGTTTTCACCCATAGAAGTGTCATTTTTCAAATAAATAGCAGTGCATCATATAACCAAACCATCAACTCAATAAACAAGCAACAACATTTTAATAATATTTTCAAAATATTATTTTAGATTATGATATCCTGAATCATGCAGAGTGCTATTTTAGAGTGCAGTCACACCAGACAGGCTGGGGAGGCTACCGTGCCTATGGTAGCCTGACCCCACTCTGAGCAGTTGGGTCACATAAAGCAGTACATTGTGTGGCTGGCACCCACCAACGTTCCCCTTTCCCGAGGTTGGGGGGGCGGGGGGGGGGCAACTGACTGCTATGTGATGTGTCCTGAGAAAAATTCCAAGGACTCATTGCCAGGTAGCCTCACCCCAGCTGGGCTAAGGCTGCCCAAGGTGGGAAAACTCGTGTGCCCAGGCCTGCCTGTACATTCCCCACCACTGCAGGACCTTGAGTGGTGGGCTCTGTCATCTCTCTTGCACGGCTGCATCATGGCCATGGGTGGGATTAAGATCAGGCTCAGGGAGGGAGGGAGACGGGGCTGGGTGGCTGCTCATGTGGCTGGCACCTCGACCCGCCCTGGTCATGGCAGTGACTGACATCAGCAGCGTTGCCCGGCTTCTCCATGACCAACTGCCCAGCTCCACACTTGCATGTTATGGAGCCACACAGCGATTGGACCCTCAAAGCTCATGTGACTGTGTCCATAGTCTTCACCTAAACCCATTGAAATCAATTTGTTTATTTATACAAAATAGATTGCAATGCCCTTGCATGAGTAGATGAGTAGTACTTTACTCAGAACATAGTTTCACTGGCAAATGAAGCAGCTGTATGTAGTGTAAAGCACTACTCACCATAAATAGAAGTAATGCATTCTGATTCCATATATAGGTAGAGACTAGAGCAGAGGGTGTTTTTAAATAAGCGCCGTGGGAGGGAGTGTCTATGGATGCTGAGTGGCGTGGCTGCAGTGCGCCCACGCATACAATGTGTGTGGGGATCACTTCAAATGAGTGGCTCCCAGCATGGCTGTTCTGTCCATGGAAGTGGCCACCTTAGCCATGAGTGGCATGGGTCATAGGACCACGCCTCCCCACACACCACCGTCACACTAACAGTTGGATGTCTCGTTTAAAAACACCCTAAGAAGTAATGAAACTACCGAAGTACCCATGTTAATTCACAGAACAATCCCAATAATTGAAAACTGTCATCATGCATGAGTGACTGTAAATTACATGCTAGAATGAGAAGAACTTACATGTATCCACTAGAAAAGCCTCATATACAAACAGATTTTATTTAAGTATTTAGTTTATATTTACATCAGTAAAAACAATCCCCAAAACAGGATGTGACACAGGGTATCTTCAGACGTTACGAGATCATGCTCAACCACAGTCAATACCCTTTGGTGGGGAATGGCCTCATAACGTCTGTAGGGGAACCGGAAGTCCCCCCCCCAGATGTTAGCCACCGTCAATCGCGGCGGGGAATCACATTCACAACGCAATCAGCAGAACCGGTGGGGCCGGCGGCGATCACGTAGTGAACGTGATTCCCCATCGTGATGAAGGGGCCCATCTCATCTGGACGGCAAACACGGCCTGGAATCCCCGGCGGGATTCCGGGCCATGGTCAATTTGGGCGGGCACGATGGCTACGTTGGCTGCGGCGCCCACCCGTCTCCCCAGAGGGCGGGCGATGGGGGAGCGTGGGGGGGCAGGGCCATGCAGCCACACATTGCGCCATGTGGCCCCGCCCCCTCCCTGATTCCCCGCCGGAATCAGTTGGCACGTCTGTTGGACATGACGGGCTGATTCCAACGGGGAATCAGAAGGGTGATTCCGGGACGGGGCAAATGCTGCCCCCTCTCGTCTGAAATCACCCACAGTGAATTGAAGAGCTTCATAGGAGTTATTAGCATTTAATATATCTATACCTTTTTATAAAGGAAATCTTTGGGTATTTTCAGACGCTACAAGATCACAGTCAACCACAGTGAACCACGGTCAATCCCACGGTGGGGCCAAAGCGCCCTGAACATCTGTTTCGGGGGCACCAGATGTTCACCACAGTCAATACCCACATGGGGTCAAAATCAACCACGCTTCCGGACCTCCAGCCCGGACCATCTCCGAAAGTGTGGTCAAAGAGATTCCCAGCGGGAAACAAAAAAAAAGTAACATCTGGATGGCAACCACCGGCTGGAATCAAGCAACATGATTCCCAGCTGGGGACAAAGCACACAGCGTTGCTGTCAGGCAACGAGCAACAACACAGGCCGGGGAGCAAGATTTAAAGGGCACACAGCAGCAGCCGGGACGAGCCGCCCCGGCACCTTCCGGGTGCTTTGACCACGGCCCGGCCCGGGATTGGCGTAATGTCTGTTGTACTGCCCGGAGCCATAGTCTGCTGGTCCGATTCCCTGCCGTGGTCCTGCTCCCATCACATCTGTTTGGGGCCTCTCTTGCCCACGTGGGGTGGGAATCCACTGTGGTGAATAGGGTGCCCGTAACGTCTGAAATCACCCTTTGTTTAATTTAGAGTCACACAAATGTAGGACAGGAGGGGACCTCAAGGGTAATCAGGACCAAGCCCTGATCCAAGGCAGGACACTCTGCCCATGGAGGTGGACCTACAGCATCACAGACAGAGGCTTGTCTAGGTGGTTTTGAAAACATCCAAAGAAGAAGACTCCACATCCTCCCATGGCAATCTACTTCATTGCCCAAATGTTCTTACAGTGAGGAACGTTTTTCTAATATTTATTTAAGCAACTTTTAAATATTTAGCTATTTCTAACCATCTGTTATTCTAGTGATTTCTAACAAGAAAAAAAGAAGAGTTTTCCCTTTAGCATTTACTTTGAAAATCAGGAATGCACTTATTCAAGTTGCTGCCAGTGTATAATACCCCATGCAATACTATCAGGAAAGGAAACCGGATACCAATCAGATGATAATCTTAAACTGTTGGAAGAATAGATTAGCTTTTCTCCATTTACTATTCGTGTTGCCATTACTGTCATGAGAATGCAGAACTGGAATTTTAAAGCCTTGTATATTCTGCAAAACATGACTGTAAATTGTACTGTCTTGACCTTTTCATTATTTGATTTGATGGCTACTCTTTCTCTCCCTTGTTTACAGTATCACTATCCACAAGAAAAAGGTAGAAAATGTCTAGACAACCCAGCTACAAAATATTTAATTTTATGATCTTTCAAACTATGCAGGACATTAAAAATCAGGTGACTGATGAATACATTTCCATTTAAAATGTTTCAAGAATATCTATGTCACACTCACGCTATGTTTTTTTGTTTTTTTTTTAAATACTACTATTGTCAATGATGCCAGTCTAACACCTGTGTTAGTACTAGAACCTGAAGCTTTGCATTTAGCCACTGAACAGATACAACAGTCCCCAGCAAGGCAAGTTTCTTCAAACTCTCCCACTATATATATATTCCAGGACCAAACCCACTTTCAGACCTCCCCCTCGCCCCCTCCCAGTGCATATTCTGACTGCAGGAGGGAATGCTCAGCCAGGATATGTGGGGTGCCACTAGTTTGAAAGCCCTCCCCTCACAGTTTGCTGGCAAACACCCAGCAAACAACTACAGAGTAGGTTTTCCTGTTCTGTATCTCTGCAGGTGTTTGCTGGCAAAACTGAGGGGGGGGGCTTTCAGACCGGTGGCACCCCGCACATATCCTTGATGCACATTCCCTCCTGCAGCCAGAATATGCATGGAGCCGGGGGAGAGGTCTGAAAACGGCCTAAGTTTCAAGAACTGAAGAGGGATAGTGTGAGGTAGTCGACTGCACATAAGACAGGAACTCCAATGGTAATCTCTCCAATTGAAGTCCATTTTATTTTTATTTTTATTTTTTTGCATTCTTATATTCTAGGCTGGTCAGGAGCAAGGGGAGGGCTAGGTATAGACTTGGATAAGAGACATGACAGTGGCTGGAAGCATGTTAGATCAGGAGTAGGTGGGGGTTTCATGTAGGTTGGGCCCATTGAGTCATTCACTGCTGCGGAGCCAAAATATTGAGCAGCTCTGACAGAGGTAGCCATCTGACAACGTAACGTAATGTAACGCAATGAGAGGGAAATGCTAGGAGCCATTCAGAAGGCTGGTCGTTCATTCTCAGGCTTCTCCAGCCGTTCAGATGGGATGACTTAGTAGACTTGCGGCTAGTTCACAGAATCAGTTAAAAGGAGATCCATGATGGTTGGGTCTGTCTGTAGCTAGAACACAGAACATTCCTCATATAAGCTATACTGAAACCCTCAGACTGTCAGATTTCCTTCTACCACATAAGCACATCTACCTGCTTTTTAAATTTCTCCTACTACAATCCTCTTTGATCCTGAGCAGCAGTTCTTGGTGGGCAACGTGTGTTTGTCTGCCCCCATCAGAGAAAGGCTTCATGACTGCACGGGAGAGGAGGTGTGCAAGGGAGAATGGCTGCAGGTGCTCTGAGTGTAGCTGTGTAAGCGGGGACAATGGTTTCCCCACCAACCCTGGTCTCTGGCATGAAAGCCAGGGTCTCGCATCACTAGAGTCTGGGCTGGTGGTGCCATCCTGAGAGCCCACTGTGTTGGCACAGTTTTCACCTGGACTCAGAGTTGGACAGAGCTGCTGGCACCCACCGAATAACAAAGGGCACAATTTATATATTTATTTTATCAAATTTATATCCCGCCTCTCTTGAAAGCAGTTCAGGGTAGCTAACAATCTAAAAAAAAATTAAAACACTAATAAAATTACAATAACTAAAACCAGAGTAACACTAAAATGATTACTACAATAAATAAGGATGGAGGGTGATAAAAACCCCTCCTCCCCTCCCCCCTCCACAAAGGCCTGGGCGAACAGCCAGGTTTTTCAAATTCTCTGGAATGTTAAAAGGCTTGGGGCCAGGTGAGCTTCCTCTGGGAAGGCACCCCCAGCAGACTGAAGGAGCTGCTCTGGGGCATGGAGGGCGAGGCAGTCCCTGAGGTACGAGGGTCCCAGACCGTGAAGCGCCTTATAGGTCAATACCAAAACCTTGAACTGGCTCAGCACGCTATTGGCAGCCAGTGCAGAGTCCAGAGCACAGGTGTTATGTGATCCCAACGGCTTGTCCCCAACAGGAGTCGCGCTGCCGCATTCTGCACTAGTTGCAGCCTCCAAACTAGGAATAAGGGCAGCCCCACGTAAGGCACATTGCAGTAGTCCAGCCTTGAGGTGACGAAGGCATGGATGAGGGAGGCCAGGTCCAGGCCGGAGACGTACGGACGCAGCCTCTGCACAAGATATAACTGGCGGAAAGTGGCCTTCACCACTACTTCCACCTGTCAGTCCAGGCGGAGATCCACATCCAATATCACCCCCAGACTACGAACCTGCTGAGCTATAGGAGGATGCACCCCCACAATCAGGGAGGCCGACACCTCCCTCGCTCTCCCCACCAACATCACCTCTGTCTTATCGGGGTTAAGCTTCAGTCTGCTCTGCTACATCCACTCCACCATGGCTTCCAAACACTGGGACAGCAATGAGACAGCAGGGTCTGGGTCAGCTGAAAAAGAGAGGTACAGCTGAGTATCATCAGCATATTAGTGACATCGCACCCCGAACCCTCTCACGACCTCCCCCAAGGGCTGCATATATACATTAAATAACAATGGAAACAGGATGGAACCCTGCGGAACGCCTCAGGATAAAGCACGGGGGCAAGATGTTTCAGCTCCCAACACCACCCACTGGCTTCTCTTCGAGAGGAATGAGCGGAACCATTCAAGAACAGTTCCGTCCAGACCCCCCAGGTCACGCAGCTGTCTCAGCAGCAGCCCATGGTCCACTGTGTCAAAAGCAGTCAAGAGATCTAGCAGGATGAGAAATGTCGAACATCCTGCATCCATCTCCCGGAGGAGACCGTCGACAAAGACCACCAACGCTGTCTCAGAGCCATAGCCAGGGCGGAACCCAGATTGAAGAGGGTCCAGGAAACCAATGCTATCTAGATTCCCCTGGAGCTGGATCACCACTGCCCACTCAATAAGCTTCCCTAAAAAGGGAAGGTTAGAGACAGGTTGGTAGTTGGCGAGTGCGTCCATGTCCAATGATGGTTTCTTCAGCATCAGGTGCACCACAGCCTTCTTGAGGCTGGGCAACAACTTCCCCTGCTGCAAGGATCCATTAACCACCCTCACCAGGACCGTCCCCNTCCCCTGCTGCAAGGATCCATTAACCACCCTCGCCAGGACCGTCCCCAATGTCTCCCTGGAGGCTTTCACCAACCCGGGCAGGCACGGATCAAGTGAGATCGTTCTGGTCACCGTGGTAGGGAACAATTCTAATTGGCAATCAGTTTGGTTTATAGATAATGGCCAATTGGCCAGGCTTTGTTTTTTCCCCCCCTATTACAGTTATTGTATAATCTTTAGCAGTCTTGCTGGGGTCAGTGGAAGTTAGTGTTAAGGTTTAAACTTAGAATTACATAAGATAAATGTGACATCTCATTATGAGATGGGAATTGTCATCCCCAAGGGCAGGTTATAGCCAATTGAAATAAGCCAATGGAAATTCGGAAGACAGGCACGGTCTCTGGGACTCTAGAGCCTCACCTCCACCTTACTACAAGGTTCCAGAAGGTATATTTAATCACCCTTCTATAATTATGCTGTGGTTTCTTTGGGGTTTAAGTTAGGTTTAGTTAGTTGGTTAGAAAGAGATGGCATCTGAGGGTACATCAGGGCCGCCCTTTCATTATGTTATATGTTCTACTGGACCCCAAAGTGTATGTAATTGTTAATTTTGATTGGAATAAAGAGTGTGGCTCTCAAGCACAACTTATGTATTCGTATCTTCTTCCAGGGTGCAGTGACAAAAGCACTTTGCTTAGGTTCCTTGGCTCATCAGAAATGGCAGCCATGAGAGCTCTTTATCATGCTCCAATAGAAGGGATGGGGCAAGGCAGGGAGTGTTGCTGTGTACGCGGCCGGAACAAGGCTGGGAAAGCGCATCCTGGCCGGTGTTTCCCCAGCAACCTGGGTTGCGCCAATGGAGACCTGGCATGCCTTTGCCCAGTCCACATTCTTGGCCTGGGAGCTCCCGGAGCAAGTCCCCAACCTTCCCTCCCTGAGGCACTGCGGGATTATCTGTTCACCGTACGGGACCAGGGAGGAAATTTTTGACAAGAACTCTATATTGGCATTAAAGATTCTCCTTTTTTTGCCTTCCTCACAGTGTCTCTACCGATTGGGCTAATCAACACACAACAAAGTTAGAAACTATGGGAGGAGTGTTTTGCCAGTTAGTTATGTCATTGCCGCACTCTTGCAGGGGTTCA
>QEPC01007844.1:649353-668988 GCA_003113815.1 Sphenodon punctatus | reverse complement strand
CAATCACATCCTGCAGCACTGAGACAGAGGACATAAGAGAATTTCTATTGACTCTTTCCTAAACAGATGCTTCTGACTTCCCAGAAACAAGTGGGGGAGATATGTTGGGATGGTCCCAGCACAGAATGAGGATATTTGGTTGACACTTCTGTTGGCCAATTTGCATCACAAACCGATCTTATACCACAGTGACATAAGAGAATCCCAGGCATAGGCCCCTTCTCTACATATGTTTTACATGCTTATAAAATTGGTAAACTTTATAATATCTTTCTGATATTTATCAGATATGATCATAAAAGTGACATATATAATCCTGCCAAATTTCATGTACAATGGTTGGACTACAAAGATGTTATAGTCAGACATACATTTATATGTTCATTGCTTATATCACCAAGACCTTTTTTTCAATCCTTCTGAAATTTGGCAAAGCTAGTTAATATGTGAAGGGGTATAAACTGAACAAGTTCTACCTACATTAGATGCGAGGCAAAGCAGTTACAGCTAATAATGTATATGTAGAATATTGCAAAATACAATAATTCAACTGCTTCTAAAATCTGATTCCTTTATCCAATTATTATGAAATTTGGTGCACATAGTGAGTTCTATTCGAGGTAAAGACATTCCAAAGTTCAGCCACATAGATTAAAAAACAAAAAAGTTACAGCCAATAATGTGTTTTCCATTGAAACCAATGGAAATTCAATTCCGAACTCACCAAACACATCCGAACCAAACGTTCGAATTCAAGTTCGGTTTGAACGTTTGGTTCAGTTGACCGAACTATTCGAGTTCAGTCCGAACTCTGAACTTCCGAACCGCGTTCACCCATCCCTAATGGTTGGCCAGTCCTGAGACGTGGGAGGATTGGGATTCCCATCATTGATGGGGTTGAGTGGAATTCTGTGAGTGAGCACATTACACTTTTGCTTCATAATCTGCACTGGCTTCTGATAGCTTTCTAGGAACAATTCAAGGTTCTACCTTTCTCATATAAACCCCTAAATAGCCCGGACTCCACATATCTGAATGACCTTCTCCCTCCCTATGCTCTATTAAGGGGCATGCAGCATTTACCTTTTTCATTTTTGTTTTATAGGTTATAAACCCATCCATACCTTGGAGGAGGGTGGTTTTTTTTTTGTTCATTTTAATAAACAATAATAATTAAAAACAACAACACTGTATATGTGCAAAATGGTTACTGGGGCCATTTCCAAAGTGGCTCTGATACTGCTTCTGCCATTTTGGAAAAGGGTACGAATGCGCAGAATACTATGGTGGCCATTTTGCATATGGAGTTTTTAAATTTATTTTATTTTTAAAATTAAAAAAATAATTCACTGTGCATGTGCAAATGGCTGGCATTTTGAGAAAGGGCCATGCCTGGTGGATCCATGCACATGTGCAATATTTTTAATTTTTAAATGTAAATTAAATTTTTTAAATTTAAATTAAATTAAATTTTTTTAAAATATATTTTTAAATTAAAATAAATGGAGGGAGGAATGAAAATGAATAAAAGCAAATGTATGTCGTCTGCTTATTCTTTTGGTTTTGGAACATTAGTTAGTAAATGGGGCTCCATTCATTCTAGTAACTAATGAAAATGAGGACCTATTGCAATCCCTGTGGTCAGTCAGGATAACCCTGTTCAGGTACCTTCTGAAGGGCTTAGAACTACCCTGTGGCAGCCCAATTCAATGTGCAAAAAAAATATCTGAAAACTGTGGAAACAGTGGGGAAGCCAGCATTTCCATGTCATGCAAATCTCAGCAAATGCCTTGCTTCCAACGGAAGTAGCAGTCACCAAGATATTTCATTTTGGTTCTACCTCATGTTGTGGAACTCCCTTCCCCTTGTGGTTCATCATCTTCTGGAGCAATGTAAGACTTTTCTTTTTGGTCAAGCATGTGTGTGTGTGTGTGGGGGGGGGGGAAATATTTATATGTTTTTATGTAATTCTGTTTTTATGTGGGTTCAATATTGCAACCACCTCTGAGATTTAGGGGAATATAAGTTGAGATATAAGTTTTAATAAATAAATATATTTTGGCATGACTATTTTCCCCTTCCTCTCAATACATGCACATATTCTTAGACACTCCCTCTCCCTCCCCCACATTCTTAAGGCAACCCGTCACCTAATTTTCACACCAACAGATAATCTTGTAACTGATTTAAATTTTTTATGTAGAGTGAGAGTATACCATATACCTCAAACTTCCATGTGAATGACAGATATTCCATATTGGTATCTTAACCATAACTGTCTTTAAACTTTAAATCTTTACTGACTTTTCATAATATCACAGGTAGAAACCAAGCCTCTCACTTGAATTTCAATGGTCACTCATAATATATTTCCCCACTCTTTACTATTAGGTTTTGCAGGATTCTTCACTGTTTGATGTTGAGGAGTGTGGACATGTAAAGAAAAGATCAAAGTACAGTTCTGCTTAATAAAACTCAGCAGAAGTTATTGCACAAAACCTTTGATATCTGGTTATGGCTATCGGGAAAGCTTTGTCCAATAAATTAATTAATTCAGTCACAAAATGCTGGTAAAATTAGACTTCATCAGAGAATCATGGATCAAGAGGAAAATATTAAAAATAAGGGGCAGGGATTTTTAAAAGCAGAAGGAACTGTTTGCTTGGAGAGAAGCAAGGGGGAAAAGATGCTGCACATCATTATCTAATTTAATATTTTCAGTTGAATAGTAGCTTACTGATAAAGTGCTTAAGGCAAGATTAAACATTCAGAAACTTGGAGAGTGTTGGGGGAGGACAGTACACATGCCTACTGAATACAACAACTCAATGCCAATATTAAGTATGTTAATATTTCCTCTTTAAAAATATGGGGAAAGGAACGTTTTCCTCCAGGGTCAACTGCTTACAAGGCTTTTGCTTAACAAATGTCACTTATAAACACAGTCACTTTAGAAACATTTAATTTCTTAAAACAGCAACAACAACAAAATAATTAAAAGAGTCTTGTGGCACCTTAAAGACTAACAAAAATCTCTTTATTTCAGTATGAACAAATATTTCAAAATGCCTTGTCTTGTATGAATGTATTAGTTGTAGGTTGTCCGCATGTATGGAAGTAGGTATGTAAGGGGAAAATATATAAATAAGGAATGTCCCCTTGAAGTAGTGCAAGAGCTTGTGAGCTCCAATGATCCCGAAAGTTAAGCCGGAAGGTTCATCAGCTTCTGGATAGGTCACAGGGAAAGGGGCCAAACAAAGGGTGAAAATAAACATGACGAGGGCCTGGTATGGCCCATTATGGGTCACCTGGGCCAGAGACTCACCGTCACATCAATTTGCAGACTGCCAGATGTGGGCCCACTGCTGCCGTGGTCCAAGTAGGTGGCTGGTCCAGAATTGGTCCCCCAGATGATCCCGGTCACACAGTCTAGGTCAAGGTCCACCCAGGCAGGCCATAGCAGGCAAGTCTGTCTGTTTGTAGCCCCATTCCTGCCAGATATTGGAGGCTGCTATGGTCAGCTGCAGTGGCTGCCCATGGTTTTCCAACCTATCAAGCCAGCTATCCCCTATCTTATGCTTGTCCATCTGTTTT
The DNA here is from genome assembly GCA_003113815.1 of Sphenodon punctatus. Classification (NCBI taxonomy): domain Eukaryota; kingdom Metazoa; phylum Chordata; class Lepidosauria; order Sphenodontia; family Sphenodontidae; genus Sphenodon; species Sphenodon punctatus. Next base: position 665,394 of record QEPC01007844.1, on the reverse strand, counting down.
GTTTTTTTCTTTCCCAAAGGCAAACCTTTACATTTATCTCTGTTGAATTCCATTTTGTTAATTTCAGCTTTCCAACCTATCAAGATTATATTTAAATTGAATTTTTTAAGGTGATGGATACCATTCCCTGTTACTCCAGTATAGTAACACATGGAGAAATTTCCTTGTGGTTTTGAAAACAGATGTGGGGATTGGCGTGCTATGAGAGTACACTATACAGCAGGTCTTATTTATTTATTTATTTTTAAAATTTATATGCTGCTCCCTCCTGTCTTAGGCATCTTGGGGCGGCTCACAATATATTAAAACATTTCAAAACAGTAAAACATTCAAATAAACCTTAATAATTTCAATTAAAACAATGTAAAACCCCATACCCCACCCTACTCTAACCCAACCCACCCACTCCATCTCCCTCGGGAAAGGCCTGAGAGAACAACCAGGTCTTACATTGTCTGCAGAAAGAGGGAAAGTCGGCAGCCAAGCGGATCTCCGATGGGAGGGAGTTCCACAGCTGCAGCGCAGCTACAGAGAATGTCCTCTTCACAGTAGACACCTGGAGAACCCCAAGGAGGGCACCCCCAGCCAACTGCAGGACCTTGAGGGTGAGGTGGTCCTGCAGATAGGCAGGGTCCAAGCTGTTTAGGGCTTTAAAGGTCAGCACCAGCACCTTGAATTAGGTTGGGAAACCTACCAGCAGCTAGTGCAGAGAGTGAAGCACCGGTGTTATATGCTCACATCAGCCCATCCCCATCAAGAGACGGGCCGCCGCATTCTGCACCAGCTACAGCTTCCGAACCAGTACCAAGAGTAGCCCCATGTAGAGCGCATTGCAGTAATCCAGTCTCGAGGTAATAAAAGCATGGATTACTGTGGCCAGATCTGAGTCTGAGACATACAGCCTAAGCCGACGCACCAGATGTAACTGGCGAAATGCTCCTTTCACCACAGCCATCAACTGAGCATCCACAGCAGAGCTGTGGGTCCAGGAGCACCCCCAGACTTTGGACCTGAGAAACCAGGGAGAGGCAGACCCCATCAATGACCCCTGGTCTTCCCCACAACTATCACCTCAATCTTGTCAGGACTTAGTCTCAGGTGGCTCACCCTCATCCAATCCCCTACAGCGGACAAACACTGGGTAAGCACCGAGACTGCAGGGCCTGAGTCAGAGGAAAATGAAAGATATAGCTGGGTGTCATCAGGATATTGATGACAACTCACTTCAAACTCCCTAACAACCTCTCTCAAAGGCTGCATGTACAAGTTGAACAGGAGAGGGGATAGAATGGAACCCTGCAGTACTCCACACGTGAGACCCCGGGGGGAAGATGAAAACTCATATCAAAAGAAACCCCCAACCACAGCACACAAAACTTCCCCACCTAGAGAAACCTCCAGTACACAAGAACAAAAAGAAGGAAGGGAAGAAGAAATTATACAATTTATTGGAATAGGACAATGAATAAACTGGCCCCCATGGGCCTATACATGCATGTGTATAGGCCCATGGGGACCAGTTTATTAATTGTCCTATTCATTGTCCTATTCCAATAAATTGTATAATTTCTTCTTCCCTTCCTTCTTTTTGTTCTTGTGTTCTGGAGGTTTCTCCAGGTGGGGAAGTTTAAAACATAAATTATACACATAAAACACAACTATGTATGTGTGTGTGTACAACCCAGATGAGTTTTGGGGCACAGACCCTTTCTCAACGGGTTAATAAAATGTGCCATGGCAAGAATTGCCCAAAAGGAATGCCACCTGAAAAATATCAAAATTATATGCATAAATATCCCTTTACAATAAGATGGAAGGCATAAACAATATAACAACTATAAATCAACAGGCCCAATATAAATACTGGCCCTATTATCATGGTTTCTATTTCTGTATATTCTATATGTAGCCAAAATGAAAACATAGTGACTCACCAAGTCCCTCTGCATGGAATTATCCAAACAATTAATGAATGATAGCCCAGCTTTCCTCCTGATTCTCTGATGCAAATGTCACACCACAGAATTTGGAGAGGCTTTTGTCCCAAAGGAAATGTCTATTAATTTTGCCTTACCAGAGTCTTCCACAATTTTTTTTACATTGTAATCCTCTTGATATTATTAACAGTGCCACATATATGGCTTCCCTCTGTCTATTTGGCCATCTTCCAACTGGACCCTAGCGTGCTAAACTAGCCCATGAGTGCCATGACCTATATAGAACAATTAAAACACAATTTGAGGTTCCCTCCTCCTTACTTTTCCTTTTACTCCTCATACCTGTATGAAATTCCAATGCATATCTATATATAAAATCATAAATCACAGCATTCACTGCATATCTATATATAAAATCATAAATTGCAGTATTCAAAGCACATCTCTTGAGAGCTACAAATCCTGGTGCTCCTCCAAGGGCTTTATAAAGATCCAAGTTCCTCGTGTTCTCTTATTCACAGTCCTAATCCATGAGGTCTGAATGTTCTGAAAGTGCAAAAAGTGGACCTAGCTTAATAGGACTCTTCAGTCAATCTCTCCCAAATCTTCATGGAGGACGTCCCATTCTCAATAAATGCAAATGTTCGTCACCTGGTGCAGGTTTGAATGGAAACTACAACCACTCTCCTCAGGTCCCAATTGGAAAGGCATCCCAGTCTCAATAGCAGTAAGGATCATCAGAGAACACAGGACTGAGCCATGGGCTTCAAATGATCTCTCCCAACTAGAGATGAACAAAGTTCCCATCTCAGTAAGCAAGCCACATGAAACTAGGTTAGGATAATGAGTCAATTGTATTGATATGAAACATATTCCAGGGTTGATGCCTGTGGCAATTCAAAAGCATGCAATTATCTTGCAGTACTCTATAAAATCATGTATTTGTGCATTATAATAGCTTGCATGTCAAAACATAAACAAACGTAATCCTAACATTGTGAATCTTTCAAAGCACATAACACTCCTGTGTACAACACAGGGAACCAATAAGACAATTAGTTAAGGTGCTGTGGTATGGAGAAAAAGAATACATGGCCACAATGACCAACCTTTCATCTAAGAAAATTAGACCATTTATTGTCTTCATTCAAACCCTGAGGTTTAACAATATCCAGACTATGTATCCAGCCCTATTAAGCTAGGTCAGCTGTTTGCACTCTCTGAACATTCAGACCTCATGGATTAGGACTGTGAATAAGAGAACACGAGGAACTTGGATCTTTATAAAGCCTGTGGAGGAGCACCAGGGTTTGTAGCTCTCAAGAGATGTGCATTGAATGCTGCAATTTATGATTTTATATATAGATATGCAATGAATGCTGTGATTTATGATTTTATATATAGATTTGCATTGGAATTTCATACAAGTATGAGGAGTAATAGGAAAAGTAAGGAGGAGGGAACCTCAAATTGTGTTTTAATTGTTCTATATAGGTCATGGCACTCATGGGCTAGTTTAGCACGCTAGGGTCCAGTTGGAAGATGGCCAAATAGACAGAGCAAAGTCATATATGTGGCACTGTTAATAATATCAAGAGGATTACAATGTAAAAAAAATTGTGGAAGCCTCTGGTAAGGCAAGATTAATAGACATTTCCTTTGGGACAAAAGGCTCTCCAAATTCTATGGCGTGACATTTGCATCATGAGAATCAGGAGGAAAGCTGGGCTATCATTCAATAATTGTTTGGATAATTCCATACAGAGGGACTTGGTGAGCCACTATGTTTTCATTTTCACTACATATAGGATATACAGAAATAGAAACCATGATAATAGGGCCAGTATTTATATTGGGCCTGTTGATTTATAGTTGTTATATTGTTTATGCCTTCCATCTTATTGTAAATGGATATTGATGCATATAATTTTGATATTTTTCAGGTGGCATTCCTTTTGGGCAATTCTTGCCGTGGCACATTTTATTAACCCGTTGAGAAAGGGTCTGTGCCCTGAAACGCATCTGGGTTGTACACACACACATACATAGTTGTGTTTTATGTGTTTCATTATTTATATATATATATATATATATATATAGTGCATGTGTATAGGCCCATGGGGGGCAGTTTATTCATTGTCCTATTCCAATAAATTGTATAATTTCTTCTTCCCGTCATTCTTTTTGTTCTTGTGGAAGATGAAAACTCCCCTAGCACCACACGCTGGGTTCTCCTGGCCTGTAACGAGTGGAACTATTCAAGAACAGTCCCACCAATCCCTGCCCGGTTCCAAAACCGAGTCACCAACAACTCATGATCAACAGTATCAAATGCAGCTGTTGATAAGTGCAGTCAAATGCAGTCTTGATAAGTGGTTCCTTGGCCACCACAAGGGGTGTAGCTATGATAGGTGCAGCAGGTTTAGCTGCACTTGGGCCCATGTGCTTGGTGGGCTCGCACACATGTAGAATGCATGTGCACACTGAATTTGTTTGCTCCAACAGGGAGCCCATTCCCTCTTCCAAACCAGGGTTCATTCCCACCTCGCTATACCAGCTCTAGTAATGTACTCCCTGTATCAAGGTCTGAGCAAATCACTGGATCCTCCTGAATATCGGTGGGACTACTGGTTTTGGATTAATCTGATACTACCAATAATGACCGGTATTGGATTAATCCGATAATACCGATATTTACCAGTATCGGAATACCAGATTTTTTAACATTGCCAGCTTTACCGGGTTTTTTACATCGCTGCCATTTAACAATGGCCACAATGTAAAAAAAATGGTAAAATTACCATTTAATCGGCAATATTAAAAATCCAGTATTCCGATACTGATAAATCCGGTATTGGGAGATCTGATACTGGTAAATTCTGTATCCGGTAATCCCCCTGGAGTCCCACCCCTACTCCTGCAGCAGGTTATTTGTTCAGAGGCAGATTCTTTTCCCTAGAAAAGTGTCTGTTCCATGGTGGTTCTCCTTCATACTATATACTGGTCAACCTCTTCTAGTAGCTCCCCTCAGCTGGCCAGGTGTTTCATGGCATGGTGACAGTCAGTAGCAAACAATCAACGCTAATTGATTGAGGTAACTGTATATAGGTGCTACCTTTCTCTTGACAACCCTGCTAGCATGGGATGTGTGTACTAGCTTATCCCAACTTGCACCTTAGAGGACAATCAGAGGCAGTCCATTATACCTATATATTCAAAGTACAATGCAACTTGGGATGTCCTTGTTTCCCCAGAACTTTATTTCAGATGTTCCAAATCTATAGGTCATGACAAATTGTTAATTATTAATTTATTATTATTATTATTATTATTATTATTATTTTATTAGCAAGCATTTATATAGTGCCAGCCATGTACGTGGCACTTTACAAAGTATTGGAATAGATATGGTCTCTGCTCTAGGACTTACAATCTGAGAGACAGAGGGGGTGGGGGGAGACAAAGGAAGGAGAACAGAGGGAGAGACAAGGGGTTTAACATTAATGAAGATGTGAGGTTCCAGATGCATGTGCTTGGCTTGGTTACATCGAGAATTATGACTGACTGGTCCATGTGGTGAGGATAGGAGTATACAGACCTCAGGTAACAGATTTTTCTGGATGGAAGGTATTAGCAGGAGTTAGATGAGGGGCGTAAGTAGTCTGGGAGGGCAGAGCAGAAGAGGTGGATCTTGAGGAGGGATTTAAAGGTATAAAGGGAGGGAGCAAGGTAGGAGTTCCAGGCATGGGGGGCACCTAGGGAGAAGGGACGAAGGTGGTATGGGGAGGTGTGGGAGGGAAAGAGAGGGGATAGAGGAGGAGCAGAGTTCATGGACTGGAATACGGAGGGAAATTAGCACAGAGAAATGGAGGGAGAAAGTTTGTGAAGAGCTTTATAGGTGAAGACTAGGAGCTTGTGCAGGATTTGTTCAGGAAGGGGGAGTCAGTGAAGAGAGGAGAGGAGGGGTTGCGACTTGTGAGATGGATGACCCTGGTAGCAGAGTTTTGGATGGAGATAAGGGGAGAAAAGTGAGAGCAGGGGAGGCCAGTGAGAAGGAGGTTACAGTAATCAAGGCGAGAGATGACCAGGGCATGAACAAGGGTTTTGGCAGAGGAGAGACAGAGAAAAAGGTGAATCTTAGCAATGTTATGGAGCAAGAAGCGACAGGATTTGGCAACAGAGGGTATTTTCAGACATTACAAGATCACGCTCAACCACAGTCAATACCCTGTGGTGGGGAATGGTTCCGTAACATTTTTTGGGGAACCAGAAGTTCCCCCCCAGATGTTTACCACGGTCAATCGTGGCAGTGAATTAGATTCACCACGCGATCCGCTGAACCGGCGGGGGCGGCACCGATCGCGTGGTGAATATGATTCCCTGCCGTGATGAAGGGGCCCATCTTGTCTGGATGGAAACCATGGCCCAGAATCCCCAGAGGGATTCCGGACCATGGTCAATTCGGGCGGGTGCCATGGCCGCATTGGCTGCAACACCCGCCCATCTCCCCAGAGGGCAGGCGGTGGGGGAGCGTGGGGGGGTGGATCCGTGAGGCCGCACATTGCGCCGCACAACCCCGCCCCCTCCACGATTCCCCACCGGGATCAGCCGGCACGTCTGTTGGATGTGACGGGCTGATTCCAGTGGGGAATCAGAAGGGTGATTCCTGGACGAGGCGAATGCCTCCCCGTCTCGTCTGAAATCACCCAGAGTTGAAGTAGGATTTAAAAGAAAGGGGTGAGTCAAAGATGAAGCCTAAGTTATGGGCTTGGGGGATGGGAATGATAGTGACCCCATCAATAAGGATCGGCAGGGAGAGGAAGGATGAGGGGGGAAGATAAGGAGTTCAGTTTTAGCCATGTTGAGTTTTAGTTGACGTTGTGACATCCATGTAGGCATATCAGAGAGACAGCTGGTGAGGTGACCTTGAACAGATGGAGAGAGAGAGGGAGTAGAGAGATAGAGGGCCATGAGAGACGAAGGGTCATGATAGACAAAGGGTGGAAACATATGTGACGGTGGAGCACCACCTTCACTCCACAATACTCAACCAGGTCAGGATCAGGTCCCAGGGGGAGCAGGGAGCTACACAAATGTGTGCCTGACAGGACACACCCCCACGCTAGGCCCAGTAGCCCTCCCCCCATGATGGGCAGTTATGGCGGCCAATAACTGCTGCCATGGGCAGTACTATGGTGCCGCTATGGTGGCCACTCCAGACCAGGGCTTGAACGGCAGGCTAAAACACGTGACAGCCTGCGGTATCTTGGTCAGGCAGGCTGTTTCCCAGGAGTGTTGGTGGCTAGCCTTGGCTGTGATCCCAGAGGTCTCCTGGATAATAGCCCAGGCTAGCTGCCAACATGCCTAGGGAAACTCTAGGGCAAACATCTGGATTGTCCCCAACAAATCTGAGGGTGGCCTACAGGCCAAAGCAGATCTAAGAGGGCCTAAGCTGGCCCCCATCACATTTTTTAATACCCATTGTCATGATCCCATCTGATATTTTATATATTTTGCATCTTTTTTTGTTTATCGGGTCACAAGAATATATTTAATTCTCAAAATGGAATCATTCAGGCAAAATGTTTATGGGCCATTGCTGCATTCCTATATAGTTCTTGGCCTTCAAGATATATTTTGGCAATGAATTCCACAGATTAATTACACATGGTGTAAAAAGAGCATTTCTTTTTATGTTTTAAATTGCTCTCTTTCAGTTTTATTGTCTGTTTGGTTTTTCTCATTGTGTAGTCTGAGAAACGGTAAAAAGGAGTGTCTGATTTACTTTCCATATACCACTTGTTCTTCCATATCATGTCACCCCACCAAACTAAACAAGACATGCCTTTTCAAAAGTATTTCCATGCTTCAAAATGCAGTGTTACCCAGTTTTGGGTCCTCTTATCGTCCTTCTATGTCTTTTCTTGAGACAGGCTGACCACAACAGAATACGGTATTCTTGGTAGAAAATATACTGCTGATTTATCTAAAGATACCTTGTTATGATAGTCTAACAAGAGAGTGTCATTGCTGTATTGGTCCCAAATATATGAGATGGAGACAACATAGTTCAGATGATAGCTTTTATTATATCCTGTTATGATAGACTCTCCATTAGATTCCAATTTTCAAAGTTATTCATTGTCACAAGTCTCGTTCCAGAGCCTTAATTCTCTATTCCTTTACTAACTTGAGTCTGCTGACTTGACTATTACTGAGTATTGAGCTGTCCAATTCAATTCAAGGTCTTCTTCCTGAGTGGTTATAGCCAATATATATATATACAGATGCCTGCAATGTCTCAGCAGCTGGAATTTCCCCCTCTGACATATATTATAATGCAGTTATCACAGTTGATGCAAATGGAGTTACTCGTTATTTATAATCATGTTATCATTTTATAATTACTTAAAATTTACACTGTTGCATTCAAGAGCAGAATTTGGCCTTTATTTACTACAATTTCTAAAAAAAAGAAAATCTCAAGCATTAATACAAGAAAGAAAGAATAAACATTCCTTATGTCTCATTTGTGCCATTTTGGGTCTAAGCTGAATCTGTTCAGCTCTGATTTGGCAATTTGGATTATGATAAGCCTCTGATTCGGTTGGAGAGTAAAATCAGACTTAACTCAGACAATTATTAATGTAGAAAAGCACATGCTCATTTTTTCTACCATTTTGCATTTTTATTTTTTTTGCATTTAATCCTTTTATGTTTACATGGCTTAGACAGATTGAGAATAATCTCTTCATACATCAGCAAATATTTGTTCAGTTTCGGCTGTGCTCCCCCATCCCCATTAAATTACATTTTACTAGTTTTGCTCTGCTGTTTCCTCCCCCACCCACTTGCACACATTTCCCCTTCATTCTGAATCCCTGATATCACTCTTGTCTATTTCAGTTTCTGCAGAGCCCACTTTCAGTCTCACTCTTTACCTCACTTTCTCCCTATCTTGTGCTTCTCTGTCTTCTCTCATTTTTCTTCCTCTGGTTCTCTTGTTTCATTCACCCCATTTTTCTCACTATCAGTCAAGCTGCTGTATCATTTGAAGCCTTCCTGAAAATCATTCCAGTAGCAAAGGACCATATATCCATGAGTCATGTGAGCATTGGAGATATGTGAGACTGTATTGTAAGGAGGAGAGAGCCCTGCCTCTTGACCTATGCCCTGTGAAATCTCATCCCTTAAGAACTTAAAATCCACCCCGAATCCCCAGGAGCTTCTAATGTAATGTTAGCCCAGAGGAGCAGTGACACAGCTCACAGATAGTGTTGTCACCTTGCGAGCCGCTCCAGGCTGCCTGTGGCAGGAGGGGCGGGGTATAAAATTCTTAAAATAAAATAAATAAATAAATAAATAAATACAGATGATTTGTCAAGGAAACTGGTCATGCCATAAGAGCAGGGGAGGCTGGTGCATATGGACACTGGGGGTGTGACCCTCTTGTTCCCATGGAACCCCCAGCCTGCACCCACCAACCCCAAACCCTTTATCTCAACTCTGGTGCTGCTGTGGCTGTGTCTGGCCTGCTGCCCTGAAGACAGCCCCCAGCTGGCAGGGCACTCTCTGGCCCTTTTCACACAGTCTGCAGTGGGTGTGCACCCATGGTGGGTGGAGGTGGATGTACAGCCATTCCCATGTGTGCGGTGGGGTGGGGAGGGAGGGAGAGACCATGTGAAAAGGGCCCCAGTCTGGAGTGAACACCCAAAGCATGACAGACAGAAGGTGTGGCTAGCAGCAAGCAATGGGTGCCAATGGGAACCCAGCAGTCATTAAAGTCATGCCTCCCAGGCAGTCCTACTCCTGGCTCCTCCTCCCCCCTCTCCCTTTTGGCCCTGGCTAGCCTGGCCTGGATGGCTGTGACATTTGGCATCTCACTCTCCAGAGTGAACACCCAGAGCATCAGAGACAGGAGGCGTGGCCAGGAGCAGACAATGGGTTCCAATGGGAACCCAGCAGCCATTAGAATCAATGGGCTGGCAGGGCACTTTGAAAAAATGCCTCCCAGGGGAGGCCCTCTTTCTCCACCTCCCACCTCCCTTTGGGAGGTGGAGCCAGACTGCAGTTTCAGTGGAGTCAGTCTTTTGAATATGACTTTAGCTTCAGCTGCCTGCTCCTGTCTGGTACATTTCAGAGCCCTTGGGTTCAACTTAAATGTAATATTTGTTTTCCTTTCTCTGGACAGATTGAGGGCCTAGGGTGGGGAGGGCAGGTTCGGGGGTGAATTGTGTGCTTTAAGGTTAAATTGTGTCCCCTGGTTGCCCCCATGTGTATTGTAGGGGACTTGGTTCTAACCTGCTACTTACGGGTTGTTGTTGCTTTTTTAAGAGAGGTTTTACCTTGACTGTGTTTCCCCTGGGCACAATTAGGGTGGGGGTGAAGGGAGCTTTTTGCCTCCTGCCTCTACGTGCACTGGACTTGGTTCTGCTTATGCTTGGTTGCATGCTTTCCCCCTGAGCAGATTGGGGGGACTTTGCCATGGAACTGCAATCCCCTATCATTGTGTGTGCCCTCATTGCTGTGCCCTTATCCTGAGTTCAGTCTTTTAGTATTTGGGGGTAGGAAGTGGATCCAGGGGCCAGATGCAGGAGCTGGAAAGGAGCATAAAACCTCATCATTGGCCACATTTGGCCCCTGGACCTGAGGTTACCAAGTAGATTTGAGGGGGTGAGATTTGTTTGCGGTAGCCCCATCATGGGCTGGACTTTGGGTTTGGTTGATTGCTTTGAAATTACAGGGTGGTGGGGTGGTGTTTGTTGTGTTTTTTAAAAGAGTTTTCCTGTTTCATTGTTGTCAACTCATGAGTCTCATGTGTTTATGGCTCTGGAGTCCTGCTGAGAATGTAATTCCCTGTTGGGATGAATTCCCCCTGGAATGTAAGTCATTGTATAGGGCTAACATCCACACCTGAGCTTGTCTGCAAACAATGGTTTGGGGTGGGTGATACCAAGTACTAGATGGGACAGCTTGTCAATCTGTGTCAGGGAGTAGAGAACTGTAGCCTGATTGGAAGTTGCATGTTGGAGTTTGGGGACAGAAGATTACAGAGAGACAGTCTTTTGGAGAGCCCCTGTCGTGCTAGACCTGGAGGGTTCAGTAGGACCTGACTGGAGGAGTTGCCAGCTGAGCCCAACAATTCCTCTCAACTTGTACATTTGTAAATAAATGTACTATGATACCACACAGTAAGTCTCCAGTTTCTCTCTTCTGCTAAAGGGACACTGACCCAGCAAGGCTGCCCCTGAAACTTCCCACCACTCGGGAAGTGAGGTGAGCTCTATAAGGATAATGAAAATTCATAAGTTGTGATAAGCCTGTGATTTTTGGCTTTCACTAAGAAAGCAAGTTCCCCCGAAGCTGTGGAGAGAAGCTTTAAAACATGAGTGCAGTGTTTGGATCAATTGGCTTGAAGGCAAATGGAAAGAACCCCAGGTTATTTATTTATTTATTTATTTAAAATTTGTATCCTGCCCCTCCTGCCCACAGGGCAGCCCGGGGCGGCAAAAAACATTCAATAAAATAATATAAAAATTTAAAAACAATTTAAAATACAGTATGTGGGGAAAAGCCCCCATCCCCACCCCTCCCCTCCCCCTCGCCAAAAGCCTGACCGAACAGTCAGGTCTTACATATACGCCGAAACAGCAGGAGAGTGGGAGCCAGCAGAACTTCCTCCGGGAGCGAATTCCACAGCACAGGGGTGACCACCGAAAAAGATCTAACATCGGTGGCCACCCGCCTCACCCAGCGAACCTCCCAAAAGGCTCCCACGGACGATCTCAAGGGTCGCATGGGCACATGGGGAGTGAGGCGGTCCCACAGATAAGCAGGGCCCAGGCTGTGAGGGGCTTTAAAGGTTAAAACCAGCACCTTGAACCTGGCCCGGTGCTTTATAGGCTGCCAGTGCAGAGCCCGGAGCACTGGTGTCATGTGCTCCCTGCGACCCACCCCCATCAGAAGACGGGCCGTGTCATTCTGCACCAGCTGAAGCCTCTGGACGAACTTCTCAAGCAGCCCCATGTAGAGTGCGTTGCAGTAATCCAGCCTTGAGGTGATGAAGGCATGGATGACAGTGGCGAGGTTGGAGTCTGAGAGATACGGCCAAAGCCGCCGGACAAGATGTAACTGCCAAAACGCACTCCCTGCCACAGCCTGAGATTCCAAGCTGAGCCGCGAACCAAGGAGCACACCCAGACTCCGTACTTGAGACACCATGGGGGGGGGAGCGAACCCCACCAACAAAAAGAGATTCAACCACCCCCAGGCCCTCCTAGCCCTGGCCCACCAACATCACCTCCATCTTGTCAGGATTCAATTGCAGATGGCTCGACCTCATCCAAGCTCCCACAGCTGACAGGCACTGGAAAAATAAGGAGACTGCATTGCCTGGGTTGATGGAAAAGGAAAGGTAGAGCTGAGTGTCATCAGCATACTGATGACTTTGCTTTAACTATTGCTTTAAACTCTGAGTCTGACCTGTTAGCTGGTGTGTTTGAAAAAATAGCTGCTCATGCTTTATATACCAGATGGGTTCTCATTATTTATTTATTTATTTATTTAATATATTTATATCCCACCCCTCTTGCAAGCAGCTTGGGGCGGCTAACAAATTTCAGTTAAAACAGTTGAAAAAATATTAAAACAATCATAAAAATCTTACAATAGAACAGGGAGGACAGAAATTTACAAAAAGTAATAATGAGGGTAGGGTGATAAAAACCCATTAACCCCCCTTTCCCCCCTCTCCAATGGCCTGGATGAACAGTCAGGTTTCACAAACTCGACGGAATGTTAAAAGGCTCGGGACCAGGCGAGCTTTCTCCAGGAGGGAATTCCAAAGGTGCGGCCCGGCCACCGAGAATGCCCTCTCCATTGTGGCCCCCCGTTTAACACGGGGACCTCCAAGATGGCACCCCCAGCAGACTGAAGGAGCCGCTCTGGGGCATGGAGGGTAAGGCTATCCCTGAGGTATGAGGGGCCGAGACCATGAAAGGCCTTATAAATCAACACCAATACCTTGAACCTTGCTCGGCATGCTATTGGCAGCCAGTGCAGAGCCCGGAGCACAGCTGTTATGTGGTTCCGTTGACCCATCCCTGAAAGGAGGCGGGCCACCGCATTCTGCACTAGCTGCAGCCTCTGTACCAGGAACAAGGACAGCCCAGCATAGAGTGCGTTGCACTAGTCCAGCCTCGAGGTGACGAAGGCATGGACGAGGGAGGCCAGGTCCAGGACAGAGACATACGGACGCAACCTCCACACCAGATAGAGCTTGCAGAAGGCAGCCTTCGCCACCCCCTCTACCTGCTGCTCCAGGTGGAGATCCACATCCAGCACCACCCCCAGACTCTGGACCTGTTGAGCTACAGGAGGATGAACCCCCCAATCAGGAGGGCCAACACTTCCCTCACTGTCCCCACCACCATCACCTCTGTCTTATCGGGGTTGAGCTTCAGTCTGCTCTGCTACATCCATTCCACCACGGCCCCCAAACACTGGGATAGCAATGAGATGGCAGGGTCTGGGTCACCTTAAAAAGAGAGGTACAGCTGAGTATCATCAGCATATTGGTGACAACGCACCCCGAACCCTCTCACGACCTCCCCCAAGGGCTGCATATAAGCATTAAATAATAATGGAGACAGAATGGAACCCTGCAGAATGCCGCAGGACAAAGCGCGGGGGAAAGATGTTTCAGCTCCCAGCACTACCCGCTGGCTTCTCCCAGAGAGGAATGAATGGAACCACTCAAGAATGGTCCCATCCAGCCCCCCAGGTCACGCAGCCATCTCAACAACAGTCCATGGTCCACGGTATCAAAAGTGGCTGAGAGATCTAGCAGAACAAGAAATGTTGAATGTCCTGCCTCCATCTCTCGGCGGAGATCATCTTCCAAGGCCACCAATGCCATCTCAGTGCCATGGCCGGGGTGGAACCCAGATTGAAAAGGGTCCAGGAAACCATTGCTATCTAGATGCACCTGGAGCTGGATCACCACCGCCCATTCAATAACCTTCCCTAAAAAGGGAAGGTTAGAGACAGGTCAGTAGCTGGCGAGTGCGTCCATGTCCAACAATGGTTTTTCCAGCAGGGGGCTCACCACAGCCTCCTTGAGGCTGCAAGGACACATTAACTACCCTCCCCTGCTGCAAGGACACATTAACTACCCTCGCCAGCACTGTCCCCAACGTCTCCCAGGATGGGCATGGATCAAGTTCACAACAGGTGGCTCTCACAGACCCCAAGACATCCACTGCATCAGCCAGCATCACTTCATGAAACTCCCCCCACAAAGATGGACCAGACGGGGCCTCCATCACCTCATGCTCTCTACCTACTGCCTCTAATCCAGAGTCAAAGTTGCTCTGAATCTGAGCGATCTTGTCTGCGAAGTAGATGACAAACTCCTCACAGCAGGCCTGGGACTCGTCCCCGTCCAGGCAGAGAGAGACCGGACTAACCAGCCCCTGCACCACCCAAAACTGGTCAGTGAGGTGAATCCAGTCGCATTACCAGTATGAACAGTAAGCGGTACATAGTAAATTGGTATACAGAAAATGGTAAGTCATGTTAAATGGTAAATCATTGTAAATCGAGAAAATTCTCAACTGAGATCTCAAACCATTACTGAGATTTTCACGAGATTTAATTAATTATTCTTGACGTTTATTGAGAAGGAGTAAGCAAGAAAAGCAGTGGATGAGTAGTGGCCTGGCCAGTGAGGTGAGTCAGTCCAGGACCTGGGGAACTGTGGGTGCTAGGATTGGTATCCTTGGGCACCCTGAGGCATTCCAGGACATCCCAGGATGCCCAAATAATACCTGCAGTTTCAGGCACCAGTTACCCAATGATGTCTGCTGAAGGTGTATTCTGGGGGTCCCCCAAAATGTGGTGCTACATGATGCAGCTCTAGCCACCAGCATTCCAGGTTTGTTTCTGGGCAGACCTTTTTTTCCCTGGGTTAGCTGGAGTGGGGGTTAAGACTGCCTCAGAAAGAGAGTGAGGGATAAGAGACTCTCCCACCCCTTTGCTGTGACATCACCCCCCAACCCCCATGGAGCATTACAATGTCACAACTAGGGCTGAAATGGGTAGCTAATTCTCTGCTTATTGAAAATGACTGAAATTCTTGGTGGCCTGTGGGGTGCCCAATCAGTACCTGATTACCAAACCAGGCACTCGTCCTGAAATGCTGGGTATTGTCATTACCAAGTTCATGATTTTCCATTTTACTAACTGATTTTGCTAATGGAAAGCTGGAAATTTGGTACTAGAAACCAGAAATTTTCAAACAAAAATAAAACAAAAATTGATAAACTGGGTAAGCCCTCAAGCACTAATTGGGTATGATTAGTAGACAATGTTATGGAGACAAGTCAGGTACAGTAATCTCAACAGGTATGTACCCTTTGGTGTCAGTATTCATTTTGGCTCTTGTCCCAGCACTCTACAGCAGGCATGGCCATATCAGAACTTTCCCCCCCTCCCTTTCAAAGAACCATTGTGCCACAATTCTCCAAAGGTGTGGAGTCATATCAGAGAAGGGGGAAAGTCCATTACCATGACCCCTTATGCAGTGGCAGCTGGTGGGTTCTAAGGCTGGTGGGGCAGTGGGTGGGGATAGCAGTAGGAGGGGCCAAGCCAACGGCAGGCAGGGCCAAGCAGAATTTTGAAATTAATATGTAATTTTACAGCCTCCATTCCCCATCTGTTAAAAAAAACAGGAATGTGTGTGTGTCTGTCTCTCCCTGTGTTCCCCTCACCCTTGTCCTTCTTAGAGTGTAAGGCCACTGAGCAGAGACCTGTCTCCAATAACCACCAGCAGGCAATGTGTTCAATGGCAGGAGTACCATAACAGCTAGCCCAGATTACAAAAATTTCCAAGAAACATTACAGGGTATTTTCAGACGTTACGAGATCACGCTCAACCACAGTGAACCACTCTCAACCCCACGGTGGGGCCAAAGGGGCATGAACGTCTGTTCGGCGCGCGCCAGATGTTCACCATGCTGAATACGCACATGGGGTCAAATTCAACCACGCTTCCCGGGCTGGCCGGGGGAATATCCCGGGAAGCGTGGTCAAACAGACCCCACCG
>QEPC01007844.1:636560-649253 GCA_003113815.1 Sphenodon punctatus | reverse complement strand
GTCCGTGATGAGTTGGCCCGATTCCCGGCCATGGTCCCGGTCCCGTCACGTCTGTTTGGGGCTTTTTTTCACCCCGGGGCATGGTTGTTTTGGTCACCCCACTGGGGATTCACTGTGGTGAACTGCCCGCCCGTAACGTCTGAAATCACCCATAGTTCCCTCAAGCTTCCAGACCAGTGAACAAGAAAAGAAAAATACTTAAGATGCCAAATTACAAGTAGAGTTGTGACAAAATTCAAAGTGGCTAATGTAGCTATTTCCTCCTTCAAAAAGACTAAAACCACACAAGGATGCATGAAAAATCAGCAAAGCAAGTATTTTAAAGTGCCTCAGTCACCGAACAATTATGTCACAAAAATTATTTGGGAAAGCTTCTATATTTTGTCTGTGATTTTTTCCCCACAATGAGCCCACCAAATATCCTAACAAATGTAAGCATTCAAAGTTCAACTTTCTCAGGCATTAAATCACACAGGAACTAAAATATGCAAATGATCTTGGTTATACTTGCATGGACACCACTGTACAGAAGGCAAATGTTGATAGTATAACATATTCAACAAAATTACTTTCAAACCAAACAGAACACTGTTCATTAATGCTCTTTGACAACAGCAACTACACAGACTGAGTGATGAAGGAGGCCCACAAGCAGAAAAGAGGGTTGAGAGAAGCAACAGCAAATTTTCAATTCAAATGTGCAAATGTACAAATGAATTTTCAATTCACATGTACATAATTATTGATTCTCACTAAAATCTAGTTGAGAACCATGATCCTCCGTGAAAATTGAGAAAAAAATCAATATCAAGTTTCAGCCCTACTTGGAAGAGCATACGCCCTGGCAGCGGTTCTCTCTTGGAGACATCTAGCTGCACTGAGAGGGAATAAGGGAGGAAGTCCCATTTCCCAGGCTGCTGCTCCTTTAGGAGAGCTCCACAGTTCCTTCTCTGTGGTGCACTACTGTTGTAACTGGCTCAGGGAACCTTAGTTTCCCTGGCACCTATGGATGTTTTATGCAAAACTGTTAGTGTGTATTGAAAACCTAAGTTATTCAGTTTATCTCAGATACTCTACCACAGTCCTACACACCAAAAGTAAACTCCAGTCTTCTCAAAATAGAGTATGATTCCAGATTGGGTTTTTTTTTTTTTAAAAAAAAACAACCCAGCCCCCACCCCCTCCACTGGAAAGTACACAAATGTAGCAGACTCTGCCTAAATGAATAATGCAATATCAACATCTGTAGGATTTTTGAAATGCTAGTTATGAAGTCTCTGTTGAGGACACAGATGGCAATGATGTTGCTTTTGCAGTGGTTCCCACCAAAACAGATCGGGTCGTGTAATCAGATTGGACTGCTAATGGCTGAAATAATACATTCCTTTAACAGGACTGGCACTCAGTGCATCTCAGAATGATAAATACTTGCTTTGTGGGTTGCATTTAATTCCAAAGTTTGATAAGCTAAAGAAATGAATAT
Source organism: Sphenodon punctatus (assembly GCA_003113815.1). Taxonomy (NCBI): domain Eukaryota; kingdom Metazoa; phylum Chordata; class Lepidosauria; order Sphenodontia; family Sphenodontidae; genus Sphenodon; species Sphenodon punctatus. The sequence goes on along the minus strand of QEPC01007844.1, from coordinate 647,770 downwards.
GGGCATCTTGAAACATAGGGTGATTTCAGATGTGACGGCGCACCTATTGGCCCCATCACGGAATCACCTTTCTGATTCCCAGCCGGAATCAGAATGGCCCATCAACAGACAAGCCAGCTGATTCCCGCGGGGAATCTGGGGAGGGGGCGGGGCTGCATGACGCAACGTGAGGCCGCACAACCCCGCCCCCCCACGCTCCCCCAGCAGTCCACCCTCCTGGAGATGGGTGGGCGCAGCACCCAATTCTATCCCAGGGTCTGGGCCACGGCCCGGAATTGGCGGCGGTAACAGACGTTACCATCCGCCGATTCCAGGCTGTGGTTCAATTAACCACGCTTTTGGGGATGGTGACCGGACCATCCTCAAAAGTGCTGTTATTTTGCTCACCACCGGTGGTTCACCATGTTGAACATCTGGCGGCGAGCAACCAGACGTTATGGGACCATCTGCCACCACAGGGGATTGTCCGTGGTTGACCATGATCTCATAACGTCTGAAAATACCCATAGATACAGATGCCAATACCAGTTGATAGGACTCAGTAGGTGAATTTAATCTGACAATCCAAGTTTAGGTAGAATAATTAACTAAGGTCCTTTTCAAACAAGCTGCAGTCATTGGGGGGGATGGGTGTGCACCCGTGGTTGGTGGAGGTGATTGTGTGGCCATTCCCACTAGGGCTGAAGTGGCAGCAGCTTTTACCACGCCGCGATTCCATTCTGCCATTTCAGAATTGCCCGCGCCACACCGCGGCTTTTCTGCCAACATTCCGCTAATTCCGCCAGCATTCTGAAAATTCGGAAACTATTGCAAAAATTGCAGAATTATTGGAAACTATCAGAAAACCGCTGTTCCGCTATTTTGTGGTGGGTTGAATGGCGGAAGTAGCGAAAATGGCATGTATCCGCAATTTTTGAAGCCTGTGGAAGTAGCGGAATGAAATTAGTGGAACTGCGGAAGTAGCGGAATGAAACTAGCCGAATGAAAGCCTCTGCCACGCCGTACCACTAATAGCAGAAATGCTGTTTCCAGCAGAAATAGCTACCGCTGTGACGTTCTGCTACAGCCCTAATTTCCACAACCACACACCCATCTCCACTCACCTCTACGCATGGGCCAACCAGCAGTCTAGCCCATTGCTCGGTGCATGGGTGGTGGATGGAAGTGGGTGGAGATGGGTGGAGCGTGGAAGCATGCATGCACCCTCACCCACGGCGGGTGCCAGTGGTGTTCACACATGTGTGGTGGTGGGGGAGATGGCACCCATGTGAAAAAGACCATAAATTATCCATTCAGTGAAAAAATCATACCAAGGGTCTCCATTCACCTCAGCAAAGAACTCATCATAAAACAAACTCAGGGCAGTGTGTGTGTGAAGAATACATCCAGAACTTACTTGTGGACTTGTAAACCCAGAAGATTAAAAGACCAGCACCTTAAGGTGTGTGTAAAAATGCCCCATGGTGGCCAGCTTAGGTCGTATATGTAGATGTTACATAAGAACACTAGGGAAAAGAGGAAGCCATAGTTAGGACGCATTCACAACTGCGGTGGCAGGACCCATGAAGGAAGACGTGGCAGTGGGGAGGAGCCGGGGAGGAGAAGAAGAGCCAGTGCACATGTCAGGGTGCAATATCCTGCCTGGCATGCGCGAGAGAAGCCGTGGCACATCCCCATTTGCACTGGTTCACCTTCTGCTCTCTGGCTCCTCCCCGCTGTTGCGTTTTCCCTCACAAATCTCACCACTACATTTGTGAATGTGGCCTGGGTTGTTGGGGGATGGGACAGCTTTGGAATGTAAAGCCAGCCTGTACAGTGATTGGTGAATTTTAAAAGAGCAACTGACCAGGGTGGACTGTTGAAGGAAAGGGAGGAAAGAAGGGATTAGAGGAGCTGTGACATGTCTTGAATCAATCTTATCTGTTATCTGAACTTGAAACCTGAACTGTTACCTGTCCTGTATATATAATACATTTAATTATGTTTACACCTAACCTGGAGGCTGGGGTACCGTCTGTCTTGCCCCTGCTTAACAACAATAGGGGATCACCACCAGGAACTGGCTCTGGAAAAGGAGAAACACAAGAGAGCAAACCTGGACCAAGGGTCAGGTCTGTGGACCCTTGGGGAGTGAGGAGTAACAGGCTGGTGGCAGCGAAGAATCCCAGAGTCCAGAGGGATTGTCAAAGGTATGTCTGTAGTGGAGAAGATAATGGGTGATTTCAGAAGTGATGCGTTCCAATTCACCACAGTGAATCCCACCCCACTGTTCACAGTGTGAACGGCTGTGGTGACACGTGCGGCCTCAACCGAAGTGACAGGATCGTGATCACTGCCCGGGGGCAATCAGAGAGAACATGGGTCGGGGGAACACAACAGACATGCAGTGGAGATGTGGACTGCGGTTCGAGCCCCAGAATGCACCGTGGCTGGGGTCAATTCCTTCCACCGTGGCTGCAGGATTCCGTTCAGAAGTTACTTTTCATTCACCCCTGCCGAGGTGACCATTCACCACACTTCTGGACCTCCTCCCACCCTGACCTCACAAAGCGTGGTTAGCTTCACCCCGGGCCGCGTTTGACTGTGGTGAACATCTGGATGCGAGCAAACAGACATGGACGGCGCTTTCACCACCCCTTGCGTTTGACTGAGGTTGACTGTGGTGGACATTCACCACGTCACTTCTGAAATCACTCATTGTTTGGTGCGGTTTTTAAAGTGGAGTTTTGGGGGCATTGCAAATAATTGAGCTGGTGGTGAGTTCACAATTAGACTAATCAAAAAGGGTGCTGCAGGTAGGTGACTTAACTTTGGGGGGAAAGTCAATCACACTGCAGATTTGTTGGTTCAAGTCCAACCTGAGGGGTAAGGAAGCATATATTACTCTTCACGAGTCTGGGGATGTGTTCACCTGCCCAGTTTATTTAATTTATTTATTTATTTATTATTTTCTTGATTTTTACCCCACCCCTCCTGAGAACAGCTCGGGGCAGTGGAGACCACACAGACCTATATTTCTGTGCGTTCCCAAATGGGTGGCCCCCTATTCATGTCATGAACCTCTCAGGTAGCAATTCATAGTGGTCATGAGGTCATAGCTGTAAAGCATGAGTCTCACAGAGGCTTTATTTGGGTCCAACTCCTTTTGGATTGGAGCAGCCTGACTTTAGATATAGTGATACCTGGGCAGTAGGCAGATGGAAATTGGGGAGCCTTTTTCACTCCAATCCGCACACTTCTGATCCAATAGGCCAAGTGCCCCACCTTCCCCAAATGGGATGGAGAATGTGGGAGAACTGAGGAGGTGTTATTCCACCCCCATTTGAGTACTGGAAGATAATTTTCCATTTTGGTGATATTGGAAAGTTGCTGTATGGGATTTGTTTCAACTTCCATCTGGCATCTTGAAGGTCAGATTTGGGGTTGGGTTAATGTTTCATGGATGTTTGTCACAACTTTGACAACTTCTGTGGTATCTATTGGGGATGCCTGGATACTCCCCTCCACAGTTTAGTTTGGGAGGCTTAGTAAAAGACCAATTGTGGGTCCCCAAGCCCCGCAAAGCTTCTCTGACATTGGTCCTATGATGTGATTTCTCGATTTGTCACAATTCCACAAGATACCATGCTGATTTTCTGACTTTCTGATTACCATTGCAACCTACCATTCATTTACCACATACTGCATTGCCGAGGGTAGCATTTTACTTCCAGGTTTGTTGTTTCCTCATTTATGAGCCAATGACTGTTGTTCTATGTTGTTCCCTTCACTTTGGCAAATCTGCATCTGGATTTTAGACTGATAAAAGAATCTGCATACTAGCCAGTGAGTGACAAGGTTATATAAAGGAAAAAAGAATTCAAGAAATGTGGTATTATATTGGTATTACCTCTCAGGATTTAAAATGGATACCAAAGCAGTAAATGGCAAAGTGGAAAATTGAGAAACAAAATGTCAGTGGAGAGATTACTGAGAGGTTCTTGATTCAACTGAGAAAGCATCAGGAACCAGGATTTTGACAAGAGTTCCAATTTTGGTGAAATCTCATTTCAGCTCTTTTCAATATCTGGTGAATCAATATCTTCCCTCATCTATTCTCCACTATTGCTGGGGTAGTAGAGTGGAGTGAGTTGGGATTCTGAGCTCCAGCCAGATACTCTTTTCATACCCACACATGGAGAAAGAACTTGGTTTATACTATATCATACGTCATTAATGCCAAGGGAGAACCGCAATGGTACAGTCTTGCCAGGTAGTTTGTTACCCTGATTGGTCATTTAGGAATAAAATTTGTGGTCCCTACATTTAAGTTTTATAGTTTCCATCTTATTGTTTTAGTGTTCACAGCAGTGGGATTCTATGGCCCTTTTTACATGAGACGGTACCACTCATGGCCATACAGCGGATCTGTGTGGGCATGAGTGGTACCATCTCATTTAAATCCTGTGGCCATTGAGTGAGGGGGGTGCACACTCCCACAAAACATGCATCCGCACTTCCCCGCCTACACACACATCCCCACTCACAGAGCAACTGGGGAAAACTGAGGTTGCTCCATGCGTGGGGATGTGTGGGGATGCGTGGGGGATGGGTGTGCACCAGCACCCATGCTAGGGATGTGCGAACGCAGTTCGGAAGTTCGTAGTTCGAAATGAACTCAGTCCATTTGGACGACCGAAACCAAATTGACCGAACCGAACCCAATAACGAACTCTGAAATGACCGAAGAGGTCGGTTGGTTCGGATCGAGTTCAGATGAGTTCAGGCAGCAAAAATGTGTCACTGGAAGGCAAAACGTGACAGGGAGGGGGAGTCAGCTGAGGAGCAGACTACCAGGCACCAGGGGTGGAGAGGGTTGGAGTAGCAGCCAGCCTTNCAACCGAAGTGACAGGATCGTGATCACTGCCTGGGGGCAATCAGAGAGAACATGGGTCGGGGGAACACAACAGACATGCAGTGGAGATGTGGACTGCGGTTCGAGCCCCAGAATGCACCGTGGCTGGGGTCAATTCCTTCCACCGTGGCTGCAGGATTCTGTTCAGAAGTTACTTTTCATTCACCCCTGCCGAGGTGACCATTCACCACACTTCTGGACCTCCTCCCACCCTGACCTCACAAAGCGTGGTTAGCTTCACCCCGGGCCGCGTTTGACTGTGGTGAACATCTGGATGCGAGCAAACAGACATGGACGGCGCTTTCACCACCCCTTGCGTTTGACTGAGGTTGACTGTGGTGGACATTCACCACGTCACTTCTGAAATCACACATTGTTTGGTGCGGTTTTTAAAGTGGAGTTTTGGGGGCATTGCAAATAATTGAGCTGGTGGTGAGTTCACAATTAGACTAATCAAAAAGGGTGCTGCAGGTAGGTGACTTAACTTTGGGGGGAAAGTCAATCACACTGCAGATTTGTTGGTTCAAGTCCAACCTGAGGGGTAAGGAAGCATATATTACTCTTCACGAGTCTGGGGATGTGTTCACCTGCCCAGTTTATTTAATTTATTTATTTATTTATTATTTTCTTGATTTTTACCCCACCCCTCCTGAGAACAGCTCGGGGCAGTGGAGACCACACAGACCTATATTTCTGTGCGTTCCCAAATGGGTGGCCCCCTATTCATGTCATGAACCTCTCAGGTAGCAATTCATAGTGGTCATGAGGTCATAGCTGTAAAGCATGAGTCTCACAGAGGCTTTATTTGGGTCCAACTCCTTTTGGATTGGAGCAGCCTGACTTTAGATATAGTGATACCTGGGCAGTAGGCAGATGGAAATTGGGGAGCCTTTTACACTCCAATCCGCACACTTCTGATCCAATAGGCCAAGTGCCCCACCTTCCCCAAATGGGATGGAGAATGTGGGAGAACTGAGGAGGTGTTATTCCACCCCCATTTGAGTACTGGAAGATAATTTTCCATTTTGGTGATATTGGAAAGTTGCTGTATGGGATTTGTTTCAACTTCCATCTGGCATCTTGAAGGTCTGATTTGGGGTTGGGTTAATGTTTCATGGATGTTTGTCACAACTTTGACAACTTCTGTGGTATCTATTGGGGATGCCTGGATACTCCCCTCCACAGTTTAGTTTGGGAGGCTTAGTAAAAGACCAATTGTGGGTCCCCAAGCCCCGCAAAGCTTCTCTGACATTGGTCCTATGATGTGATTTCTCGATTTGTCACAATTCCACAAGATACCATGCTGATTTTCTGACTTTCTGATTACCATTGCAACCTACCATTCATTTACCACATACTGCATTGCCGAGGGTAGCATTTTACTTCCAGGTTTGTTGTTTCCTCATTTATGAGCCAATGACTGTTGTTCTATGTTGTTCCCTTCACTTTGGCAAATCTGCAACTGGATTTTAGACTGATAAAAGAATCTGCATACCAGCCAGTGAGTGACAAGGTTATATAAAGGAAAAAAGAATTCAAGAAATGTGGTATTATATTGGTATTACCTCTCAGGATTTAAAATGGATACCAAAGCAGTAAATGGCAAAGTGGAAAATTGAGAAACAAAATGTCAGTGGAGAGATTACTGAGAGGTTCTTGATTCAACTGAGAAAGCATCAGGAACCAGGATTTTGACAAGAGTTCCAATTTTGGTGAAATCTCATTTCAGCCCTATTCAATATCTGGTGAATCAATATCTTCCCTCATCTATTCTCCACTATTGCTGGGGTAGTAGAGTGGAGTGAGTTGGGATTCTGAGCTCCAGCCAGATACTCTTTTCATACCCACACATGGAGAAAGAACTTGGTTTATACTATATCATACGTCATTAATGCCAAGGGAGAACCGCACTGGTACAGTCTTGCCAGGTAGTTTGTTACCCTGATTGGTCATTTAGGAATAAAATTTGTGGTCCCTACATTTAAGTTTTATAGTTTCCATCTTATTGTTTTAGTGTTCACAGCAGTGGGATTCTATGGCCCTTTTTACATGAGACGGTACCACTCATGGCCATACAGCGGATCTGTGTGGGCATGAGTGGTACCATCTCATTTAAATCCTGTGGCCATTGAGTGAGGGGGGTGCACACTCCCACAAAACATGCATCCGCACTTCCCCGCCTACACACACATCCCCACTCACAGAGCAACTGGGGAAAACTGAGGTTGCTCCATGCGTGGGGATGTGTGGGGATGCGTGGGGGATGGGTGTGCACCAGCACCCATGCTAGGGATGTGCGAACGCAGTTCGGAAGTTCGTAGTTCGAAATGAACTCAGTCCATTTGGACGACCGAAACCAAATTGACCGAACCGAACCCAATAACGAACTCTGAAATGACCGAAGAGGTCGGTTGGTTCGGATCGAGTTCAGATGAGTTCAGGCAGCAAAAATGTGTCACTGGAAGGCAAAACGTGACAGGGAGGGGGAGTCAGCTGAGGAGCAGACTACCAGGCACCAGGGGTGGAGAGGGTTGGAGTAGCAGCCAGCCTTCCCAATCACCATCCCTTTTCTCTTCAGACCACTGGCTTCGCAGGCTGCGATTGGCCATGGGCTAGGCTGCACGGAGCCAATGGGGCTTGCAGTGAGACGGGCTCAACAAGTAACAAAATTCATTACCCTCCCCCCTTCCAACACCTTCTGAGCTAGTCACTGTTCCTGACAGCAGGTGTTTTTAGAAGGCTCCCTCTCCCAGCAGTTTGTGTACCTCCCAGCTCCCCAATCCATTGCCATGCCTCCTCCAACCCATTTACCTCCATATTATAATTTATTTAGATTATATTAGATAGATTTAGGCGTTATTTTTATTTTTTTACCCCTCCCTGTGTTCTTCCTCCCCCCCGCCATTGAATCCTTTCCCTCTTCCTTTACACATTCCATCCCTGATTCCCTTCCCCTGTTTTGGGATTTATTTAGAGAAGGATTATTAGATAGATTTAGGTTTCATTTCAGTTTTGTACCTTTCCTTGTGTTCTTTGTGTCCCCTCCCCCATCCCTGTGTAGTGTTGTATAGATAGATAGATAGATAGATAAGATTAGATTAGATGTATCTATCTATAGCTTAGTTAAAGAGAGAGAGAGAGAGAGTGTTAGTGTGTAGTTATTCAGTTTTGATATTTTAGATTGACATAGATTTTAGAATAGTTAATACTATAGTGAGAGTTAGTGTAGAAAATATTGGAAAAAATTGAATAAAAACTATATATAAAAATATTTGTGTGCATTTTGGTTGGAAGACATGGAGAAGGGAAGTAGGAGAGGCTGGTCTGCTCCCTGTAGGGCAGGCAATGGGGCACATGGCAGAGGTGGTGGTAGGGGCCATGCCAGAGGAGTGGCAGCATGCAGCAGCAGCAGCCAGAGCCCATCACCATGCCCCAAGCTTCGCAGGCATGATTTTGGGGGGCAGGGTTCAGAGGCTCCCAGCAGCGGTACTTGTCTGGGAGTGGTTTGGCGGTGCCTCCTGCCAGCATCCTCCAGTGCCACTCAGGGCACTGGAAGGCCTGCAGCAGTGCATGAGGCTGCGGCTGTCTCTGCTGTTGCAGGAGCAGGTGCTTCAAATTTTCCACGAGGTCCACCAATGTCCCCTATTGTTGAGGTGATCCCCAGCAGTCCAGGACTGGTGGATCCCATCCTAGCTGCTAGAGGCAGGGCCCAATCCTCGGGCAATGGCAGGAGGGAGAGGAGTTGCAGTAGCAGTAGGAGCAGCAGCAGCAGCTGCTCTAGGGGGCACAGGAGGAGAGTGGCAGTAGCATGGTGGGCAGTCAAGCCTCAGGGTCCCAGTACTCCCCTTCATGGGACATCATGGTGATTGAGGACAGTGAGGCAGAAGAAGACACTAGTCCCACAGAGGAGACGTCTGGAGCTGAGGCAATGGCTGTGCCTCCTCCTAGTGTTAACACAAGACCCCCTGCCCCGTGAGATTATTGGGGGGGTCAGTTCTCCAATATCTGCTTGATATTTAAATTTAGGAGAGTTAGCCAAATTAGGGGGTCCCCTCATGTTCAAGGGATCAATCTGGGGACAGTATGCACTACAGGAAGTTTATGTACCCTCCCCAAATAGAAAGAGAGAGAGAGAGAGAGACAGGTGTCCAATAATAACAAGTTTATTGATATATGGGTAACACAGAGAAACACAGCCCCGGTCTGACTGGTGGGATTTAACAAGGGGAAAACACAAGCAGTATGCAGGGATTGTAGGAGAAGAGAGGGGTGTGTGTTCCGGTGTTGGCTCAGCGAGGGGGAGCAAGAGAAAGCGACAGGGAGAGAGAAAGAGACAGGGAGAAAAAGGGCTTCCTCAGTTGGCTGGGAAAGTCTGGAACTGCGGTTACCTTTCCTTGCCTGTTGGGACAGGCGGCCCATGGATCCAGCGGAGTTCAGGGGATGGAGGAAGAAAGAAGGGGCAGACCTGAGTCTGGAAGAAATCTTAACTCAGACATGCACAGAGTGTGACCTGCATGTATCTGGGTTCCAAGATGTCTCAAAAGTTTAGGAAAAAACCAGGGGCAGTTAAAGGGTGCAGACAAAGGAGTTTGGGAGGCTACGAAGGGTCGTTTGGGGTGTACAATGGGCTAACGAGGGGAGGTTACTTCCATGACAAAAAGGGCTATACAAGATGGACAAGATAGCTTTGACACTGGGGGAAAGAGTAAACAACAGTGGCTGGAGGGTAGTTAAGGAGGGGAGGAGAGGACTAACGATCGGCTTCCTGGGACACAAAGGACACACCTGGTCTCTAATGTCTGCTTAACACAGGGGATCCCTAGTCTCGCTGGCATGGGGGATGTTACTGAGCTAAGTCATGTCCCTGAGGCTTTGATCAATAGAAAACACACCCTTCTCCTAATGACTCCATTCTTACTTTGTGTGTCTTCCCTTTATTCTTTCTTCCAAGCTGAAAACTGGTATCTTACATGAGTGAGCTAGTGATCCTGGCATCGGGCCCGATCCTTACTTTTGCTTTACTTTTCTCCTGCACCTCCCCCCTCTTTTTGCTTGTGCACCTCGTATGGGGAGGCTTCCCTGTCAAGCCTCTATCCCCATGTTCTCCGGCCTCTGTTGGTCCCGGGGGGCTTTTTGCATGCCCTTCCTCGCTGGTCCCTTGGCCTCAGTTTACATAGCAGGAGTGGGGGTGGTGGTACCCATTTTTGGGGAGTTTAGGGGTCCATTCTTATCACCAGATCTGGGTCGCCAGCAGGTTCTGCCCCTTCCAGCAGCACTGGCAGCAGCAGTGCATCACCCGGGGCAGGTCAGAAGGCAGGGGGGGGGGAAATCCTCTGTCTGGGCAAATTTCAAGCTGGTGCAGGCGGATGATCCCAGGGAGGTGCACTGCACTCGTGCAATAAGCTGGTGAAGTGTGGGCAGGTGATCGCCAACCTTGGGACAACTGCCATGGCGAGGCACCTGAAATCATGCCACAGCATTCTGCTGCTAAGTGGGAAGGCAGGGGAAGTGGATGCCAGCATGTTCCCGATGGCAGCGGCCAGTCGCCCACCTCCTACTGCGGGCAAGTGTCCTGCACCAACTGCTGCAGCAGGAGCAGTATTTCTGCTAGGGGGGGAAGAACAGCAGCAGGAGCCTCGCCAGCAACGTCAGTCCACCATGAAGGAGATGGGGTGGGGGCAGCTGCCAAGGCAATCAGCAACTGGAGGGCAGCGTGGCTTTCAAGAGAAAGCCAGCCGCCTGTTGGGCGAAATGATTGCACTGGATGGGCAGCCCTTCTCCATTGTACAGGGCATGGGCTTCAAGTGGCTGATTGGGTTCCTGGCCCCCCAGTTTAAGCTGCCATCCCACACCACCCTAAGTTGGAATGTAGTGCCAGACCTGTACAGGACTTTGAAGGAGCAGTGAGGGAACAGCTGGCAGGGGCTGGGGGGGGGCACTGTCCATTTCACCACTGACCTGTGGTCCACCAGAAATGCCCAGCATGCCTACCTGGCAATGATGGCGCACTGGTGGCAGAACCTGGAGGCAGCATTTGGCAGTGGCAGGAGGAGTCCCAAAGCAGGGTATAGGTGGGCCCTGCTTCAGGCACAAGTAACGAACAACCGCCACACCATCAGGAACATTGAGGCAGCCCTGACCACCATGGTGAGGGAGTGGGTCACACCAGGTGTGCCCTTCACCAAGGGGTATGTGGTGATGGACAACGCAGCCAATATACCGAAGGCAGTCCATGACAGGGGCTTCACCAGCATCCCTTGCACCGCACACACCCTTCACCTGGTGTTCAGGGATGCTCTGAGCTTGGGGGAGAAGG
>QEPC01007844.1:601865-634421 GCA_003113815.1 Sphenodon punctatus | reverse complement strand
TGGTGCGACAGCTCTACAGGGCTTTGAAGGAGCAGGTGAGGGAACAGCTGGCAGGGGCTGGGGGGGGGGCACTGTCCATTTCACCACTGACCTGTGGTCCACCAGAAATGCCCAGTATGCCTACCTGGCAATGATGGCGCACTGGTGGCAGAACCTGGAGGCAGCATTTGGCAGTGGCAGGAGGAGTCCCAAAGCAGGGTATAGGTGGGCCCTGCTTCAGGCACAAGTAACGAACAACCGCCACACCATCAGGAACATTGAGGCAGCCCTGACCACCATGGTGAGGGAGTGGGTCACACCAGGTGTGCCCTTCACCAAGGGGTATGTGGTGATGGACAACGCAGCCAATATACCGAAGGCAGTCCATGACAGGGGCTTCACCAGCATCCCTTGCACCGCACACACCCTTCACCTGGTGTTCAGGGATGCTCTGAGCTTGGGGGAGAAGGGGATTGAGGTAGGCACCCTTAGCTCCCTGATCGAGCAAGGGAGGAAGCTGGCGGGTTTCTTTAACTGGGGCGTGAAGGGCAGCGAGCTCCTTGGGGAGAAGCAGGCTGAGCAAGGCTCCCCAGTGCACCAGGTGGTCCAGGATGTCTCCACATGGTAGAATTCCACTTTCCTGATGCTCGAGCGGCTTCTTGAGCAGAAAGATGCCCTGCATCAGGTTCAACTGGTGATGGACAGCGGGGCACCTCAAGGGTAGATGGGGTGGAATGGGAGATCCTGTCTCACACAGTTTTTGTGTTGAGACCGTTCCTGGCCATGATGGAGACCATGAGCAGTTCTACTGCAACCCTCAGCCAGGTGACCCCTCTGGTTCATAGTCTGCACAGGAGTCTGAACAAGATGTTTGGGGGGTGGGATTGTGGCCCTCAGGGCAGGAAGATGGATGATGAGGCACTTGACCTGGCATGGAAGCTGAAGGCAGGGCTGGAAATGAACTTTGATGCGCTTCTGCAGCGGGAGGAATATTTCCTGGCAACAATGCTGGACTCCAGGGTCAAGAGCAGCATGGCACACCAGACAGTGCTCTATGCCCTCCAGAAGGATGCGCTGGTGGAGAGGGTCCAGGAGGCAGATCAGGACACCCCTGGTGATGGTGGGAGTGGGAGCAGCCACCCCTCTCAGCCAGGCGAGTCTATCCCTGCCCCCAGCCCTAGCGGTAGCAGCAGCAGCAGCAGCCCCTATTGCAAGCAGCAGTAGAAGCAGCTCGGCTTATGTTCAGGCCACTCTTGGGAGCATGGGGTCCTCCACAATAGGGCAAGAAGCGTGGCTGAGGTGGCACCCAGGCAAAGCTGCCAGAGGGAGTACAATGGCACCTCAGCAGCTGTGGATACCTACCTGGAGGAGGAGCCATGCATCAATCCCAGCAGCGATCCCTTGGCCTACTGAGGCGGCAAGGCCAACATGTGGCTGGCCGTGTCGAAAGTGGCCAAGGGTATACTGTACTGCCCATCAACGAGTGTCCCCAGCAAGCGGGTGTTCTCTATGGCAGGGGACATTTGCTCCCCGCACCACCTGAGACTGGGGGCCAAGTTGGTGGAGCAGTTGTTGTTCACCAAGGTGAACCTTCTGTTGCTGGGATTCCCCGAGCTGCCCCTGGACAAGGATTGATGGTGCAGTTGCACATGCCATCCCATGCCAGGGTCAGTCTTGAAATGGGACTCCTCCTCCTCAATCTGGGCTAGAGATACTGCTGCTCTGCTGCTGAGGTGCTGTCTCTCTGTCACAATGCCCGGCGCCCCCTGACCCACCCTCATATTAGACAGCCTCAGCTGGCTTATCTGACTGACCGCATGACGCAGGGTGGCAGCATTTTGGGAAACAAACTGTAAGCCTGACAGCTGGCCTCTAGCTAGATGATCTCAGCCCACCTATCTGACTGGGTCTCTCTCTCGCACGTGCACTACACAGTCTTTGCCAGCCTATTTGCATGCCTTGCCAAGGTCCCAGTCTGCCTACTGCCTCTCATGCCATGTTGCCTGTCTGCCCGCCCAGGTTGCCATCAAGATCTAAGCCTGCCCCATCCCGCCTGCCCACCTCTGATGCCAAGCTGCCTGTCTTCCCGACCAGGTTTCCGCCAAGCTCAAAGCCTGTCTCACGCCGCCTGCCTTCCTCTCATGCCAAGGTGCCTGTCTTCCCACCCAGGTTGCCACCAAGCTCTAAGCCTGCCCCAACCCGCCTGACCGCCTCTCATGCCATGCTGCCTGTCTTCATGCCCAGGTTGCCACCAAGCTCAAAGCCTGCCTCAGCCCACCTGCCTGCCTCTCATGCAAAGGTGCCTGTCTGCCCACCCTATCAACCCTGGGTGATGTGCCCCACTTGCCTGGTAATCCTGCTGCTGCTGTCTGCTGGTCCGTGGGCGCTCTGCTCTGGCAAATCCAAATGTGCCCATGCAATCCTGCTGCTGCTGTCTGCTGCTGTATGGGAGCTTTTCCCTGGCAAATCCTACCATCCTGACTCAGCTCCATGGATGCAACGCACAGGCAAATCCTGCCAATGCCGTCTCTGCTGTTCCCCAGGTTCTGTGCCTGGGCAATGCAATGTCTGCTCCTGTTGCCAGTGCCAATGCTACCTCTGGGCAATGCAATGTCTGCTGCTTCTGTTAATACTGCCTCTGCTGTGCCACTGCATCTAGCCCTATGACCCATCCTTGGGGTTATGGGGACATCATTCCGCTCAAAGAGAGCCATCATTCCACAGCATCAAGAAACAGCCACTCCATCCCTGGGACTCACCGTCAGAGTTCTGAGGCCTACATTACTGGCAGGGAGGACTGTCCAATATCTAGAAGCTTCCACTCTACCCCCAGGACCCACCCTTGGGGTTATGGGGGACGTCATTCCACTCAGAGAGAGCTGACAATCAACAGCGTCAAGAAACAACCACTCTAGCCCCCTGACCCACCATCAGGGTTCTGGGGCCTTCATTACCAGCAGGAAGGTCAGTGTCCAATATCTAGAAGCTGCTACTCTACCCCCAGGACCCACCCTCAGGGGTCTTGGGCCTGTTAGTCTGCTCACAGGGACTTGTCATTCTACTGTCTAAAGAAGCAGCCACTCCAGCCCCAGGACCCACTGTCAGGGTTCTGGGGCCTACATTACTATCAGGTAGGGCTGTGTTCAATATCTAGAAGCTGGCTGCCACTCTAGCCCCAGGCCAGGACCCGCCCTCAGGATTCTTGGGTGTGTCATTCCACGGCATCAAGAAACAACCACTCCAGCCCCGGGACCCACTGTTAGGGTTCTGGGGCCTACATTACTGGCAGGGAGGGCTGTGTCCAGTATCTAGAAGCTTCTGCCACTCTAGTCCCAGGCCAGGACCCACCCTCAGGGTTCTTGTGCCCTGTCATTCCGCTCATGGGGTGCTGTCATTCCACCTTTTCTTTACGCAACCTGCTATTCATGGAGAGAGAGAGAGAAGAGAGAGAGAGAGAGAGATCCCCACTGCTAGAAGGAGAGAGAGACACAATCCCACCCATGCTGTCACCTGCACTATATGGCCAGAGAGAGAGAAGGGAGAGAGAGAGAGGCTCCCTGCTAAAATGAGAGAGATGGGGGTGAAGGACGAGAGGTGTATCCAGCTCAAGCTGCCTGCCACCTTCCACCTGTCAGAACCAGCGAGAGCTCTCATCTATGCCCACATCCACCAGCAAACCTACCAGAATGAGTTGGAAATAATAACACACAGCATATTATACGTACCTACCTGCCTGTGTGCCTTCTACCACATGATTGAATTATGTGTGCCCAACCATGCATTAATTCTAGGGACATCACTCAACTCCCATAGGCTGTCATTCCACTGTACCTGAATCTGTCATGCCCACTCATCCCAGGAGCCATCAACGAGATTCTGGGACCATCATTCCAGTCACTGGGGGCCGTCATTGCATTCCACTGAATCCAGAAACCTGGTGCCTGCACGCCAGCCTGCCCCCCCCTGCCTACTCCTCCACACTCACCCACGGATGCCTGCTGAAACTAACTGCTGAAAAAAAAGCCCCTCTGACCACCAGCACGCGCCACCTGCCTCCTGCTGCCAAGGACCCTGTCTCTCTTTCTCTCTGGCACACCCACACAGATGCAAGCCCTGCCCCTCTTGGGGGGCTCTCTGCAAGTTGAGACCCTACTGCTGGTACATCTTTGGGTTAATACCTGCTACGCTACATGTGGTGCCAGGTGCTGCTGGTAGGGATAGACAAGCTGTATGAGATTCTGACACCTGCCAGAACTTCAGCACAGAGGGATAAAAGATTAGGAAGTTCAAGCAAAGCTCATAACAACAAATACAACTTTTATGAACACTTTTTAAACAAACATGAACAACATTATAAAACCAAAACATATATAAAAAGAAAGGAAACTTTTAACTTAGGGGTCTATCTACTAGTCTTTGGACCTGTCCCCTGGAACTTGGGGGAAAGGTAAAAGCCGGGATGCAGCATGGGACCAAGGGGTGGGCACCATGTGCTTCGGCATTTCATAGCCATGGGTGAAGGTGAAGTCCACGGCCCCTGCCACGGCTGCATGCCGCCTGGAGACTGACTGGTGGTACAGTTCCAGGTTGTCCATCTCGGCGGAGACATACTGGGAGTACACCTCCACCTTCTTTTTTCTCCACCTCGAGATCCTGGAACTTTTCCACCAGGTGGTTCCTCCATGGTGGCTGCATGCAGCCGTAGGCGATCTACAAAGTCCCGGGTAGGCCTCTCCACTTCGTCCCCAAAAGCCCTTGCTGCTGCAGACTCCCAGGGCCTGGGGGACTCCACATCAGAGCTGGAGGAGGGGGAAGGGCTTTGATGGGGTGCCTCCCTCCCCCCTTCTTCTGGTGCTGATGCTCCAGCTCCACAGCCATGCCAGCATCATGCTGCCTCACTGTCTTGCCATGGAGCTTCTCACTATGAACTATCAGCCCCGATGTGGCCCCCTGGCTGTGCCTTTTAAAGTTTCTGCTGCAGATCTAAAGAACATAAAAGATAGGAACATTAGAAGTGCCATACTGTGTCAGACCAATGGTCTGTCAAGCCCTGCCTGCATTCTGTCTCCACAAGTGGGTGGGTGGCCATTTCTCTCTCTGCAGGGGACTTCCATTCCTAACAGGTCACCGGGCAATCCATTCCCTGTTGTTCCATCCCCCGTGCCTTGTCTTGCAGATGGCGTGTTTGTCACCCTTCTCATACCACCGCCAGACATCGGATCTTGTCGTCCCACTGTCTGGGGGTGGCACTGGCGACCTCCACCTTGGTGTCCTACATCTGGCACTGGCATTGGATTCATCATCTTCACCCTCTCTGAAACAGGAACACATAAACAACACCTAAGTAATATAATGCATTTATGATGATGCCTCTAGTCCTTCCTCCTTGGGGTGCTAGGGATGGCAACAGGAGATGGTGACCCTGGCTGGCATGTGCAAATTCAAAAGACCCTGGCTGGCATGTGAAAATCCTGCCCTTATTTGGGTGCTAGGGATGGCAACTGGAAAGACCCTGGCTGGCACGTGGAAATCCTGCCCTCCTTGGGGTGCTAGCAGCGATGGCAACTGGAAAGACCCTTGCTGGCATGTGCAATTCCTGCTCTTCTTGGGGTGCTAGGGATGGCAATCGCAACTGGAGACCCTTGCTAGGGATGGCTGGCATGTGTTTGGGTGGGTGCTTCCTTCGGCTCATGCCTGACTGGTGGAAGAACCCCCCACTCCCTCTGTGGCAGACATCTGCTGCCACCCACTGATGCCCAGTTTGTGCCTGACTGCCAGTGCCCACCACCCATGCACCCACCTGCATGCCAGTGAGCTCGCTCTAAAGGATAGTATTCTTCTTGTCCTCAAAGTAAAATTTTACAAACCTGGCATCACCTCCTGTGCCCTCTTGCTCCTTTGCTGAGCAGCCAACCTCCATCAATGATGGTCCAGTGGCAGGAACCTCTTCCTCCTTCTCCACTGGCTCCGTCACCTTGGCCTTCCCCCAGACCCGATTAATCCTCCTCTTCCTTTTTTTTTTCAAACAACAAACAGCCAAACAGTCACCCACACCAACCAACCAGCCAAACCAACACAGCCAACCAGCCACCACACACACGCTCTCTTGCCACACAAGCTTTGCACACACTCAAATTTCTGGTTTCCAGTTTCCGACGCGTTCACACGATACCTAGACCAAAACCGATTTCCAAATGCCACAGAACTGAATGACTAAACCCAGACCTGGTCCCCAGACCGAACAATGGATCTCAAACTGAGCTCCTGAAGCGAACGACTGAAGAACCGAATCGTGATCTGTTTGCACATCCCTAACCCATGCACTGCCCATGCTGTGGTGGATACCCCCACCCCCACGCAGCCACAGCCCATGTAAAAAGGGCCTATGGGATTATCCTAGAAGTTAAGGATTGAGTTCAAGATATTTAAATCTTCCAGGATAAGGCCCCATGTGTGTTAAACCACAACTACGAGTTTAGTTTATTCATAATTCCAAATTTTCAATAATGGAAAGCCAGAGACTGGAACAGATACTAATATCCAGCCCATCACTGCAATCTAAATATATCTAGATAGGAAGTTGTACTGAGGGCAGAATGTGGATTTCTTTCTGTGGATGTTCATCAGAAAGCAATGAGATATTCAATAGCTGCTGTGTATAGTGTTGCAGAGTATCCTGATTCAGCAAGTTATCTCCCCAATTGAGAACACCAGTCAAGCCATGTGGACTCAATACAGGGACAGGGATCTACTCATATTAATGAAGGCTTTGAGTTTAAGGAACTCCCTCTGGAGAAATAATTTTTAAGATTGAGTAAATCAGTCAAATTTACATAAAAATCTGAGACATGTAAATAAGGGCAGAATAAAGGCCAAATACTACTAAACTGTCACAGGAATATTAATCCTTCTTAACGTATGCACCATAACTGGGCTCTGATATTAAAATGCCTCTTCCCTTTAGGCTGATCTATTCATAATCACTTGCTTGTTTTAATTCATATTTTATTTATGTGCTCTCTGTATATTTATGCAGCACCTATTGAAGTGACATCCAACAATTAAAACAGGCCTAAATTAATTGTTCATTCATCAGACAGCCAGTTTAAATTTATGAACTATAAGGTCTGTCATGATATTTAATTAAAGGCCCAAGAAAGCAAATACGATTTGCATGTTCTCTGGTAGATTGCTCTAGCCATGGTCCTAGTTAGTGGACTTATGCTTAGCTATCATAAAACTCATGTATTAAAAGGCAGATTTAAAAATGAGTTGTTTTAATACCCTCATGGGAAATATTGGAAAGGTTTTATAATTAAAACCAAATTTTTAACATAAAATTTGGTCTTAATTTTTTGAATGAAATTAAAAATTAAATTGAAATGTTTTGCTTTACTTTGGTTTTCATTGTCTCTGAACCTCTGGAGAAGAAAAGGATGTCAAAAGAATCAATTCTCCAGTTAGTATACGTATTCACTTTTCTTGCTAGCAGTGAAGGGACTTAGAGTGAGAGATGATGACAAGTAGACATGGCCAAATAGCCTGGTGCATAAGTAAACAGCACATTCATTTTCTCCACAATGTCTTCTGTACCTTACAGGAGTGCTCAGAAAGGCCAGTGCCACACATACAGTGATGTCTTCACCTATAAGCAGCAGGAAAATCAAACTTTCAGATATATAAACTTATATGAAGTGGGGGTTAGTGGAGGGGGTGTTTTGGGGGGAATAGGGGTGATTTAGGATGTTGGGGAGTTGGAGTGGAGAGGGGTTGGAGGGATGGTTCATGGTTATGGGGTATTTTATGTTTTTGTGCTTTTGGTTGTTTTAGATTTGTATTTTATATTTTAATATTGCAAGCCGCCCTGGGAAGGGTAGAGGAAAAAATTAAACATGATTATGAATAAACAATAAATAATCATAATAATTAGGACTGCAACCCGATTAGAAATTTTAGTTGATCAATTGATTAAGCCTTTTCGTCAATTAATCAATTGATTGGTTAGAATTCACATAAATGTGCTTAAATTTACATAACTTTGCATAGATTTGTGTAGATTCACATAATTTGCATGTGTTGAATGAACTTGCCTTCTCCTAGAATGCATCCCCATGAGCTATGGACTCAGAACAATGGACTGTCAGAAGGTCCTGGTAGCCAACCGATTAATCGGGGGACAAATTGTTACCAGTTTTAGACACATTAATTGATTTGATTAATCAGTTAATGGTTGCAGCCCTAATAGTAATATAATATCCCACCAGCAGCAGTCCATCTCTATTCAGGCAATGGAGACTCCCCAAAGCTTACATGGAATGTGGCCAACCAAAAAAAGAGTGAAGCTTCTAGAGGGTTGGGGAACACACTGGACCGGGACTGCACCTCTTTAGAGCTCTGCCAGTGTGGCCTCACCCTGCCACAGGATGCTCCAGGCTATGGTTCCAAGCACGGTTAGGCCCTCCCATTGCAGATTGTTCTGAGGTAGGACTCCTGTCCCAAGTGCTCTCAGCATGGTTATTTCCTCCTTTCTATTCAAGTGGAACAATCCAGCCTGCAGAATTTTGGCCCAGTGCAGATCCAGTCTATTACGGGGATAAGGTTTCCTACTTCAGCTGTACACTACACACACAGACCAAGTAGCAAAATATTGCAAATAAACTGTGAGTTGATCTATTGTATTTTTAGTGCTAAAATGAGATTTCACAGGAATTCCGATCGAAATCCCGATTTCTGATACCATCTTGGTCGAATCAAGAACCTCTCACTACTCAGGAATGTCTCAATCAACATTTTGTTTCCCAATTTCCCAATGATTTGCTTATTGAGATCCCATTTACCATTTATCTGTCAATTTCAAATCGTGGGAGGTAATACTGACACAATACCACATTTCCTATAGCTTCTAAGCTGTCAGTTTCCCCTTGTTCTTCTTTGTCTCTCATTGGCTGATATGCCAATTTGTTTACAATCTCAGTTGCAGATTGGTCAAAGCAAAGGCAACAGTATACAACAACTGTTCTGATTGGAGGCACTGGAATGGAGGTATTGGGGAACTTGGGGCAGGCTAAGGGATGGGCTATTGACATAGTGTTTGGCTCAGAAATGCATCAACAGCCAACCCAGAAGTAAAACAGTACTCTTGGCAATGCGGTAAATGAGTGGTATGTGGTGAACAATAAATGGAAAGCCAGTAAATCAGGATGGTATAGCACGTAATTGCAAGAATTGAGAAATTGCATCTGTATCAGAAAATGATTGGGAAATAGATCTCATTTCCCAAGATAGTGAAATTACTCATGGGTAAGTAATTGGGTACTCATTTGAGCCCTAGTGTTTTTCTTTAAAAACTTTTCTTTCACACTATGCAATGTATGTGGCAAATAAAAATTCTCAATGTAGGTGTATTTTTTATGACAAACTCTGATCATAATAAATTGGGCTACACCTTACCTAGATCACAAGATTCAAGCATTCACTAGAATAATAATTGAAAAATCAATACGTTATTTGGGATGGCTTGCCTAAAGATAATTTATATTTTACTTCAGCAAATCTGCTACCTATCCCTGGACTCAGAAACAGTATTTCTGTGTCTAGTAATCACTCTAAAGGAAATGTTTCGACATACTTGAAATAATAAAACAAGAATATTTGGTTCTGAAAGTCACATGGGACACAAGTGTAATTGTCAGGTTAAATTTTCAAAAGTATAGGACAGTAGAGCTGTAGGATTCTGAAAGGGAGGGACCGTAAGGGATGGCTATAACATTTTACAGACTTGTGTGTTCAGAATAAGGGATTTCATTATGCCAATAAAGGACATCTATCATGTTCTCTGGAGCTGTGGAGTTCAGAACTATGGAATGTTCTCTTTAAATCATAGATGTATCTTAAAATAAGGTGTAATTTTCAATCCAAATTTGATAACCATAGTCACCACACCTTCATCAAAGTCAGTAATGAAAATGCTTAACAGTAGTGGTTCCAAAACAACTCCTGTGTCTGTTTGACATCATAGCATTAATTATGACACTTTTATTTATTTATATTTATCTTATATTAAAATAGGCAGAAGGCAGAAGGGAAAGAGCCAGTAGAGAGGGAGAGGTTGATGATGTGCAGGAAGGAAGGGGCGACAGTGGGAGTAATGGAGGTGAGGAGGCGGGAAGGAATGGGATCAAGGGGGCAAGTGGAAGGGTTGGAGGAGGAGAGCAGAGAGGAGATTTCCTTAAGGGAGGCAGGGGAGAAGGAGGACATGAGAGAAGGAGGGGGAGGAGGGAGAGGGGTGGGAGTGGGAAGAGAGGAGTGGGAAGCGATGTCGAGGCGGATCTTGTCTATCTTGGAGGTGAAGAAGGAGGCAAGATCCTGAGCAGAAAGGGAAGAAGGAGGGGGAGGACAGGGAGGCTTGAGGAGGGAGTCAAAGGTAGAGAACAGGCGGCGAGGGTCCCGAGAACAGGACTCAATGCGGGAGGCATAGTAGTGTTGTCTAGCAAGGGAGATAGCAGAAGTAAGGGTGGAGAGACAGAATTTGAAGTGAAGGAAGTCAGCGTGAGAATGGGATTTGCGCCAGAGTCGTTCAGCAGCACGAGTGCAAGAACGGAGGTGGCGGATACTAGGGGTGAGCCAAGGACGGGGGTTGTGGGAGAAGGCAGGGCGGGAAGAGAGAGGGGCATGGGAGTCAAGTGTGGAGGAGAGAGAGGCGTTGAGAGCAGAGACAGCGGAGTCAGGGGAGGAGGAAGAGAAGACTGTAGGAAGAAGGGGAGAGAGAGAGGAGGCAAAGTCCAGGGGATCAATAGCTTGAAGGTCACGGAAGGGGCGTAGAGAAGGGGAAGAGGAGGGGGGACAGTGGGAAATGTTGAAAGAGGCAAGGAAGTGGTCTGATATAGGATGAGGATCGAAGGAGAGATCAGCGACAGAGCAGTTTCTAGAGAGGACAAGATCAAGAGAATGGCCATTAGTATGGGTGGGGGAGTTGGTCCAAAGGTGGAGGTTGAAGGAGGAGGCTAGGGAGAGGAAGCGAGAGACTGAGGGCTGAGATGGGTCATCAACATGAATGTTGAAGTCACCAAGGATGAGAGTGGGGATATCAACAGAGAGGAAGAAAGTGAGCCAGGACTCAAAGTCAGAAAGAAAGGAAGAGAGAGGACCAGGGGGACGGTAGATGACAGCAACACGTAGATGGAGGGGGGAGTAGAGGCGCACGGAGTGAGCCTCAAAGGTATGGAAGGAGAGAGAGGGGGGAGGAGAAATTGGTTGGAACTGACAGGATTTAGCAAGAAGGAGGCCCACCCCACCACCCCGTCCTTCAGGGCGGGGTTGGTGAGAGAAGGAGAGACCCCCACAGGAGAGGGTAGCAGGCGTGACAGAGTCCGAGGGAGTGATCCAAGTTTCAGTAAGGGCAAGGAGCTGGAGGGAGCGAGAGAGGAAAAGATCATGGATATAGGGAGCTTTACTGATAGATGAGCGACAGTTCCAGAGGGAGCAGAAAAATGGTAGTTGATGAGGGGGGAGGCAAGGAATAGGGATAAGATTGGGAGAAGGGGAGCGTCGTGGTAGGCTAGAGACAGGAGGAATAGGGATAAGATTGGGAGAAGAGGAGCAAAATATCTCTGTTTCAGGTTTTATACATTAGATTAGTAAACAATGACTTCCTCTTCCTCTGGGGAGCTCCTTAATTCTGTTATTTTAAATAATTATTAGTGCTATAAAAACATTTAACTACACCACTAAGAAATCAGACACAAAAGGTTCTGTTTTCATACCATAAGAACAACTGTAGACTTACAGTCAGAGTGACCATTAAGGTTAAGAGAACAGCAGAAGAAAACTTCTCTTTCCTGTAACTAAGGATATTTTCACACATGACGGTGCAGAATACCACCATGCATTGGTCCTTCCCACGGTGAGAGCCTTGGGCAGGATTATCCCCAGCCACTGAACAAACATGCCGGTGGCCAGAGATGGGGAGGGGTGGGGAGAGGGCGGGGGATCGTCCTGACTCCTTCCCTAATGGGTGGGTGCAGCAGCCTATGAGCCTATGAGGCTGGCACACCTGCCTGGAAAAGCTCTGGCCACTGGCCAGATTAGGTAGAGTCATGTGCCCCATCAGATGTGATGGCCCGCTCTATCATGGTTCAGGGTTGTCCTCCCTGCACTGTGGCAGGACTAACTCCTGGATGTGCGCTGGTCAGGAGCCCAGTGCACATCCTGGAGTTAGCCCTGCCACAGTCCATGGTGTAGTCTGCTCCCGCCTGTGATGAACATCTAGTGGGTGGGAGTGAACGTGACACCACTGCCAGTGGCCACGCTGGAGTTAGCGTGGCCACTGGTGGTAGCATCACATATGAAAATACTCTAAATTAAGCAGCTGTAACTTCACAACTTCATAAATTTCACATCTCCCTTGTCTTTTTTAAGTTGTAAGCCCCTTGGTGTAGGAAACTGTCTAAAACTGTATAGCACCAGGTACGTTGCCTGTGCTGCAATAATAATAATAAAATAATTAAAATAATAATAATAATAATTAAATAATCATAATTAATACATTCTTCACTGGTGTCTCATTGGTAATCTGTAACTGTGCTTGATAAAAAAGCAGCTGCCTCTGCATTCAGATTACTAGCAAATGAACCATGCAGGAAACAAAACTGTAACTGTTCTATAGAACAGGGATAAAGCTTCATTGGATTTATACTAAGCTTAATGTTAAAGCCGCCCTGAGTCTTCTGGGAAAAGAGGGGTAGAAAATGAAATAAATAAAATAAAATAAAATAAAATAAATAATAAATTCAACCTCTTGATTACTTTTTTACATGGTTTAAAAGCTACCCAAATATTTGTGCCTTCTCTTCAAAAAGTTGGTCTGTACCAACTAACAGTGAAGAATCAAATTTTAATGATGGAGTAGGAGATAAATATTAAAATTTGGGATCCCCCTTACCCAGACAAAATTCCCACTCATGCCTAATGTAATTAAGTACTTCAGAATCAAGCCTAGCATTTCCTAAAAGTTCCGGTGGACACTGCTCACCTAATTACCTACTCCTCATACTGCATGCATGGTGAACAATTACATGGAAGAGATGCCCCCTAATATAAATTTATTTCCTCCATTTCAATATTTACCATCATTAATCAGGTCTAATTCTCTCATAGAAATAAAGAAGCCCAAATCAACAAAGGTGCCAAATGAGGATAAGATCATAAGACCCATTACAATTACTACAGCATTTAATATCTGTGTGAAATAAAAAAATCATTATCCAGCACAGAGAGCAAACAAAACTGCTATGCTGTGTCATGCTGTGAAGAACACTGCACATTACTGTTTGCAGAAGACATCAAATGCATAGACCAAAAAGAACCAGTAGTGGCATGTGAACATTTGGGGTGGTAGGCTGGACCACTTGTTGGCAGGGTCACTTAAAATTTGACACATATTATAGAATATACTATGAATAAAAAAAAACACATTGAATGCACTTCTGCCCCTCTTCTCAGCAGAGAGTGCACCTCTCAGGATAGACTGTGAGTTCAATGTCTGATGGTGTTTTTAAAAGAGATGGGGGGGCGTGTCTATGGCCACATTCAGACACACCCACCCCCCTCAATATTTTGCCCGCGGGAAGGAATCAGCGGCCAGGATTTGCACGGGGATCATCTGGTCTGCTGGCAGACATGTGCAGGAATACAGAGTGGATTTCCTGCTCCGTATCCCTGTGCATCTGCTGGAAAAGTCGCATGGAGGGGCTTTCAGACTGACCGATCCTCGCGCATATCCTGACTGCACATTCCATCCCACAGCCAGAATATGCATGGGGGGGGGAGGTCTGGAAGCGACCTGTGATTAGTGTGATGGGGGGGAGGGTGCATGGGCACAGCGCATGGGGGAGAACTTCACACAAGTGGCCCTATGCGCAGCCTCCCTGCCCAAGTGCCCATGCACCGCCTACCCCATCTGTGCATGGGGCACTCCACCCCAGACATTCTCACTGAAGCTCAAGACTGAGGCAGAACAGCTGCTATTAGCTTCCTGTAATGGACTGAAGCAGACTGCTTATGTGAATCTGGAGCCTAGTTCCTTAGACAGTTGCCTAATTTGATTCTGATGCTGTGCATGGATTACTATGTTCTTCCTTGAATGCTGATGTAATAAAGGTTGCACTTGTAATAACAAGGGGGGCGTTCTCCCAAGCAACGACACTAACACCCCAGAGAGAGACAGGAGACAGTAAATCAGAGGCTACATTGCCTTTCTTCACCAATACAATGAAAAAGATTGCATAGCAGAGTTCTTCACAACCACTGAAAACGTCTTCAGATAAGAAAAAATTGACCAGGGCCTCTGGATCAGGATCCTGCTTCCCAAGCTGACCAGTAAGGCACATAATGTGATTAATACCAAACCTGATGGGGGATGGGGGTGGGAGGCATAATATAAGGAATTTAAAAAGTAGGTGTTAGGAAAATACCAAGTTACACCAGAGACCTATAGATAGAAGTTTCACACTCTAAAGAGAACAGGGGAAATGAATGATGCAGGCTACTCCTCTAAGATGCAAGACTTTGGTATAAAATGGCTCAAGGAGGAGTCAAATGCTAATATGGAAATTATTACTGGGGGGGGGGGACAAACAGGTATATAGCAGGGATCTGCCTATGCTAATGGATGCCTGGAGCAAGGTGAGACAGGCACAATGTGAGTACCACCCCTGGCAGCCCAGTTCTCTTCTTCCATTGGTTAGGGGCAATAAGAATTTCACCTCAAAATTACTTTCATTCGCTGGATTCCTCCATAGGGACCAAGTATGAGAGAGTCCAGCCCCACCTGTAACCCCTCCCTAAACTGAGCAGAGCATGTGCCTTTTGGGTAGTCAATGTTTCATCCCAGATATTATATATTAATAATAATAATTATTATTATTATTATTATTATTAAGCATTTATATAGCACCAGCAATGTACCTGGCTCTTTACAATTGTAAGAAAGAGATACGGTTCCTGCCCTAGCAATCTTACAATGTAAGAGAGACAAAGGGTGGGAGAAACATGAAGAAACAAGGGTACTTACACAAACTTGTGAGCTCTCAGGTGCACATACTTGGCTTCATTACAAAGGTATAGTTACTCATTTAATGTTACATAAGATACGATGATTTAGGATAAGTCAGCAAGGGGGCAAGGGGAATGAGGACCCAGGGAAAGCTTGATGGACGATTTGAAGATTTGAAGGGAGGAAGCCAAGCAAATGTGTTTAGGGAGGGAGTCCAGGCATGGGGGGCTGCCAGAGAAAAGGGGTGGATGCATTTTGAGGTGCAGGGGAGCAGTGGGCAGGTGAGAGTGATGGCAGAAGAGGAGTGGAGCTCCCAGATGGGAGTATAGCAGGAAATGAGTGCTGAGAGATAGGGGGGAACAAGCCCATGAAGAGCCTTGTAGGTAAAAACTAGGAGTTTGTGCAGAATGTGTTTAGGAGGAGGGAGCCAATGGAAAGAAAGGAGGGGCTGTATGTGGTCAAAGTGGCAGGCAAGGTGGATGATAGGGATGGGCGAATGCAGTTCGGCATTTCGGAGTTTGTCAAATGTCAAACAGACATTACCATGTTCACTGCCATCACAGGGAATCCACTGGGATTCACCCTGTGATGAGCAGTGATTTTGTAACATATGAAATTACCCTTGGTAAGAATTAAAGTAAAAGTAGTAAAAATAAAAGATAGGAAACATAAAGAAAAATATAAAACAAAATTTATTCAGAGGTTGAGGAATGGCCCCTCAATAGGCAAGGAGCATGAAAGCTCCAAAAAGGGAGGGAAAAGACATGAAGCACTTGGGGAACTCTGCCCACAAGGCTGAGTAAAAAAAATGAAAGTTAACAGTCCCATCTGAGACCAATACAGTGGTTCCCTAAAGAAAAGTAAAATTGGCAGGTAGGGACAAAAATTAGAGAAAAGTAGGAATTGCCTTTTCTCGGGCAAAAGATTAGAAAATCCCAACTGGGAATTAATAAACCTTTAAAAAGAAGAAAACAATACAAAAGAAAAGAGAAATTAAAACAAAAATGGCTTGGAAATAGTGAAAAATGAAATTAAAGAAATAAAATAAAAGAGAAAAGTAAAAGCTTAAGAAGCTTAAAAATAACTTTAAAAATGGAAAAGAAAAGACTTAAGAAAAGACTTAGGAAAAAGACATAAAAGGGAATTAATTAAAGCACAAAAGAAAAAAAACACAAGTCCCTTCAGGTCTATTCAGGCCTTTGCCTTTCAGAAAATCTCCATAGCAAGCAAGATCTTCCCTTCTTGTCAACAATATCTTGCCAGTTTTATAGGATTTCTGAGTGACTTTCAATATGGCTGCCATGTGTTTCTCCAATCCATGTTCAGCAGATCAGGGGGCCTCCAATAAAAATGAAGTTTGTTTCTTGCCAAGTGATGATGTGAAATAAAGATGTTTTTGGTTTCCGTGTCTCCACTGTTCTTCATTATTTTGACTTCACCCCTCCTTACTTCTATGAACCAAGAGCATGGTAACCTTTTTACCGGTCTTGATCTTTGTTCCACTTCAGTAGAGTCTTTCAGTTTCACTGGAGTTCTACAAAACCTAATGGAGTCTATTAGCCTCACTGAAGTTTTATTAAATTCTATTAATTCTACATAATTTCATATATGGGTTTTTTTCAGGAAGTTGTTGAAAAACAGAGGTTAGATCTGCCTTGGTTCTACCTAATTTAGAAAGGAAGTTTTAGAGCAACATTGATTTATAAGATTCTGAGTCATTAAGACACAATTCAAAATAACAATTACTTTTTTATCTGAAGAGGGTATTTTGGTATAACTTGAAGCCAAACTTTAGGTTGAAATAAACTTTAGTTTACTAATTAAATACATCACTCTTAATGTCTCTAGTCTTCCTTATTCAGCTTAAAAATTAAACCTAGTTCAGCGTTAAGATATGATTGAAACAATAAAACACCTTCTGCTGCAGGGTGGCGGTGTTTCTCTATTATTACTGCCTAATTATAAGCTGAAAACATGTTATGAGAAATATAACTGTTTTGACCCAACTTACAAAAAGACATTTGGTCCCAAACAAACATGTTATCACTGGATGATTTCAGATGTTACGGCCGCCCTAATTGACAGTCGGCTGTGGTGTGGTTCGGACCACGGGTGGGGGTCAAGGGGTGGGAAAACAGACATTCCCCCCTTGCCCCCCCACCCGTGGGGAACAAGACACCATGGCCCACGGTCAATTCGGGTCACCATAACGTGTTGGCTCACCCTACCGCGGAGGGGGCGGGTCATGTGGCGCTGAATGCGGCCGCACAGTCCCTGCCCCCTGCACACCGCTGTCAGCCCACACACACCCCAGCACGACGGTCAGGAAGTGTGGCCTATCTAGCCGCACCGCCCGGGACCGGGAAGGCAAACCCCGACCGTGGTGAAGGGTGAGTAAACAGATGTGACAAACCCTTCACCATGGCCGTGGTGGCCTTTGACTATGCTTTGTTACCTCCGGGTGGTGAGAGGTAACGAAGTGTGGTCAATGCAAACGTGGACCATGTTTGACTGTGGTGAACATCTGGCGGGTGGCAAACAGACGTTCACCGCAGTTCACCGTGGCCCACGTTTGACTGTGGTCATGGCTGGGTGAATATTCACCCCGTCACATCTGAAATCACCCACTGTCTCCTCAAATTCCTTT
This sequence comes from Sphenodon punctatus, assembly GCA_003113815.1. Lineage (NCBI taxonomy): Eukaryota > Metazoa > Chordata > Lepidosauria > Sphenodontia > Sphenodontidae > Sphenodon > Sphenodon punctatus. Next base: position 616,743 of record QEPC01007844.1, on the reverse strand, counting down.
GTGCCAATTTTCCTGAAAATCAGACTAAAAAGTAAACTGCTTTCTAGGCCAAATTAAATCTCTATAGTCCTTGTCTCCTCAATAAAAACAGACCCCAACTTAAAGACTGCTATTGATTATTTTGATACTCCCACCTAATATTAATGGAAACCCATTACAGTTACATTATTAACAAAAAGTTAACAGAAGTTAAAATACACTGTCAATGAATGGTGAACAGATCAAAAGCCTATGCTGAAGAGATGAAGAAACTAACATAAGCAAGTAAATTCCAACAAATTATAATCAAATGGCAAGTAAGTTATTAAACAGCAAGTACATATTATATCCAAACAGGTGAACAGAGGGTGTTTTCAGACATGACGTTAACCACACTTTAACCACACTTGAACATTTTTATGCATGTTTCAGGGCTGTATTGGTGCCCTATGCAGCCCTGCAACATGCCTAAAAAATGTTCAAGTGTGGTTAAAGTGTGGTTAGCATCATGTCTGAAAATACCCAGAGTCATTTTAGAAAATCAGTGTTTATGCTGTGACATACCGCTAGGGGATCCCATTGTGATATTATAATTAGAATTAACTTCTAATCAACATCTTCTAACAACTATATTGTTTACTGCATTCCATATCTCCTAATATCATCAAAACAACCTAGCTGGAGCAAGGTTTTTCACGTAACCAAAACAAGATAGCCAGTGTTTACTGCCTGTTGTACAGCGTGCCATAGGTCACAAGAAAGGAAAACAACAGAAAGGAAAATGGATTCCATGGCCTATTCTGAAACATAAACACTTTAAATTTATGATGGATTTCATCCATAGTTAGGAGGGAAAAGTAGATCTTAGACCTGAGTAAACCCTATAAGGAATCCCTTTTTCTCAGCTGGGAACTTCTGGGCAGTCCATTTGATCCAGTATTGCTTTCAGCAAACACAGCAAACAATATGTCTAAAATATGTCACCTGTTTTAAAGGCTATGGCTTCTTTTGCCATACCATTGCCCACTTAACAAAATACCCACTATTGGGGTCAAAGAACCCACCTATATATGTTAAAAGTGAATAGTTTAAAGCATTGATAGAATTTTCACATAGGAACCAAGTTTTCCAGGCATATGGCCAACTAATAGATAAGAAAGAACATGTTTAATAAACATCTTTCACCACAAAATCAAAAACTGACTATTTTAAACTGACCTGTCTTTTAGCAATTCAAAGGCTGAAATGGGCCTAATTTTCAGACTTTTTCAGGTCTAAATTTCCTAGCTACAACTATGAATATGCAGAGGTTGCTTGGATTCCAGAATCAGGGTCCCATGCATAGGACTGGATGTGAACCTTCGATGGCCAGCAGCAGCTACCAAAAAAAGACTGTACCTTTAGAAAAAAATTGTTTGCTGCTGGCCATCGAAGATTCACATCCAGTCCTATGCATGGGGCCCTGACTCTGGAAAAGAAACAACCTCTTGAAAATCCCCTGCAGTGCTACAGGGGATTTGAATCCAGAACTTCTTGCTGTGTGAGAGTCTTACATCTAGGCCACCAAGCTCTACTATTGTGGCATTGGTTTTTTGTCCTCAAATTAACTAGGTAAGGAAGAGTTCATGCCATAAGTATAAGGTTAAAGCATACAGACAGTATTTTAAAATCATAATTAAATGTCTTATACCTAATCCATTACACAATCTGTGAACAGTGGCATGTACTTTGAGCATTTTCCAACTCTTCTAGCAAACCACATTCACTATTCATGTCAAAATCAATGAGAAAACCCCATCAACAGTGGGTTGCAATGCAGAGGAAATTGCCCCTGGAACTCCCATTGAACTCAATGGGCCTCCCAATGAAGAAAGTTAGCTCTGCCTTAACTATGGAGCTGCTATCCCTGCTCCATAATACTGCAGTTGTAGGCATACTTATTAGAAATAACATTTGAAATAAATGTTTGAGGATATTATTCGTACTTTCAGATAGTCATCCTGAATAACTGTCTGTGCCAAAAATGAATATTCATTTATTCATGTATCCAGGTAGTTCACTTTGGATGCTCCAATTTCCCTTCCAGTTATTTCCAACATTACAGTTCAGTTGTTCTACAGATATTTGACTGAGGGATAAAAAAAATAAATGGAGGCCATCAGATTTAACCAAATATCTGAATGAAGTTTTCATGGAGAATGTTTCATGCTCACTTGTATCCAATGTGAAGCAGATGAATTTGCTGGAAAGAATATTCCTAATGGATATTCTTCTTAGGTGTAATACTAAAAATACAGCAAAATCCATTGAGTAGATAGCACAAGGACTAATATTTCACATGGGTGTGGAGTTCCTTTCACATCAACTTGTACCTGCACTATGTACTACTGCTGGCACTACCTGCCTGGAGGATTGTGCCCATAGAATATTTTATTGTGAGATGAGATTGTAATTTTGTATAATTTTATTTATTTATTTATTTGTTCAGCAATTTATATCCCTCCCCTCCTGCCAAAGCAGTACTGCTCTGTTTAGAAAAGTTTGGCTTATAAGAAATTTATCTTTTACAGAGCCAAATAACTGGAGCAGTCTAAAGATGCTTTCTGACATTACATGGGAGGGGCACGAACTTGTGTAATCATAATCACAGCTCTGTAATTGCAGGGATTTGTACCTGTCAGAATGCTATAAGCCCCTTTTATCACCAGAGAATACCTGTCCTTGCAAAGGCTACATTAATGGAGACCCAGGGTGACATTACGGGCGCCCAGGTCACCACAGTGGATTCCCGGTGGGGGCGAACCGAACAACCACCCCCCAGGGTGAATGAAAGCCCTGAACAGATATGATGGGACTGGGACCATGGCAGGGAATCAGGCCGGCAGATCACGGGCTGGGGCAGCTCAACAGACGTGACACCGATTCCCGACCATGGTCAAAACACCCAGAAGCCACCGGGCAGGGGCGGGACACAGACATGGCTGCCTGAGGGCAAACAAAGCCAAAAGGCACACAAGGGAACACCCACACAAGGGAAATGGGAAGGGAGGGGGGAGAGAGAGAAGAGCCGGACAGGTACCACACACAACAGGCACGCAGACAACGGGGGCAGAGTGGAATACACAGCACAAGCACATGCCTGGGCACACACACACACGCACACAAAAGGGGAAGGAAGGGAGGGGGGACACGGGTGCATGGTCAACACACAAGGCACACCAGGCATGGAGGGGGGTGCGGAACAGCCAAGAGGGGGGGTAACTGCAAAGCGTCAGGGCAGGACACAAGCAGCGGCAACCACAACCCCCACAGCAGAACTGTCTGCACGGGCACTCCCACAGCAACACAGGCAGTCCCGGAATGGGGGCCACAGGACTTCGGGACCAAGGCACAGCGGGAGCCCACACAGAATGGCGAGCAGGCTGGGAACAGTCCAGGAGGCACACGCAGACCCCACACCCTGGAGAGGGGCTGATGGAGGGCAGGCAGGAGAGCTGGTGCAGCACAACAGGTCCACGGATGCACACACACACATGGAGGAAGGTGGGAGGGGCAGTGCAGGGGCCCCAGAACCCCGAGGTCACACAGGCACCCAAGGGGGGCGGGGCCACAGGTGACAGCGCTGGTGGGTGGGGACAGTCCAGTGGACACAGGTGGGTCGGTGAGGCCATGCAGAGTGCCGGACCCAGGCACCAGGGAAGGCAACCATGGAGGGGAAAACTGGGTGTGGAGGCAGATGGGGGTGGGGTCGAAGGGGGCCTGGAGCCACAGGCAGGGGCAGCAGCACCCCGGGAAGCAGGCAGCACAGCAGCGTGGCAGAGAGGGAGCAGCCAGCAGAAACCAGCCCCCGGGCAGGGGCGAGAGCCCACACGGGGGCAGGCAACCAGGGGGCCGGGAGTCACACCAGGACCTACATCCAGCTGCTGGGGGCCACAATGGGCCCAGGGGCTGGGTGCCCCACCCGATGAACCAGGTGGGGCCAATGGATCATGCCCCGGCGGAGCCCCAACAAGGACATGTGGTGGGCGATCAGGTAGTAGGTCTCGAAGGGATCCTGCATGGACAGCCCCAACTGCACATAGGAATGGGACCACATGCCCATCAGCGCTGACATCTCCACCGCGGTAGGCTTGGACATGCATCAGTCAGCAGCAGGGGACCACAGAAGCTCTTCCAGATCTAACAGCCAGTGATACACCACCCCATGAGAGCACTGGTACCCACGGGTCCCGTGAATACAGCCAAAGTAGGACACGGCCAAGGCTGGGCCCCCCTCCGCAAGGCAGATTGTTTAGGCAGCCAGGCTGCACACAGACAGCACAGACACGGTCTCAGCCATGGCCCATGCCACATGAGAGCACCTCATCTCTGGGATGCGCCCATCGGGGAAGGAAACCAGCCTCAGAGTCTCCGCATGCAGCCGGCAATCACGAGTGCTCACCTCATAGCCGCAGTAGTGAAGACCAGAGCTCGGGCTCACATAAGCACCTGACTGACTGTCCAGGCAGTCCAGGAGCAGCTGCATGGCCTGGGTATGCCACAGGTCACACATGGACATGGTCTTGCGGAAGGTCCAGCTATGCAGGGCCCCATGGGGGCTGGGAAGCGGGAGCCCGGTGGATGCACAACCAGCCATGGTCCAGCTAGAGAGGGAGAATAACACCATGGACATGGGGGCACACATACCCTCCAGGGCCTGGGGGGGCCTCCGAGGGGTCCCACGGATAGGACAGGCGGCCAGGGGCTGCAACATTGTATCACAACAGAGCAAGCCATGGGGTGCAGACCCGGCACAGCTTCAGACAACAAGCACATACAGAGGAGGGCTAATCAGGCTGGCAAGGTGTTGAAAACAGGGAGAGGGGTGGTGGTGGTGATGGCTGAAGGCATGCAGCTGCACAGGGAGTGCACAGCCCCGTGCACCCATGCAGACACGGTCCCCATGCCAGGACAGCAGGTGAACCCAACCGCACGCCCACGGACACCAGCATTGCATTGGGAGGCCCGGCTGGCTGACCATCACTGGGCCAACATAACTGTCCCCCAACCCCCGGAGCCACCACCACAATGGATCAGGACTGGACAGCCATGTACTGGATACACCTCGCACTCGCAGCCAAGTGGTACCATGATTACACTGAGCAGCTGCGCCTCCTAACCGCGGAGCTGCACCTGGGAGCCCGCCTGTGGGTTTCCCTGGTGTGGAGAGCTGCAAGGACCCACAGGGCCCACCATGGGCACAGGAGAGCCCTTGCCTGGCTCAGGATGCAGAGGCTCTCTGGGGCAGACCATCAGGCTGTGATCCAGGGCTGAACCCGGCTCGCGGCGCTCCGCGTGGTGGCCGGGCGCCTCCAATGAGGTAGGAAGACCATGCGCTGGGCAGCCCTGCTCGCTATGTCCATCGACAGGTGGATATGGGTCGCTGAGCGGGCACAGGGTTGGTGGGCCAGGCCGCTTGCCAGGTGGGATGAGGCAGCCTGGAGGGCCCATTTTAGGATGGACAAGCTCACCCTGCTCTGGCTTGCAGAGCTCCTTACAGCCTGGCTCGAGCGACAGCACACCCCCATGCGGACCTCCATCCCCATGGTCTAGTGGGTGGCTATAGGGGTCTGGGCCCTAGCGACGCCCGACTCCTGCCAGTCCATCTCCCAGGAATTTGGGGTAGGCCTGAACACCGTTGCCTGTATCCTCCGGGATGTGTGTGAGGCTATGGAGGGCGTGCTCCTGGACAGAACAATCCAGCTGGTGGACCAGGGGGCCGTGATGGCAGGATTCGCAGCTGGAGGCTTCCCCAACTGCATGGGAGATATGGACGGCACCCACATCGAGATCCTCTGCCCCTCCACAGGGGAGCCTGCAGAGTATGTGAACAGGCACAGGTATCACTCCCTGAAGCTGCAGGTGGTTGTTGATCGCCAGAGCCGGTTCATCGACATCTTCACGGTCAACTCTGGGCGCAGTCACGATGCCTGGATCATGACCATCTCCCCCTTCTATGCCCGGATGTTCCGGGGGGACTTTGCTGACATGGGGATGACCTGGATCGAAGGGGTACCGATGTTCCCCTGTATCCTGGGCGACCCTGCCTACCCCCTCACCCGGTGGCTAATGAAGGTCTACCCAGTCGCATGCACCCCTGCAGAGGTGCTCTACAATACCTGCCTGTGCTCCAGCAGGACCATGATGGAGCGAGGCTTCGATGCCCTCAAGCAGCACTGGAGGAGCCTCACTGGGTGGCTGGACTACACTGTGGAAACCTCATCCTGGTGATCGNTGCCGCAGTTCCAACAGTCACTCACTCTCACTGCGATTGGGGATCAAGAGGAAAAAACAAGCTACAAACACACCTATTTATACTTAATGGTGAAGGCGGGGCATGTCTCTCTGGGAAAGCCCTAGCCAATGAAATGGGGCATGTGTGTGAGTCAGAGGCTTGATAATGCCGCCGGATACCTTGTATTCCTCGCGATACCTTGTATTCCGGGTGCCGGAAACATGATACAATTACCAGATAACCACAAAGATTCCGCGGACCACGGAAAGGGGAGTTGGCGCCGCTTATTATTGGAATCCGCACAAGTTTCGCTTCCGTTCGCCAGTTCTGATGCCGCGATACCATGAGCGACAAACCGCAGCCGCAGCCCTCGGAAAGCTACCTCTGCCGTACCGTGCCACGATGTGCGGAATAGGGGTTGCCGTCGGTAAAAGCTGCCGCGGCGGTATGCCGCTACAGCCCTACTGATGTCCCACCCCTAAACTCAGAAAGGGTCATAATGCTCGGCCCTTTTCAGACATGGAGCTGGTGTACTGATGCTGCCAGAACCATCTTTGAAAAGGTCCAAGCATGCTCAGAAACGGCCAATCAGGCCCTTTCTGAGCATGCTCAGTTGTTGTTGTTGTTTTTTTACTTTCAAACCTACAAGCCGGGAAGATGCCATGCATTGTGCGGGACCGTTCCAGAAGGTAGGTAAACCACCTGCAACCCCCTCACTCATCCTCACTCCCCTTTAGCAAACCACTTGGGCCCTCCTGCTAGGCCACCCACTAGGCCCCCACACCTTCCCTGGTGCCCGCTGGTCTATTCCCTCTCCAGTTCATGGGGGCCCAGAAAGGGGCCTAGTACTGGTCTCTGGCCACAGCTTACCTGCCCTCTGGTTCCCTTCCCTGTACTCTGATGAGGTTTGCCAAGGTCCAAAGTTCTGGAGCCCTTCCTTGGAACCTCAGAACTCAGAAAATCAAGGCTGAGTGCACTGGTCCTCGATGTTTCCTGAGGAAAACTGACGACCAGGTTTCAGCACTACTTTCCTGCTCCATCTGTAGCAGACTTAGAGAAGCTGGGAGTCTGTCTGGAGCACATCACATCGCTGCTTCTGTCCCTGTCGTTTGCGAATCTGTGTGTTTCACTTCACCTGTGTGTTTTTCCCCATCTAGTTTATAATTCTCCAGTTTCCTTATGAAGACAGCATGTGGAACTGTCTCAAAATACTTACCAAAATCTAGGCAAATTATATCCATTGTGTTTCTTCTATCCACCAAATGAGCTATCCTGTCAAAGAACAGAGACTGTTGGTTTGGTATGTCTTATTTTTGATTAATTCATGCTGGCTGCATCACCCCTTTGTCCTGCAATTCTTACATATTGAATGTTTTATAATTTGCTCTAGCAACTTTCTAGCACTAAGGTCAAACAAACCAGAGGTCAGATGGTTGGGAGACAGAGTGCAGTCTCAGTCTCATAACTTTATTATTAGCTTTTGGGACTGACAATGCCAAAGTTTGTGGATACCAGGAAATCTCCATCTGCTCCAGAACCCAAGAGGCTCAAGAATGTGTGTGTTGTGTGTTACGTTTGTTGCTGATTGGTATATGTGTTCTGGGATGTTTTTATTGGTGCCCTGTCTAAATGACTTTTTTAGGCAGCGGAAGTACCCAGCAGCCCACTGAATCAGACCTTCTGGAGGGATCATTGCCTAATTTATCCAGACCAAAGATATTCACTTGCTGATGTTTCAATGATGGTAATAACATGCATGTGTTTTGGGGAGCAAAGGATTGGCAAAGTGGGACCATTGAGCTTGTTATAGAGGACAATGTATTCTGTAATACTGTATCTGATAACTGGATTATGGTTCCACAATTCCAACATGGAAACACTAGGGTTATAAAAGTGTGGTAACAATTCACCCATTATCTCTAATGAAATTAAATAATACATGTGGGACTACATATTTCAATAATAAAGCACATTCAAATGAGCAACAGTGTGAAGATTAAGGCAATGTGATTTTTTTTTAAGCTTACATCCAGGGAGAAATAGCTTGTAGCTTTCTTTAAGTAAGATTAGCCAGAAAAATCTTCTTGTACACCTACAAGAAAGTCTGAGTGGCAGAAAACAAATATTTTAATGGGAAAGGATTTGTATTGGTTTTAATGAAGGAATGACATTTTTGTGGAAAGTCTTAAATATTTAATTAGTGTCCAAAAGCATTGAGATTGGGATGAGTTATTTACTCAACCAGTGTGAAATACTATGAAGTATTTTGCTGTAAGTATTGTACATAGGAGTAGCATTAAGACCTCACTGGGGAAAGAAAGTTAGCAACATATAGTAACTCTGTTTTTTTCAATGGAATTTTAAGGCCAACCCAATGAAAGTCAATAAAAAAGTTTTTATTATGGATAGACCAAGGGTGAAAACAAACATGACAGTGGTGAAGCAGCTGCTCACCCCACCCTGGGAAAACTGCTGCAGCCCACAACCTGGGCATGGGGGCTGCTGCAAAGGTCCCTACATGCCCCAGGGCAGGCCAAGGAACTGTCCACATGGGACAAGACTCCCGGGCCTATGCTGCTCAGCAGAATAGGGCCTGGGAAGCGCTGCCATCAAACAGCTGATGGATAGCACTCCTCTGGGTCCCTCCATGAGCTGTTTGGTGTGTGCTCCAAGCCCACCAAACAGCTTATGGGGGACACTCCTGAATGAAACACTAACCAGCCTCTGAAAGTTACAGGGAGCTGGGCCAGTGCCACTCTGTCTCGCTGCCACTTGTAAAGTCTGGGCACATTTTTCTCCCCTTTAGTGCTCAAGAGGGAAGAGTGGCCTTTGAAAGTGACAGGGGGCTGGGATGCTGATGCTGACTTAGCTCACTGTCATTTTCAAAGTTCAGGTGTCACTTTCACATAACAGCACCTCCCAGTGAGCACCTTTCAGACCAGCTGAACCCCGTGCAGATTCTGGCTCCTGCAGTCTCTCATGGAGCCAAAATATGTGTGGGGGAGGTGGTGTGAAAGCAGTCTTAGAATATAGTAACTTTGAGTGTATTAATAACATCTTGGTATCATGTGGTTAAAATACTGTTGTATAGCTTGAACCATGAGTAGGGTTTGTAATACAGGCAGGCATAGCGCTTGTGTTCATGAGAACATAAGAAATGCTCTGAGTCAGACCAATGGTCCATCAAGCCCAGCATCCTGTCTCCGACAGTGGCCAATCCTGGTCGCATGGGAGAAGTACCAGCAGTCACAATGAGCAATCCATTCCCTGGGGATCACTCCCTGCTCCCAACAGTAAGAAGTTCCCATCTCGTAATCTGCTTCGCTAATATTCATGAATGGACCTATTCTCCATCAAGCTCAGCACCACTAGGCCTTCTGGTGAACTTCAGGGTTTCCCCGGAAGACCTAGTAGCGCTGAAGCTGCTGGACCACCGCTGCCTGGAGCGCAAGGTAGGCATTCCCTGGGTGGGGAGGTAGGGTGATTCCTGGTGGTGTGTTAAACCACCCCCACCCCAGGGATCACCCTAGTACAGTACTACCTATATCTAGTCCTAGTACCTACCTGCTGGTGCGGGCTCTGGGTCGCCGGCGGTGGCCTGGAGCCCGCACTAGCAGGGACTTCGGGGGGAATTTTCTTTTTTTTTAATCCAGGCTGGGCAGGGTGGGTGGGGGGTGTCCCCCCTTCCACCCGCACAGCCTGAACTGGGGAGGGAAAGTGGGGGGTTTTTGTGTGGTTTTTTTTACATTGTGGCCATTCGTTTGAATGGCCGCAATGTAAAAAATCCAGTACGGGGAATCCGGTAAATTACCCTGGATTACCGGGTTTAATCCGATACTGCTGGTACACCAAATACCGGGCAGTATCGGATACCGGAAGATCCTGAATTCCCTGAATATGCTTAGTTGCTTGTTTGTTTGTTTTTACTTCCAAACTTACAAGCCAGGAAGAGGCCATGAATCACACAGGACCCCTCCGGAAGGTAGTTAATCCCCCCCCGCTAGGCCCCCTGCTCCCCCTTAAGCATGCCCCCATCCCTGACACTCCCAGCCATCTCCCCACCTCAAAACTCTCCCAAGTATTCTCCAAGTCTCCAAGGGGTGGCCCAAACACTCAGAACTGCTCCTCGAACTCTCGGAGAATATTCATATATTTTTTCTGTTCGCAACATCGCTACAGGAAAGTCATGTACACTGCTGCAACTGAACTTTGACTCTCAAGTTGGATCCAACACCCAGTCTGTGTGTTCAATGAAATGTTCACGACATTCAAATCTCTATACTTCATAGTTTATGGCTCTTCAGTAGGATATGTAGAAAAATGGAGAAAGGAGCTGCGTATTCCCCTGGAGAAAGAAGAAAAAAAAATGTGGCATCATATGAATAAATGTGTGGTCTCTCTGGAGGTCAGAGAAATTCAGGTCAAGTTGACTGCTAGATATTACCTAACACCAGGTAGGCTGAGGTTTGCAGATCCGAGTGGGAGAGGGTTATGTTGGAGGGGATGCAGAGAAAGGGGGAGCTATAAACATTGCTGGTGGGATTGCGGAAAGGTCCAGATCTGTAAGGTACGGAAGCTAATTAATAAGGTAGCTGGGGAGGTAGTCCCATACAGACCCTAAATAGGTCTGCTTGGTATTTATCCCAACACGAAAAATATGCTCCGCTGTCAGGGATCATGCAAGATCATTTTCTTAGCAGCCATTAATATTATAGCTAAACATTGGAGGGCTGCTGAGGATCTCTCCACAGAAGAGCTATTTCATAGAATCTGGTACATGTGTACCATGGAGAGGTTCCATGCAGACCTTCATAACAAGATGCAGGGTTTTGAAGAAACATGGACAACAATTCTACTGGCAATGGAGGAGAAGAACATGGACAAGAAAACTATCAAAAGATATTTGGAATCTAATCCAATAGGAGAAGAATTTATATGGAAGACTTTAATAGTACCTCACTCTAAAGAAGATAGTTGAGAACTTTTGTTTTCGTCTACTAGTTTGAGCTTGGTTGTTTTTTGTTGGTGCAATCATTTTACCAGGGTTTGTGAACCTGTTATGTTTTGTAGGAAGATCATTTCTGGTTTGGTATATGTACCTTTTCTTAAATTAAACAAAAAACAACAACATTTAAATAATAATAATAATAATAATAATAATAATAAATCTCTATACTTCAAACTTGAGGTTGAAACGGGTCATGTACCAGAGAGTCCTTTGGGGTTCAGAATGCAAGACCACAATCATGAAACCATTTACTTGTGAGTAGTCCTACTAAAGTTAATGGGATGGCTTGCAAGTGTTTTCAGGATAAAACCCCAACTTTCAAAATAATAAATGTTAAAAATGGTAGCTGAGTTTTCATCTAACTATATAGCCTGACGATCTGGGAATACAAGCAAAGCATCTTGTGCCACTGCCCTAATATGCCCGAGTCTCCTGCTCCTTTAAATGTATTTGCCCTTCTCCCATGCTGCCCTGATACCAGGAATTCCCTCCCTGAATACATTAATTCTGCTCCCTCCTTCCCAAATGTCTGTTCCACTGCCCTTTGTCTCCCTTCTCTTGTCTCTCCTAGATTGTTAGCCCTCTCAGGCAGGGACCTGTCTATGAATTATTGTTAAGCCCTAGATACATTGCTTGTGTTATATAACAGCATAGTATCACTCACCATCTTCTGGGCATCCCTGGGGCTTCTCCTGCTGCCACTGTCATCCCGCTGTCCGGGGCACCTGTGAAGAGAAGGGGCTGTGAGTGGGGGGTTTGGACATTTTCTTCCCTCCCCCCTTCATGTTGCTCTGGTGACCGGAAGTGCTGAGGGCATTTAAAAAGACCTGCTGGCGGCTGCGCTGAGTACAGCGTAGCATTACTCACCATCTTCTGGGCATCCCTCAGGCTTTTCCTGCTGCCGCTGTTGTCCCGATGTCCAGGGTGCCTGTGGAGAGAAGGGGCTGTGAATGGGGGGTTTGGACATTTTCTTCCCTCCCCCCCCCTCACGTTGCTCCGGTGACCGGAAGTGCCGAGGGCATTTAAAAAGACCTGCTGGCGGCTGCGCTGAGTACAGCGTAGCATTACTCACCATCTGCTGGGCATCCCTGGGGCTTCTCCTGCTGCCGCTGTCGTCCCTCTGTCTGGGGCACCTGTGGAGAGAAGGGGCTGTGAGTGGGGGGTTTGGACATTTTCTTCCCTCCCCCCCTCGTGTTGCTCCGGTGACCAGAAGTGCCAAGGGCATTTAAAAAGACCTGCCAGCAGCTGTGCTGGTGGCTGCAGCCAGCATCCATGAGCCGAAGGGCCGTGGCCAAAGGGCATGGCCCTTTGGGGCCCTTCGGGGCATGGAGGGGGAGGAGTGGGGAAGCGTAGCCAATGGGGGGGTGGGGAGATGGAGATGGATGTGGAGGTGGGGGAGCAGAGGGAGGTGAGATCCCAGGTAGATTCTGATACCCTCTCCGGAAAGGGGAACAGGGGAGATATGAGAAGCAGACTGTTGACATGTATGGAGGAGGGTGGAGGGCGATTGTGCCCTGATGGTGTATCGTGGGTGCGTCTGTGGAAAAAAAGAGGAGAATGGGAGGAATATGATGAATATGTTATGCTCACTGATGTAGGGTTGGTGGGGCCACCTCCTCCCAGTGAGAGAGGGATGGAGGTGGTCAGGTTTTCCCTGGTGGCAGCAGGGGATGATTGGTTGGAATATGGGACCTACTCCGTGTTGGTGGGGGAGGTCATAGAGTGGGATATTAGTGAGTCATAAGGGGGATTGTTTTTGATGGTTGTTGATAATATTGTATTTAAAATGTCATTAAATTGTATATCATGCTAGTATATTATGTTAAAATGTGGTTGATGACTTAGGTCCCCCTGTGTGGAACAAAGACCCAGAATGTATTTGGTATTTTGTGTTGTAAGCCACCTCAAGTCCTTTGGGAGAGAGGCGGGATATAAATTAAATTGGAATTGGAATTGGAATGTCCCTCTAGCAGTTGGGGAAGGAGCAGCTGGGAGTAGACTGGGGTTGTGAACCTCCTAGCCGTTACTGGCCACCCCTCATCTACCTACAGGTATTTATCCAGGGGCGGGGGCCCCTTTGGGCATCAGCCGAAGGGTGTCAGCTGTTGGCGAGGCTGAACCGGCACTGGCGCCCCCACCCTCCTTTTTTTCACACTAACCGGGGGAGAGAGGACTCACTTGCAGACTTTTTGCTGCAGCAGCTGCCACTTGTCACCTGGGCCCCAATCCTGCACCAGTCGCTCCAGTTGCTGCTCCAGATGCTCCTTCGAGGCTCCCCCACTATCCATCTGAGGGGAGGAAAAGACCTGACTGTAAGGAGTGGGGGGAGAGGGGGAACCTTAAAGCCAGGACACCCATACTGGGTGCCCCGACCTAACCCCACCCCCCACTGGAACAGGAAGTGCCTCAGGGGCACTAAAGGGAGCTGCCTGGAGCTTTATGGACAGGACTCACTTGAGGGCTTTTTGCTGCAGCCGCTGCCGCTTGTCACCTGAGCCCTGATCCTGCACCAGCCACTCCAGTTGCTGCTCCAGCTGCTCCTTTGAGGCTCCCCCACTATCCATCTGAGGGGAGGAAAAGACCTGACTGTAAGCAGTGGGGGGAGAGGGGGAACCTTAAAGCCGGGACACCCATACTGGGTGCCCTGGCCTAACCCCACCCCCCACTGGAACAGGAAGTGCCTCGGGGGCACTAAAGGGAACCGCCTGCGGATTTTCTGCAGGTGCGGGCTGTAGGTCGAAGGGCCGTGACCAAAGGATGCGGCTCTTTGGGGCCCTTTGGGGACCGTAGGGCAGCTAGGGGAGAGGCTATCACCGTAGGGAGTCATCTGTAGGGGGGGGGAATTGGTTGGGATGATGGTGTTGGGGGGAGGGCGGGTGGAAAGTACCCTTGATGCTGACTTCTGGTGGCAGTAGGGGGAGCCATTAAGGGGGGGATGGGGGCCTGCATCTGATGCCCAGTGGCAGGGGGAGGTTGGATGGAGGAAGGGAGGTGCCGACAATGCCGACTCCTGGTGGAAGCAGGTTGGTTGGCTTGAGGTGGGTGGGGAGGGAGGGAAGGGAGAAGGTATGGGATAGGCCTCGGTGGACAGCCTATAGACTGGGGTCAGGCAAGGGCTGACGGAGGGAGGGAGTTGTCCATAGGGGTCATTATGGGTCGGGGAAGGTATGGTCCAAGGGGGCGGATGACCCACACACCCCCGGGACCTAGGTGCTTGGTGGATGTGAGGGTCACCCCCCCACCGAGCGTGAGGGAGGGGCAGGGTCTAGGGTCCGCCGGTGCGGGACTGATGCTGTTAAATGCGAGGTCCGTAGTAAACAAAGGCCCGATAATTCATGATCTGATTATGGAGGAGGCAGCAGACCTCACATGTATAATGGAGAACTGGTTGGATGATGATGCAGGACCAACATTAGCTGCTCTCATTCCGGCCAGATATGTTGTGCAGCATCAACCTCCCACAGGGGGCCGGGGCGGTGGTGTGGCTATTATTTTCAGAGAGGAATGGCCGGTTAGGAGATATCCTGTTCAGGAAATTCCAGGAATAGAGGCCCTCCATGTGGTGTTTGATTTGGCTGGGGGTAACCTGGGGGTGCTGCTGGTATACCGGGCCCCTT
>QEPC01007844.1:590843-601703 GCA_003113815.1 Sphenodon punctatus | reverse complement strand
CCCCCCCTCGTGTTGCTCCGGTGACCAGAAGTGCCGAGGGCATTTAAAAAGACCTGCCAGCAGCTGTGCTGGTGGCTGCAGCCAGCATCCATGAGCCGAAGGGCCGCAGCCAAAGGGCATGGCCCTTTGGGGCCCTTCGGGGCATGGAGGGGGAGGAGTGGGGAAGCGTAGCCAATGGGGGGGTGGGGAGATGGAGATGGATGTGGAGGTGGGGGAGCAGAGGGAGGTGAGATCCCAGGTAGATTCTGATACCCTCTCCGGAAAGGGGAACAGGGGAGATATGGGAAGCAGACTGTTGACATGTATGGAGGAGGGTGGAGGGCGATTGTGCCCTGATGGTGTATCGTGGGTGGGTCTGGGGGAAAAAAGAGGAGAATGGGAGGAATATGATGAATATGTTATGCTCACTGATGTAGGGTTGGTGGGGCCACCTCCTTCCAGTGAGAGAGGGATGGAGGTGGTCAGGTTTTCCCTGGTGGCAGCAGGGGATGATTGGTTGGAATATGGGACCTACTCCGTGTTGGTGGGGGAGGTCATAGAGTGGGATATTAGTGAGTCATAAGGGGGATTGTTTTTGATGGTTGTTGATAATATTGTATTTAAAATGTCATTAAATTGTATATCATGCTAGTATATTATGTTAAAATGTGGTTGATGACTTGGGTCCCCCTGTGTGGAACAAAGACCCAGAATGTATTTGGTATTTTGTGTTGTAAGCCACCTCGAGTCCTTCGGGCGAGAGGTGGGATATAAATTAAATTGGAAATTGGAATTGGAATATAAATAATAATACAATACTGTGAGTAGAGCTGAAATGGGAAGTAGACTTTCTTATTTGCAGATATTATTTGCATTTTAGATAGCTTGCCATATTGTTATTAATTATTATTATTAGTCATAATCATAATAATAATTTGGAATTATTTTATTTGGGAAATTGTTTTAAATTATTTTAGAAAAAACTATTTGGAATTATTACTTTATTTGGAAAAATAAAATTTAATAAAATAATAATATTTTTTTTTTATTTTTAGTGCCCCTTCCCAACCAAATGGCACTTAAAGCACTTCACAAGTCATATAATAAAATATAACAAAACAATACACAATCCATTTAAAAACATTTTAAAGGGGGAAGATAAAGAGGGAGGATAAAATACATTAAGGTTAATGCATGGTGGATTCAAAAAGTAGCAGAGTTTAAAGCCTTTAGGTTTTTTTAAAAGGTGAGGAGGGAGGAACTGAGTTGAACATTCAGAGGGAGCAAGTTCCACACCAAAGGGCCTACCACAGCAGAGGACCAATCGCCTACCAACCAAAGACATGATGGTGGGATCCCCAAACATTGGGTGGTTTCTCAACACAGATAACCATCAGAGCGAGGCTCCAGGAGCAGGTCTTGAATATGGCCAGCCCAGGACCTATATCATTTAGGGCCCTGAAAACCAGCAGTGCAATCTTAAATTCAATCCGCCTCTCTACAGACACCCAATGTAGAGAGTGCAGGGTGGGTTTAATATGACCACAGCTGTCCAAAACACTAAGCCACTACACTGCTGCATACAGAACAAACTGCAAGTGGTAAAGATTGAAACAACACTTAAATCCCATAGAGAAAATTACAAAAAATAAGCCTCGTAGTCACTAGGATCTTGGTCATGGTCACTGTGTCAAAGTCAGCCTGGGATAAATAAAACTGTAGCTGAAACCACATAGCTGAAAAAAACATCTTCAAACCACATCAAATACCTGTGTTTTGATGTATAGAGCATGGTAAAAAATGGTGCTCAATTTCTTTACCTGGCCTGCAATCTCCATCCATACCCTTCAACATGCAGGGGCCCAAGGGAGGTAGAGGCCGGGCATTCTCATATCGGCCGTGTAACTAGAAAAACCTCAGTCTTCCTAGATTGGGAATGACGCATCCAACTGTTTATATTGTTAAGGCATTCCTCCAACCAAGGCAGAGGCCAAGGTGACAGGGCTTAGTGGGCAAGAGATATATAGTTATATATCATCAATGTACTGATGATACTCAACCTCATGCTTAGTAATAACGTCTCTAAGGGGTTACATGTATGCATTCAGTAACACAGGAGATAGACTAGAATGTTGGGGAATACCCAAATAATATCCATGACCAACTGAAATACTGAACTCTGTGCTAAATATAGAACAATTATGTTAGTTTTACAAATTAAGCTTCCTTGATCATAGCTACAAGTTTAAGCATGTATTTCTTCAATCATTTTTCCTGAAGCTAAGATTCTTGGGTCTATTTTGAGGAAAGAGGTGGCAGCTGGAGAGTTTTGCTAAATAAAAGTGTGCAAAGGCACCTCACTGAGACAATGGGCATTTTTACACACACCTTAAAGTTTCAGATTTTTCAATCTCCTGGGTTTACAAGTCCACAAGTAAGTCCTGGACCCATTTTTCTCTCACACATGCTGCCCTGAGGCAGTTCCTGGATGCATTCTTCACACACACACACTGCCCTGAGGCATCCTAAAGTAGCCGCAGCTGTAGACATGACAGGCTGCCATGGAAACCAAGTGACCCCAGCTGCCTGGAGCAAAGCAGTTTACCAGGAGAAGTTTTTACACACAAAGTTCTGGGAGAAGTTCTATGCAGAAGTTCAAAGAGCTGGATGTTTAAGATCTGGGTGAGTGATTTAGACACACAGAAAGTTCAGGATGTAACAGCAAACATGCAGGAGAAATGTGTGTGTAAAAACACCCAATATCTTTTCACACAACAGATGGATTAAAAATGTATTTTTCTTCAGCATCTTTTTCCAAAGAGTCTCTAGGGTGTCACGGGTGGCCGCACATGGTGATATCACATTTGATCCCACCAAATGGGTGGGATCAGAGGTTTCTCTGGACTGTGGCAGGGTTAACTCTGCATTGTGAGCTGGGCTCCATGCAAATGCACAGCACAGAGTAAATTTGGGGGGCAGGACCTTACAGACCACATCCGTATGTTGCCCCTGCCCTCTCCCTGTCCCCAGCCACCAGCACTTCCATTTGGTGGCTGGGCCAGATCCTGACCAGGGTGAGGACTCTGATGCTTTGAGTCAGTGTGCATCCGACAAGCATTCCTATGCTAGGAGGCGGCCCACACCACCATATTTAACAGGGCCCCAGTTTCTCTGGATCTGATGTAGAATCAAGTGGACAGGATGAAAGCATGGGAGTACTTACTGCCATCACATTTGAATCTACCACAGTCAGTGGTTATCCCATTATTAATCTCTTCTAAACACACCACACACATTTCCCAGCATGGCAACGTGTACATCTGGATGTGTGACTGACTGAACAACTGTCTGTGTGCCTGTCTGGATGTATTTTTCCATGCAGGGTTGTTAATGCAGAGAAATTCCTGCACAGAAACTGCTTCCCTCTGGTTCTGTTCTGGTTAGTACTGAGAATGTCAGATCCAGAGAAACTGGGGCCCTGTGAAAAATTGTGGTGTGGGCTGCCTCCTACTTTAGGAATGTTTGTTGAATGCACACTGACTCATCCACTAAAAAAAGGGAAATGTTATTGTAATTAATTTCTGATGTTCAGTTAAACATATCATCTGCTTCAGCCTGGCTGGGGCTACCTGCCCTATTATTTTTGGTTTACTCATAGGTCCCATGCATTGAGAACCACTCTTGAATTGCCAAGGGAAATTTGAGGCTCTGAAGCCCATATTTTAATACTGATTCTCACACTCCTTTCATGTTCATTCATGTCCTCCCTGTTTTGGGGAGCCCTGTGGCAGCCCCCAATCCATGGGGCCTCATGTGTTCTTACAGACGGCACCTACCTGAATCTGGACCACAAACTGACCACAATCTGTCAACTTGAGTTTTATTTTGACGGCTTTAATAGGGGAATAAGCTATACACACCCCTGCACATGGAGGTGAAATTAATTCTTAATGAATACAGCCTAGATACATAGGTGTGTTAGAGGCCATCTAAATGCTCACAAGGAGAGATGAGATAGGTATATTTATATCACATTTTCATACATCCTAATTTCTTACCCATCATGGCAGCATCTCTTAACCAGTGTGTCCTGGAGCCCAACTTAGTGTACCCTTTAAAGATGGTCAAAGTGTCACTCTCTTGGAAGTGACCTGTAACATTGCTTAGGCTAGTAGAGAACACCTGGGTACAACTAATTCCAATCTAAACACCCCCGTCTCCCCTGCACTCAGTACAAAAAACACAAATGTGATCTTCAGTTTGTTGACTAAACTGATTCAAGTTTGGATAGTGGATAGGAATGTTCTAGAATATCCTACCCTATCACCTTCTACATCCAGGTCAGTGTTGAAACCTTTTGGTGTGGCAGTGCACATAATTGCCTTCATTGCTGTACCAATAGTAGGGGTGGGACCCCGGGGCAATTACCGGATACCGGTTTTACCGGTTTCTGGTTTTCAAAGAACTGGATTCCCGGATTAAATCTGGTATCTGGTACCGGTTTTATTTCATTGATTTCAATGGGGCACTGTGTCAATGAAATACAATTAATTCCTCCCCCCTCCCCCTCCCAGGCTGCGGACACCCCCCACCCACCCTGCCCAGCCTGGATTTTTGTTTAAAAAAAAGCCCACCCCCCAGCACCAGCGGCCGCGGCGTCCCCGCAGCCGCCGGTAAGTATAGACCCGATCCCTGGGGGGGGTGTTTAACACCCCCCCAACCCCCCAGGGATCACCCCTACTAAAGTTGCCAGTGCTTTACCTTTGCGGAGCTCCGGGTGCGGCGGCGGTGGGCGATCCGGTGGCCTCAGTTCTGGCTGTGGCTGCAGGCGTCAGAGATGCTCTAGGCCTTCCAGGGAAACCCGGAAGTTCCCCAGAAGGCCTAGAGCGTCTCTGGCGCAGGCAGCCACAGCCGGCGCTGAGGCCCCCGGACTGCCCGCCGCTGCCGCCGCCGCTGCACCCGGAGCTCCGCAAAGGTAAAGCACTGGCAACTTTAGTAGGGGTGATCCCTTTGACCATCTTTAAAGGGTACACTAAGTTGGGCTCCAGGACACACTGGTTAGGAGATGCTGCCATGCTGGGCAGGGTGGGTGGGGGGTGTCAGGGCGGGGGTTTTTTTAAAAACTTTTTTGGTGGGACTTACATTGCAGCCATTCATTTAAATGGCTGCAATGTAAAAAAAATCCGGTACCCGGAATCCAGTAACGGGACCGGATTACCGGGTTGAATCCGATAATGCCGGTACGCCCAGTACCGGCATTATCAGATTCTGGATTTACCGGTATTCCCACCCCTAACCAATAGTGTGTATAAATAGGCAACTCCATTCTCCAATAATCAGGGCCGGCTTTACCGTGGGGTGGACTGGGGAGGTTTCCCCAGGCCCCACTCCCAGAGGGGGTCCTACACAGACTGTTGTGGAGCCAGTGCTGGCATGCCCGGACTTGGACTGGCAAACCAGTACCAACCAACTGGCTGTGCTGCTCCACCAGCCTGGCCGAGCCCCTCAGAAGCAAGGGGAGGGAGGTACCACAGTCCCCTGATGCTTCTGCTTCTGTCGCTGCTCGAGGCCCCTCAGAAGCAGTCTAGGTAGGAAGGGAGGGACTACTGCCCTCTGTCTGATGCTGCAGTGCCACTGTGTGTGTGTGCACTCTGGGGGGCACCATGTTTCCTATTTAGGGTGGCCAAATATGCAAATTTTAGGAGACACCTATGAGAAATACAGAGTGCAGGGCAACATTGGACCCACTACAACATTGCAACCCGTATTTCTCATAACTGTCCTC
The DNA here is from genome assembly GCA_003113815.1 of Sphenodon punctatus. NCBI lineage: Eukaryota > Metazoa > Chordata > Lepidosauria > Sphenodontia > Sphenodontidae > Sphenodon > Sphenodon punctatus. The sequence goes on along the minus strand of QEPC01007844.1, from coordinate 595,939 downwards.
TAAAATTTGCATATATGGCCACCCTGTTCTTAGTTTGGCATGCTGGGAAGTGTAGCCCCAGCATGCCAGATTTAGGAAACATGACAGCCTGGCCCCAGCATGTACAGTGTCTTTGAAACAGGAGGGAAGGGGGGGAGAGTGAGAAAGAGAGAAGGGGGGGGAGTTAGGAGTGAGAAAGAGAGAAAGGGGGAGATAAAATGGGGGAGTGAAAGAAAGAAAGAAAGAAAGAAAGAAAGAAAGAAAGAAAGAAAGAAAGAGTGGGGGTGAGAGAAAGGAACAGGGGGAGAAAGGGGGAGTAAGAGAAAGGGAGGGGAGAAAGGTGGGAATGAGTGAGAGAGAGTAAGGGGGTTGAGAAAGAGGTGACAGAGATGGGGAGAGAGAAAGAGGGAGTGAGAGAAGGGGGGGAGAGAGAAGGGGAGTGTGTGTGTGTGTGTGTGTGTGTGTGTGTGAGAGAGAGAGAGAGAGTGCAAGATGTGAGGTTGCTCCTTCTCCCCCTGTACTCCCTACCATGGCTGTCCCTTCTCTCCCCCTTCTCCTGTTGTGCCCCACCTCTCCTCAAGGCTGCCCCCTCTCCCTCTGTGGCTCCTGGAGGGGAGAAGGGAGTGGTTACCCAGCCCAAGGAGAGACTCACTTCCTGCACCCTGCTGTCCCCTCTTGCCTAGCAGCCTAAGCCTGCTTCTGAGCACCATCCCTTCCAGAAGACCCAGGCGCAGCAGCATCTGAGGGGCTACCTAAGCAAAAAAATACCTTTCCCCTCCTCCCCCATCTGAACTTATTTGTGCTGCTGCACCTCTCAGGGGGAGGGGGGCTTTGGAAGTGGATTGTAGTCATCTGTGGGAGGATTTGAGAATGGACTGGGTAGTGCTGTGGCCAAGAGGGTGGTGTTTAATATGTTTGATTGATTTTTCAGTGCTTTGAGAGTCAAGTCCAAGAACTGGAAAGGGGCCACAATAAATCTTGCTGAAGGCTGTGTTTGACCCCTGGGCCCGAGATTCAGTTCCTCACCCCTGTTTTCATGGGAAGGTGTTTGGTCTACATTTGATCAGATGTATGTATGTTTAGACTTCTATGATGGTATGTAATAGGGATATGCTCAAGAGAAGGAGGGTCCAGATCATGGATCGGTGCCATGGATCTGTCCCTATCCTTTTGTGCAACCCTCATGTATTTGAAATAAGAGTTGTTGCCTTTAACCATATCTGTGCCCTGTGATTCTTTTTATCTAAAACAGATTTAAATGTTCTTTGGTGCACATTGTACTGACGGGTTAAAAATAACGTATATGACAATTTTCTGTAATCATCAAAGGGAAGTAGGTGTGGCCTTGGGAAACTGGGAGGGCTCATGGGAAAGTGTAGAGGGTCTATGGGGACCCTCACATATTGTCTTTTGCCTGGGCTCTACAATTTCGAAGGCCTTGCCAATAATACCAATGAAAGATGTTTTGGGAGTGCCGAAATCACTTTCAAAATTTGGTCTTGGTAAATGATGCTTGTAACACACTGAGTATTGCATAAAATGCCATTTGAAGAACTCTGTGCCTTGATGATAAAAATGAAGGGGATCTAAATGGTTTGACAAGAGTTGTGTGCATCTCATTTCCATATGAAAGGAATCTTCTCATTATGTGTATTTCAGGTAGCTTACCCTCATTTATAATTTCAAGATCTTTGTTGCCATTATAAAGAAAATGTGAAATAAAGTGTGGTTGAAGTTGTGCTGATCTTTTACCAAAAAAGGTACAATAGAATGCTTGAAAGATTAATTCTTTGATTGGTTGTGTGTCTCAAGATTATCTTGTTAAGAAATATTATGCAGAGGTTAACTGCCATATGAGTGGAAGCTACTAAAAAGTGTGGCTTTGGGAAGTTGAAGAAATGGGAGTAACTTGGAGCCCAATATAGCATTATCAGCCACAGAAATTCCACTTGCATTGAAGTAAGCCTTATGGATACTCTGATGCAATTTCTCGTTAATGGTTGCATTGTTAGAATTTGGTCACAGAAGAACCCACTGAATCTTAACCCACCATTAGGCTTTATTCAAACAATACATGACAAAACCATTTCATTCCAATTATGCACTTAAATTACATAGCCGGATTAAATAATTATAGATTTGGAGTTTGTCTCACAACTAAGAAACAATTTATGTGTAATTAATGAATGTGTAATTCAGCATGGGGGGAGCTGAATGTGCAATTCAGCTCCCCGCTTGCTGAAAATGTCCTGACTGTAATTTTCTTTTCTGGTCTGTCAAGGGGACTGATTAATCTCACAGTTACACTACAGAGGCTGCTTGCATTCAGTTTTCAGGGAACTTGAATTCACACAGTGAAATTTTGAGGGGGAAATGTAAATGCCTTGTGGATTGGCAATAGGTTAGAATAAAAATTGACTGAAAAGGTGTCCCTGTTGCACTCATTTCTGCCTTCTCCTTCGGAAATTACTGAGGGATTCAGATTATAATAAGAAATTGACTCAGATTTTCTGAGCAATGTTATAGCAATGCTCAGTATTTTGAGCTCCAAGGACTGCCTATTGGTAACTTGCCCAAGGGCCACCTCTAATCGACATACAAATGTGCACACGTTATTAAAAATAAGGGCACATGGCCATATTTGCTTGTGCTTGTATCATCCCACACAATGTAGATTAAAAGCAGCTGCTTGTTGTTTGAGCTCATTAGCAATACCTACCTGCAGAGTGCCTGCTCTGTCCTCACCCTGAGGTTATGAGAAAAGGGCAGCTGGAGCCCACATAGGACTCTGCAGGGAATATTTGGCTTTTGGGCTGCATGTTACATACCTCTGCTTTATTCTTTGATGCATGGTTACCAGCTGGGGATGTAATCTGATAATGAGATAGTTTTAATGTTCTAAATCTCAATGGCATTATCAGGAGGGTCATTTCCCTGCCTTGACTGTGGCCCCGAAGGGAAAAGGAAAGAAAATGTAAAGAATAAAAGTTAATTGTTCTGATATTTCAAGGCAAATGTAAGCTGCTGATGCAGGAGGAAGTGTATTGTGGTAGCAGTCAAAATGGAACATCAGGTTATTTCTGCTGCCTTGGATACAACTATTTTAAAATGTATTTTCTAAATTATACTGATTCCCATTTTATCAGGTTTTGGGGTGGGGGATGATGACAGATTAACATGATACATTCCTTTGCGCCCTTCATTTATAGGACAATACTAAAAATGTGTATGAAATGCAGGCAATCATTTTATGGAGACAGGTTTTCAGAACAGCAGCAGTAAGATCAAGGTGGTTTTAGATCTTTGAAGGGTTTTTTTTTTAAAAAAAAGATTCAGTAATGTTAATAATCTCTTGTGCCTGGGAATTTGTTTCCTGCAATCAGGTGCTGAGAGAATAACCACTCACGTATGTCTTTCTGATCTAACTTGGGGTTTTATAAATAATAGAAGTTGGAAATAGAAAAGACCTGTTAGGCCATTAGTCTGTCCTCCCATTGGTGCTTTGTCCAATTTTGCTTTCAATGTTTCAAGCAATGGGGTTTCCACTACTTCCCTTGGAAGGCTATTCCACAGACTAATAGATCTTGTAAAACAAACAGTCAGAGGAGGGAAAGGCATAGGACTGATCAGACCGATTAAATGAAATAAAAGAACAAGGTGCATGCCCTTGTGCACACGGAGAGAGGAAAGTTAGTCTATGAAAAAACATCCATGTGTGGAAGTGTTCAAACAATGGAGCATTTTATGTCACAATGATGTGCTGTATAATCACACAAGAAGATGAACTTTACACAGTGGGTGAAGCAAACACTTACAATAAGAAGTGGGTGAAGCAAATGCTTACAAAGAAAAGCTGTTAAATAATTTGTTTCATCTTATGAGTGTGCAGTGACAAACCCTGATCACAAAGTCTAGCAAGCCTGGTTTTCACTGTAGTAGAATCAGTGAATAAGCTGGAAAGTAGGTTGAATGCCTAGAGACAATAGAATACACCTCTGTGAAACTATGTTCCATGGCTTCCCTCCTAAATACACTGTGCGCCTGGAACGTCCAGACAGGAGGTTGCTTTTGTGGAACAACTTGTATCCACTTCTCCAGTCTTTTGCCTGGTGTCATCACTGGGACATGTCCCTATTTTACTCCAGCCTCGCCATCCTCTTGAAGATGTCTTGCTATACCGATTCATTTCGAGAGCATCTCACAGGTTTCTCCTGCGTTTTGGTCTCCCCACAGAGGCAGCTGATGGCCCTGGTCTCTTCCTGTGCCCAGGGCAAGCCCTTGCATAGGGGTGTCGTTTTTTGTTTTTCATTACCATTTTTATTATTGTTATTAATGAAATGTCATTTTTCATTATCATTGTCGTTATCAATATCAGTACCAATTTCAAACAAAGATTTTGTTTTTGGTATCATTATTGGTATCAATATCAATTTCATGTGCCAATGGAAATTTTATTTGTGGTATTGTTATCAACTTGCAGACAGAACCCTGGGTGTTGGTGTTTTAGGTGGGAGAAAGGGAAAGAAGCAAGGAGGCAGCAGCACCATCCATCCACTTGGTGTGGGAGAATGGGTATTGGGCTGAGAAGGACTGGATTGCATAATGTTATGTAGATATGTGTTCTTGTTTCAAAGAGGGTGATGATGATGATGATGATGATGGTGGTGGTTGTGGTTGAAAGCCCCAAATCAAGGGCTACGTGCCAGAGCCAAAGCAGGTCAACAAGGTCTGCAGTATGGAAACATTATCATATCCCAAAAGGTGACTTTGCACAATGCAAGGTAAGGCAGGGGGCTGGAACAACAAGGAATTGATTGCCCTACGACCTGTTAGGAAGTCTCTCACAGAGACAGAGATTGGCCAGCCATTTGTGGAGACAGAATGCAGGCAGGGCTTGATAGACCATTGGCCTGACCCAGTATGGCACTTCTTATGTTCCTATCTTTTTATGTTCTTTAGATCTGCGATAAAACCATAAAGAGGGAGCTGCAGGGGACCACATGTGGGCTCATCCCCCACATTGAGACTGTCCACCTCATCAAGGTGAAGAGGAGTGTGTCTGGTGGCACTGGCAGCACTTGGAGGGAGGAACAACATGAAATGGAGGCGAGAAGGAA
>QEPC01007844.1:552411-589587 GCA_003113815.1 Sphenodon punctatus | reverse complement strand
TACTCTTCCCCCTCACTCCTGCCACCTACTGCTCCTCCTCCACCTCCTACCACCCGTAACTGCCACCAGTGAGCAGTCAGGACAAGGTAGGCATGTTGTGCATTTCAGCTGCTCCAAACATCCATTGTAAAATGCATACCTGCCCCACCTACCCTGACCAGTTGCTCCCTTACCTGCTCTCTGGCTGCCTGGTACAGGGAGGGCACAACCCACCTGCTGAAGATGGTGCATGAGGGCATCTGGTGCTTGGGCGCAAGCAGTGCCACCAACCAGCAGAGTCTCTGGTTCTCCACTATGCTGAAGGACTGGTCATCCAGCGCAATCATCTCATCCACCAGCCTGCTGATTTTGATTGCCGCTGGAGGACACCCTCCATGTCAAAACTGCCCAAACACCAGCTCCTCCATGGTGGCCTGATGCTGCTGCTGATGCTCACAGGGGGTTCAAAATAGGGACACCTGCTCTGCCTCATTCCCCTTGCCATGAGCACAGGCTGAGGGTGTGCTCACTGCAGCAGGGACTGGGAACCCACTCCTGTCCACAGTGCCTAACTTCCCTTCCAGTTCCAGCATCTTTGACCGATGCTTATTTCTCAGGTGGGAGAACATCCTGGTGTTGCTGAGGTTTACCTTTTATTCCCATGCTTCACCACCTTCCCGCAGTGAACGCAGGCCACCTCACTGGTGCCACCTGCCCTCAGTGACCAGAAGTGGTCCCACACAGGCCCCTTGGGGTGCCCTACTTTCTTGTGCTGTTGGAGACCACTGTCTTTGTCCCCAGCGGGGTCACAGGAGGAGCATCATGAGCAGGAGTCTTCTCCACCTACTCCTCCCTCCCCTCATTTCCCAGCTCCATGACACCCCGTGATCAAGCTGCTGTTACCACCAGATGTTTCCCTCGAATGGGATCATACAGGCGACACTCAAACAGAATATGTTGTGTTGATTCTGTGGCCATAGAATCATAAGGGCACAAGCGATCTTCATATGGTATCCCCGCAAAACAGCCGACCAGAATATTTGTGGGCAGTGCATTCATTCTAGCGCAGAGAAATAAATACTTTTCCCTGAAAGTAGCGCTTGTTCCAAGATAATGTACCTTATGGCCAATCTGCGTAGCCCATAGGTTATACCCCAGCAGGTGGCGGGACCCCGCCACCATCGCAAGATCTTCCTGATAATTTACATCTCTCACCCTAGAGACTATCTCCCTTTTCGCAACTGCCAGAACTTTTTTCCGGATATATGGGATCGAAAGATGTATTCGGGCCAGATACTGAGTTACTGCCATACATCAAGGGCTAATAAAGGTAGCCAGGCCACCGAAGACCAGGCTTGAGTACCTGCCTTGAGTCTTATAGCAGTAGCCACTGTCCCATGTGGAAGTTTAGTGAGTGTACCAAGAAAGCTAGTCTGCAGGGAATTCAAATTGCTCTTAACCAGAGGACCCCATAGCTCTGCCCCATACAAAAATGATGCCCTAACCTTAGCCTCTAAAACTTTCAGGGCAATCTCCAAATTTTTCCTCCCTGTCCCAGAGAATAATCTTAGAATCACTAACATTTGGCTTTTAACAGTCACTTCCAGAGTTCTAATATACTTGTCCCATCATCCGTCAGTAGTAAAATAGGTCCCAGGTATTGATAAGAATTAACTTGCTGAAACTGAGTATCCCCAATAGGCCATCTATAAGTCTGCCTATTACGGGAAAAGACAAGAATATTAGATTTTGTGTAATTAATGGAAAGAAAATTAACCCGACAATAGTCTACAAAGGACATAAGCTGTCTCAACAATCCCACCCTGGTTTGGGAAAGAAGAAGCAGGTCATCGGCATATAGAAGAGTGCCTACAGGCTTTGATGCCAATTTAGGGGGAAAGAATCTCTCTTGTCTTGTTTGGAGTACTAGGTCATTGATAAAGAGATTGAACAAGGAGGGTGTAAGGACACAACCCTGCTTTACCCCCTTCTCAACCCCAGTATCAGGCGAGAGCTGACTCGCAGTGTCCACCTTAACTACCATGGTAGTATTAGCATACAGGGTCCGAATTAGAAAAAGAAGCCTGCTATCAATCTTTAAGGCAGACTGTTTTGCCCACAAAAGTGGATGATGAACTGAGTCGAAGGCTGCTTTCAGGTCAAGGAAAGCAACATAGAGCTTTCCATTCTTGGCTCTGTATTTCTCTATCAAGTGATAGAGAAGTAAACAGTGATCCAGTGTGGATCTACCTCTCTGGTTGCCTGCCTGCTCAGGGCATAGGATCTGATTATGATCTATCCACTCCATTAATCGGGCCAGAAGGTACTTGGCATAAATCTTGGCCACTACCCTGATAAGACTGATTTGCCTATAATTGGCCAGGTCAGATCTACACCCTTTCTTGTATATTGATACCATGATAGCTTGTGACCAGCTTTTGGGAATATTTCCAGTGCTGTTTATCCTGGTAAACAAGACGGCTAAAATCGGTAACCACCAATCCATATAGCCTTTGATAGCCTCCACCTGAATCAAGTCAGGGCCGGGGGCTTTACCATTATGGAAGGACTCTATAATCACTCTCAATTCTTCCTCCGCAACAGGGGGCCATCGAGGAGAAGTTTGGTCTAGGAAATCAGGGCCTTCTAGGCTCACACCTGAGCTTCAGACAAGGATATCTGAGAAGCTTCCATAAACTTCACCCAGGTGAGAGGATCAATTGGAATAGACCGAGCCACTCGCACCTAGGAAGAGGCTCCATTGATAATACGCCAAAAAGCACGGGAGTAATTTGCAAGGCTAGCCCTCAAGAGTTCCTGCCACTTGGCGAGGTAGTACTGCGTCTTCTTCTGCTGAACCAGTTCCCTATAGATCCTCTTCTGGTGAAAATATTGGGCCAGAAGGACAGCCTGGCTCCCACCTCGATATATTCTGTAGGTCTCATCTACCTGCCCCCTAGTCCTCCAGCACTCGGCATCATACCAAGTTGAAGAGGCACGATCAGGCGAGTTGTGCCAGAGCTTACTCTGGGTGTAATCAAGCATATGTTGTTTCAGGGTGGAGGCCAGAATGGTGAAAAGCTCAACCACCACACCCCCATAGCTTTTGGAAGTCATCTGTTCCCAGATTTTCCTAGGAGCACCTGACTCCATAGCTTGCTCCCAAACCTGAGCAACTTTCTCACTCCACCTCTGATATTTGAAGGGAGGGGGAGATGTTAGGCTCTAATAGCACCTCCCTCCCCAGCTCCACATCATGGGTTCTGTAAAACCTCAGGGCTAATGGAAGGTGATCGGATAGCGTGGAGGCCACCACCTCAAAGCTATTCAGGTGTGTCAAAGCCTCATCAGAGGTGAGAGCATAATCCACCACGCTGCTTCCCTGACTACCAATAAATATGAACTCCCCCAATAGATCCTGAAACCCGGATCCATTAAGAATTGATAGGTTGGAGCTAGCCACCATCTGGGCAAATCTTATCCCTGATGTGTTCAGCTTCTGGTCCTTGGAAACCCTTACCTGTAATTGCGCCAAATGCATCCTTACTAACAGTTCATTCAAATAAGGGACTAAGACTTCATCCCCTGGCCCTATCCTAGCATTGAAGTCTCCCAGCACTATGCATAGAGCCTTTGGATAGTCGATCAAGGCCTCTTAATAATAGTTTCCATACTAGACCATAGCTTGATGTTAAAGGAGCCAGCATTCACCGGGGATATATAAACATTTATAAGAAGATAGATATCACTCCCACAACCCAGCACTATTCCTAGCAAAATGCGGGTGGGAGTGAGGGGGTGTTTCTGATCTCACCCAACACTCTGAACCCTATACTGTCCTGTACCAGGCAAGCCAATCCATCACTTGCTCTACCTCTGACAGCTGTAACTGTGGCCGGAAGACAAAAAGTTGTATAGTGGTCCAATCTACAGCCCAGGTCTCTTGTAAAACAAGAGTCTGGAACTGCTTAAGCAGTGCTATAAAGTCCCTACAGTCTTTATGTGAGTGTCAGCCAGCGATGTTCCAAGAACAAATGGAAAAAAAGGCTGGCTGCTTCCCAGTGAGTCATGCTTGGTCACACTCCCCTTTAGCAGGGGTTGGAAGCATAAACTGATCACCAAGCAGCAGGGGAGAGGACAGAGCCCCTCGCTTCCCAGCCGTTCTATCCTGGGGGAAACTACCTACCTCTACAGGTAGGGAGAATATATCTACCACTCCTCCTGCCCTCCCCATAGAACCTTCCCCCCTAACTACCAGCTGGGTAAGAAAAGCAGAATGGGGCTCCTGGAACCCAGCATCATCTAAGGAATGTACCAAAAAGCTCTCACTTGCCTCATTAACCAAGCTCCCTATTTCTTCAGTGAGAGCCACCAATTCCCTCGCCGATTGTACTACTGCTAGCTCCTCAACACAAGCGTCCTTGACCATAGCCGGGGGAACTTTATCTGGAGCTGCGGCTAACTGCACCAACCTATCATTAATGGAAAGCGAGTCGGAATTGCTAGCAAGATCCCATGGGGTACAGCTAATGGTCCCCTCCTTCCCTCTGGCAGAATTGGAGCAGGGGAAGCTATTGTCACTTCTAAATTGATTGATATTCCCTCTACTAGGAGCTGTTAATTCTCCAGTCACATATACTTCCCCCAACTGTACCCCCCCATGAAAAAAACAGGGGAATATGCATAAGAAGATGGGATACAAGTCTGGAGTTGCAGAAGTGAACAATTGACCGCTGGCACTTTCCTTGCCCTGGGATTAAGCGAAAAACCCCAATATGACTTATAGGGATGTGTTCTCCCAGGATAGAAGAGAGATGATGACAAATATCCATCTTGGTTCTCCAAGATGGAAAAATGTCATTGGGCAATGGCCTAATTAGGAAAGAAAGTGTCTTTGGCACCAGCTGAGGTCCTCCATCAGAAATGGGACCCTGCACCCTTTCCAAACCAGGAGAGGGTTTTATAAATGTCCTTGGGTGTGCAACTAATTCCTTCCCAGGTCCCACCTCAGAGTCTGAGTGTCCGAGTAAGGTAACCTGTGGGAGATCGGGCATCTAGGGCTCATCAGGAGAATGATTTATCCCTTTTTGGGCTTCCTGAATTGAATAAGTTCATTGATGATAGAGAGCTGCTGTTCTTGCTCTTTCAGAAGAGTAATGACACAAGCCAGCTGTGCTAGCAGTTCTTTAAGTAGTTCCCCGGTCAAAGGCACCAGCCTATCTACTTGGCCCAATTCTGGGAGATCCCTATCCTTTGGTTGGGATACAGCACTGGGGGCCTTGGAATTCTGCAAGACAGGATTAATAAGGGGAGGGGAGAGACATGGGGAAATGCCTCCATCCCCTGGGGCCTTGGATAATCCCATGGCGACCTTCCTCCCCTTCCCCTTAGAAAAATCCCGATGGGCAGGGACAAAGTCTTCCATTGTCCTTTGGGCAGATTGCCCCTTGTCTGCCTCCCTGGTGACACCAACACATTTCCTCATCATCATACCCCTATCGGGTTGTAGAGCCTAAATAGGGTCTCAGGAGGGAAACACCAGAGGGCCCAAATACGCAAATGATAGCCAACCAAGGTATCAACAAACCTCTGGACCTTATGCCCCAACACTGCCAGTACAGGATCCAATCAGCTCTATATCCCCTACAGCCCCAATTGACCCCGAAGGGCCCCAAAGGGCCGCACCCTTTGGCCTCAGTCCTTTGGCATGTAGCCGCCGGCTGGCGACCTGCAGCTCAGTCACAGATGGCTTCTTTAAATGCCCCCTGATGGCTTCCGGTGGCAGGTGGGGGGTGGGGGAGGGGTTCCAGTCAAGTGGTCCCCGAGCCCCTACACTCACACGCCCCTTCTTCCTCTAGGCAAACAGCGAGGGACCCCTGGTGAAGGCAGGTAGGTAGATACAGCGGTGCAGAAAAGATACAGGCAGGTAGATACAGTGGTGCAGAAAAGACACTGCTATCTAATTTCACTGATACTTGTGTACTTTAATGCAATGTGTCTGCACACGAGAATCAGAACAAGGTAAACAAGCTGTTTAAACTTTAAGCATTAAAACTGTACTTTGAAAGTCACATGTAATCCTGATGTAATGACGACTGCCATCAAACTGGTATAAGAATCATTATGCTGTGCCCAAACCCCCCAATTATTTTTTTCCTTTATTTTGTTGATTACTAATCTTGATTGCCAGCTTGCCTGACCAACCAATTCAGTATTTTTACTGTTCTCATTTCTGAGGCATCAAAGCACCTTAAAGCCAGTTAAGATTAAATCGTTACTCTGTACGTTTCCCAGGAAACTTCTACATCTCCTTTAGCTCTGTGCAATGCGTATTTATTCAGGTGGAATTTTATTAAACTGGACAAATTAAAACTGACTCCCCATTCATTTCAAAGCATTGGAGCAGAGAGGAAGCCAGTGACACTAGAACAATTTGTAACCGTCTCTGAGGCTGTCGTTTCTCGGTAGCCCTTGTTAGCCATTAATAATTTGGTGAATTTTAAGCTTGATGTGCATTGTGTAACAACTGAGTTGAGAGAAAGAGACTTGTTAATCTGCATATTTCAGCAAGTCCTCAAAGTACTTAGAGCATCATTCGCTGCCTGTACCCACAGTGAGCAAGCCGCATCCTCGCTGCTGTGTCTCACTTCAATGGTTTGGGCTTTTGAACATTTACCACTTTATAATGTAGTGGTAATTGTGGGGATGAATTTGTTCACCTCTCTCTTAGTGCCAGATTGTATAAAGCAAGGACAGAAATCCCCCAAACATTTTGTACACATATTTACATGACGGCTTGTAATAATAGAAGTTACACAAGTGAATGAAAAGGCATGGCCCTTGCTATTTTGCTGCCCCAGACAAAATAGACCTCCACCCCAATATGATCACAGGAAGAAAAGAGGGTGCATCCCCTGTTCAAGGAGTATGTGAATATCCACATCACTGACCCTACAACCTTTGAATCCCAGACAAGGAGCTTCCAGCAGCAAAGTTCTTCAAGAAGAAGCTTCAAGAAGAGCTCAGTGGGTAAAGAGGATATGGGAGAAGGGGCTATTGAACTAATTGAATTGAACTGCGACAAAAGGCTGTCTCACTGGGACTTCAGGGAAGAATGAGGAAATCTGCCTGGGGTGCATCTCCCTGCAAAAAGAGATAAAGGAAATATTTGCTTGTTTTCAAATAGCACAAACAAAGGAGCTGGACAAACCAAACAGACCAAAATGAAATATCTGATGAGGATATCCTGATGGAGCAGTGCAAATATCCAGTCCATTGGATCCTGTTCAAAGTGGCCAAATTCGATAAATAAGTATTGTCATCTGTGGTTTGCACCACTGCAGCTGTCCCCCTACCTGCAATCACCAATAAGATGCAGAGGTGCCATCCACCATCCAGAATGGTGCCAGCTTCCAGCTAGTGCTAGGCACTATCCACCAACCAGAATGGCACCAGGTTACAGTTAGGGTTGAAACTCGATTTTTGGTTTCTCCTGTTTCTCAACAAGAATCACAATTCTTATCTCATTCTTGCAAATGAGAATGAGATGAGAATTGGCTGGATTCTCGCAGGCCCAGAGGAGTCGCCCTATTACACACGTGTTCTCTTCTATATAGGGGAGGGGTTACAGGTGGGGCTGGAGTCTTTCATACTGGGTTCCTATGCAGAAATCCAGACAGTGAGAGTAATCTGGGGCAAAATTCATATTGCCCCTAGCCAATGGCAACAGAGAACAGGGCTTCTATGGTGAGACTTGCTTTGTGCCTGCCTGAGCTTGCTCCAGGAAGCAATTAGCAGAGGGAAGCCCAGAGTCACAATGCAGCTGGATGGTTTTCCCATGGGAAGCTCTCCTGAGAAGATATCACATAGTAATATTTGCTGCAGCACAGCTAGTAGGGATGTGCGAACAGAATGCAGTTCGGATGTTCGGACGTTCGGTTCGAAATCCGAGTTCGGGTTCGGTTGTGCTGAACATCCGAAAATAGCGCTATCGATATACCGATACCGAAATCGAAATTGAAATTGTTTGATACCCTGCCATGATGGGTAGTCATGACTTCCAATGATGGACAGCGGCTGCCATGATGACCCCCTTGCTAGGGTCAGGTTGGCAGTATGAACACACACGCTCTTCTGTTATGACCTGCTATGGCCCGCCTGAGAAGTCCTTGGCCTATGTTCCTGGGCAACTGCCTACCTGGTTTGGGGCTGTAGCAGGCCCACATCTGGTGGCCTGCCAAGAGACACAAATTAGGCTCTGGTCCAGGCAGGCCATAGTGGCCCATTACGGGCAAGCATCATGTCTTTAACACCCACATAAAGGAGAGAAAAATTACTTAACAATTCTTTTCTATCAATGGAGATGATTGCCACTGTTTTGCTATCGAAACTAGGAACACAGGTTAAAATTAACAAACAAATACTCCAGAGGTTGAAAATATAAACAGTATAGGAGAGATGGAGAACCCTGGGCTCTTTGGATAAATGAGGTACATGGCTTCTTTCTAATTGTCTCTTTTCTGATTCCTGGAAGAAGTTCCTGAACCCACCTTGGTTCAGATCTTAACCTTAAGAAATAAAGGGGCAAATTTAGGAGAAAGGAAACAGAGATGAGGACATGCACTTAAAGATAAAGGATTAATGTAGAGGCTAAATCTACAACCTCAGAGACCTGAACCTTTCTTTCCCTTCCCATGTCCTGAATGTGTCTGTAGCAGGTGGGGGCTTGCCAGAAGTAAGTTTTCACAGGATCAGTACCAGATCATATAGTCACTTTTGGGAATTAGCATAAATCGTTTATTCATAGACACAATGTAGTCTCTTCTCTAGGCCAGGTTCCAAGCCTCTGGCCAGTCTCACACAGTCCATAGTACAACTCACACAGCCTCTGGTCCCTCTATCTTGGTTCCAGGCTCTCAGTCAGGACTCTCTTCAGGCCTTATCTGTCCAGTATAGCTTCCACAACCTCTGATCCCTCTGTCTTGGGCTCCAGAGATGTTCTCTCTCTGAGATTGAGAGTGCTTCTGAGCTTCCACTTCCTGCTTCCTGTCTTAAATACTGCAGGGAGGAGCGTGGCTTCCGCCCTCCTCAACCTCCCTTAAAGACACCACAGCCTTATTATGCTGCTCCCTGTCATGTCTCCCCTTTTTCTTTTGAGACAGCACTAACATAGTTTATGCTGGCTTAAACTCCCTTAAGCAGGGTGAAGCTCTCCTTTTGCTTTATTACAATTCCATATTTTGCAGAACAGTTAATCATTAACATGTTTTCAACATTAATATGTCCTAATTCAATCTAGTTCATTTCAACATCACAGAAAATTTCAGTCTCTCTATCAGGGAGGCATTTCTATGTCTTCTACCTCCTCTGTCTGCTTTGGTCAGTCTAAGGAAGACTGTATGCTTCTGTCTTTGGCTAGGTCCTCCCACATTTTCTCTGTACCCACTTGACCCTATTTTCCTTGTGTTGGTCTTATAAACTCCTCATCCTGTTCTGGAGTCCACTGTTCAGTGTCTTCATACACCAAATCCCTTGGGTAGCCATCTACCTACAATACTGAGACTAGCTCCTCTTCATAGTCCTCATAATTTGGTCTTGCCTCCCTAGTATCCCACTCATTCTCTATATATGGGGTTTTCTCTTCCTCCTGACCCCTTTGATCTGTACACCCCCTTATCCAAATCAACTCTCTTTTTAGTTGTTCTTCTGACCTCACCAGGTCTCATATGTTCTTCATTATTAAGGCTACTCCCTGAACTGTTAGCCTTGTTTGAGTGACCTGGTTTCTCATCTTAGGCTTTTCTCTTTCCCCCTGTCCATTTATATTTTCAATTATCTAGCCTCTTCTTCCTCTTCCAATCTGAACATTCTCTCCTTATATATCCTATTTGATTCCAGTTCCAGCACCTTCTTCTATTTTCATTGACTCCATAGCTATCAACAATTTCATCTGTGAACCTTTTAGAAGGACAGTTCCTCCACATATGTCCTATTTTATTACAATGCCAGAATCTTTGGGCTCCCCCAATAGGGCTTTTACTCACCCCAAGGCTCTGCTTTGCTCTCTGAATAACTTTGCAGTTATTAGGATTGTTTAGTACTGCTCCTTTTTGGTAGGTCTGATTTATTGGGATTCCAGTACTCCCACAACTTTTACACAACTCAAAATCATTACCACCTTGGCCATAAAATCCAAAGAATGTCTCTCTCCATTTCCCCAGAGTCTTTTTTCTAGACTGGCCTTGCCAATGTTTTGAGTAGGCCCTCCATAAATGTCCCCCCTGGCCACAGTTATAGCAGTTCTGTATGGTACCTTCCACCTTCGGTCCACAGTACCTATTTTGTGGCCGCTGAAGTTATTGCTTCATACGTGGTCTCTTGTTGTTCCACACAATCATTGGCTGGCACCATCTTGTGCGTACTCTTGGAGCCACCACTTTATAATCTTGTCTCTGCCATGGGCACTTCCCTTTATCTGCCTTTTGTGTTTACTTGGAATCCACATGTCTGTCTGTTGGGTTAAGCCTCCTGATTCCAGCCCCTTTCTCAAGCCTTTGTCCTTGAGCAAGCTTTCTTTCCTCTTGTTTTTGTGTGTCTCTACTGCTGTGGGCCTCAATCCTCCCTCTACTATTGGACACAGTTCTCCAACTTTCTCAGTCTTCCGTATTATATTCCTTCAGTCTCTATCACTCTTTCCAGTGCTCTTTATCCTTCCTTCACTTGGCACACTCTACTGGGTGCAACCCTCCCTTTCACTGGTAGGTCCCCTGCTCCCGGTCAGAACCCCCCTTTTAGATGGCATGGTGGCCAATGTTGGGGTTTGCCCACATTCTCCACCATGTTGTAGCAGTTATGGGCTTGCCAGGAGTAAGTGTTCACAGGATCAGTACCATATCACATAGTCACTCCTGGGAATTAGCATGAATAGTTTATTCATAGACACAACATAGGGTGATTTCAGATGTGACGGGGTGGCATTCACCCCATCACAGAAACAACCCTGTTCCCCACCAGGATGACTCCGGCATGGCCAACAGACGTGCTGGGGAATCCCAGCGGGGAATCAGGGAGGAGGCGGGGCCGCGTGGCACAATGTGTGGCCACACGCCCCTGCCCCACGCTTCCCCACCGCCTGCCCTCTGGGGAGACAGGCAGGCGCCGCAGCCAATGCGGCCACATTCTCCCCCAAAATGACCACGGCCCGGAATCCCAGCAGGGATTCCGGGCCATGATCGCCATCCAGATGTGATGGGCCCCTTCATCCCCGCCGAGAATCTCATTCGCCACACGATCGACTGGTCCAGGTTTCTATTAGGGAAACTTCCGGTTCCCCAATAGACGTTACGAAGACATTCCCCACCACAGGGAATTGACTGTGGTTGAGCGTGATCTCGTAACATCTGAAAATACCCATAGTCTCTTTTCTAGGTCAGCCTCCAAGCCTCTAGCCAGTCTCACACAGTCCATAGTACAACTCACACAGAGTCTGGTCCTTCTACCTTGGTTCCAGGCTCTCAGATAGGCCTCTCTTTAGGCTTCAAGCCTCAGCTCTCCAGCATAGCTTCCATAGCCTCTGGTGCTTCTGTCTTGGGCTCCAGAGATGTTCTCTCTCTGAGATCCAAAGTACTTCTGAGCTTCCACTTCATATCATATATACTGCAGGGAGGAGCTGTCAGGCTCTGGGGCAAGGCGCCAGGAAAAGGGGAGAAGAGAAGGGCAGGTAGGAGGGGAAAGGGTTGACAGGAGTAGGGGATGTCCCACAGATCAAACACTGAAACCTCTCAGCCATTGTTTGATATCAGGGAGACTGAATGCTCAGCATGAGAACCAGACAAGCTGGCCTCAGGAAGCTTATGGCTCATAATCGATGTCAAGGGACTGGAAGCTGATGGAATACCAGTGACGAGGAACTGATGGAATACCAGTGATGGGGAGCTGGGGGGAAACCAGTGGCAGTGTTATAGAGTGAAACAAGGAACAAACACAGGACTTGACAAATACAGGTGATAGAGGGTTAGAGCAATAGGGAACAAGGCACAATGTGAGGGACTCAGGATACAAGGAAGACAAACCAACATGGAGAAGGGACAAGTGCAAGGAAGGTACACAACAGAATACACACAATAGGGGAAGACTAAGGGGACTAGAGAGCTGGATGAGAAGTGCCTTGACACACAAAGGGAACAAGAATTACAAGCAACTACAAGGAGGAGATGTGTCATGTATTTCCTATTATAAGATAATATAAGCATATATTTTTGGCCATCTGTGGTCCAAATGTATTAACTTTGAGTTTTTATATGTTAACTTTCTGTTTCAATGTATTGGAATTGTGTTTGCAGCATTGATTTGGAATTGTGTTTGCAGAATCAGCTTTTGTGGATAGCTAGGTTCAGATTGGGCCCCTCAGTCACATTCCAATTACTTTTTTCAAACTTCCCAAATGAACTTTTGACTGTTGCCAAGGAAGCAGCCAAATGGCAGGCCATAAAGAGGCCCCTATCTCTAGCCAGCCTAGCCCTCCCTCTGGCCAACCTAGGTTTTCTCAGACTAGGTGTCTGGAATGTTATCTTTAAGTGTCTAAATGACAGATAGTACTATTCATAAGATATCATCAAGACTGAGAGGAGTATTTTGTTAGTTTTTTCTAGATAACATATCTATTTAATTAATAAATGAAAAAACTTTAGGATCTGGTTATTCTCGCTCTAATCTGACAATTAGCTTTGATAAAAATATAAGGTTTCTATTCATGTTAAACCTTGAAGGAAGTCTAACACTGATTGGTTTCTTTAAGAGAGCCAATTATAATCCAGTGTATTTCCTTGTTGCTGATGTCATCATGACACTACTCAGTAATTTGAGACTCCTAGCAGACAAACTGCTTTTAAAGAGAGAGACAGACTGACTTTACTTAGACTGAAAATCCACATGCTTGGATTTCTTTCTCACTTAACATCTTTTTGCCAGACCAAGGGAAGATCTGGGAAAAATATGTAATGTTTGATTCTTGATATCTTTGAGCCAATGAATTGTGCATATGTTAAGCTTTTACAAGCTTTTTCTTAAAATAGAAATGTTTTAAGATCATGTAACTTTGATTGACTACCAATACCATTCTATGTAAGCTCCTGATATTCTCTATTTATATTTAAGTAAACTATGCATATATTTTAATATATCTTAAAAGTCTCATGTCTCCTTATTCATAAATGTATTGTCATTTTTACAATACTTGCTTTGCTAGCTGGATATCAAAGTAAAGTGTAAACTCATATTATACAATTAGGAAAAAGTGCAGCCCAATCTAGTATGATTAGTTCAGCTAAGGCCACAAAGCTCACTTTCCATTTGTAAAAAATGAGAAAAACGCAAAATGTGACAGATGTGCTACTCACACAAGGGATACAAAGGGGTTAACAAAACACTAAGACACAGCACACAATACTAGGGATGGGTGAACAGAACGCGGTTCAGATGTTTGGACGTTCGGTCCAAAATCCGAGTTTGGGTTCGGCTGTTCGGTTCAGTGGAGTTTGTTTTGGCCAAACTTGGCCGAACAACTGAAAATAGCGCTATTGATACCGAAACTGAATTTGAATATTTTTTTTTGTTTGACCCTGAAACCACCCTGATCTCCACCCCTGGTGCCAGGAAGTCTGCTCCTCAGCTGCTTCCCACTTCCAGTCACATTTTTCCTGCCTTCCGGTCATATTTTTCCCACCCCCGAACTCATACGAACCTTTCCGAACTGTTCAGCCGTTCGAGCGCTTTGTTCAGTCATCCAAACAGACCGAGTTCGGTCTGAACTCTGAATTCCCAAATTGCGTTCGCCCATTCTTACACAACACACAATGGGCATAGCCACAGGAGAAGAAGAAGGTCTACACTATATAGGGTCAAGAGACAAAACAAGAAACACACACCGTGAAGAGCTCTACCAGCTTCCTGAGGTCACCAGAAGGTCTTAAGTACTCCCTGGTGGCCACTCAGGAAGCCAGGAGACAGGTAAAAGAAATGGGTGACAGGTGAGAAAGGGCGGGGCACACACCAGGCGGAGATGCAGGAGGAGGCATAGTGAGGAAAAGGAAAACACAGGCCACCAAGGCACCAGGTGGTGCAAGCTGCAGCAGTAATGCCCCCCAGGGCCAGGGGTTCAAGACCTGGATCTGACAAGAGCATGGCTTCTGCCTTCCTCAACCTCCCTTAAAGGCGCTCGCCAGTTACCGGCCTTTTTAGGGAAGGTTATTGAACGGGCGGTGGCACTCCAGCTCCAGCTGCATTGGGACAGCATCGGTTTCCTAGACCCTTTTCAATCAGGATTCCATCCCAGCTATGGCACTGAGATGGCGTTGGTGGCCTTGGTAGATGACCTCCGCCGGGAGATGGACGCAGGATGTTCAACATTTCTTATCCTGCTAGATCTCTCAGCCACCTTTGCTACCATGGACCATGGGCTGCTATTGAGATGGCTGCATGACCTTGGGGTCTGGACGGGACTGTTCTTGAATGGTTCCGTTCATTCCTCTCAGGGAGAAGCCAGCGGGTGGTGTTGGGCGATGAGACATTGCGCCCCCGCACCTTATAATGCGGCATTCCGCAGGGTTCTATTCTGTCTCCGTTATTATTTAATGCATATATGCAGTCCTTGGGGGAGGTCGTGAGAGGGTTCGGGGTGCGATGTCACCAGTATGCTGATGATACTCAGCTGTACCTCTCTTTTTCAACTGACCCAGACCCTGCCGTCTCGTTGCTATCCCAATGTTTGGAGGCCGTGGCGGAATGGATGCGGCAGAGCAGACTGAAACTCAACCCCGATAAGACAGAGGTGATGGTGGTGGGTAGAGCGAGGGAGGTAGTGGCCCCCCTGGTTGGGGGGATTCGCCCTCCTTTAGCTCAGCAGGTCCAGAGTCTGGGGGTGATACTGGATGCAGACCTTCACCTGGAGCGACAGGTGGAGGCAGTCGCTAAGGCTGCCTTCCGCCAGTTGTATCTGGTGCGTAGGCTGCGTCCATTTGTCTCCAGCCCGGACCTGGCCTCCCTCATCCATGCTTTCGTCACCTCAAGACTGGACTACTGTAACACACTCTATGTGGGGCTTCCCTTGTTCCTGGTTCGAGACTACAGCTAGTGCTGAATGCGGTGGCTCATCTCCTTATGGGGACGGGCCAGCGGGAGCATATTACACCTGTGCTTCGAGCTCTGCACTGGTTGCCGATAGCGTGCCGAGCCAGGTTCAAGGTTTTGGTGTTGATCTACAAAGCCCTTCACAGTCTGCGCCCCTTATACCTCAGAGACCGCCCTGCCCTCTGTGCCCCAGAACGGCTCCTTTGGTCCACCGGGGGTGCCTTCTTGGAGGTTCCCCGTGTTAAGCAGGGGGCCACAGTGGAGAGGACATTCTTGGTGGCCGGGCCACGCCTTTGGAACTCCCTTCTGGAGGAAGCTCACCTGGCCTCCAGCCTGTTGACATTCTGGCGAAGTTGTATAACCTGGCTGTTCGCCCAGACCTTTGGGGAGGGTGGGAGGGTGGAGTAAGGGGGGGATTTTTTAGCTTCCCCCACCTGATTTATTATTTATTATCTATTTATGTATTATGAAGGCCCAAAGCCCTGTTTTAATAATTTATATTGTTATTGTTGATTTTAAATTGTATTTTATTGTATTGTTTTTATTGTTGGAAGCCGCCCTGGGCTGTTCGCAGGAGGGGTGGGGTATAAATTTATAAAATAAATAAATAAATAAATTATTATGCTGCTCTCTGCCACAGTGTCCCTCAGGTATTCTCTCGGCTCTTATATGGTCCACAGATCATATAAAAGAGTGTCCACCAGAGGAAATGGCTCTCCACCCTTGCCATAGTACAAAGGAAAACTGTTGATTTTATTTCCGGGGTAGCAATAATTAAATTGATAAGACAGACACAATACACATATTTAAACCGAAGCACATCAGGTGAACTCAAACAAAAAATAAATAATTTACCCAGATGTGGGCAAAGCCACTTTCAGAATAGTTTCACAATCCCATGGTGCAAAAACTAAGGTTCCTAGAGACAGTCCATCAAATTTCATGAGAAAGACATAGGCTCATTTTGCTTCACACAGTGGTATGATGGAACCATTCCATGAATGCTTCTACAATTGAAATAGCCAACAATTGCCAATTAAATGAGAAAAGGCCTAAGGCTACATTAAAAACAAATTACAGACCAGGTTCCTTAACTCGAGTTGCATAACAATTAAAGTATTTGGAAAAGTCAAATAAGGATAGATTTACAAGAACAAAGCTTGATGTAGATTGTTCCACACAGTTTCAAGGAAGCTAGTAGAACTATCCATCTATTTTGTATTAATAATACTTGCTGGGAGCTTAGTTCCCTTTTTGCTTAGCAAATTATTCCAAGAATAAATCCCTGCCTACATTGTTTGCAAGAACGTTCCAAATAATCTGGACAAGAAATTTTCAGAAGGTCATACTGCTTGTTTCAACTTTTTATAGCTCACAATAATCTTTCTACCTCCAGATTGAATGATAATCATTTCAAGTCTGAGAATAATAAGTTACACTAGTAATGAATAAGACAAGATGAATAGGATCTTTTAATTAATAGTCAGTCTTCCTAAAATATATAAGACTTTGAGGACTTGTCAACATTGGACTTAGGTCTGAAATGAGTGCATGTAGTACCCTGGGTAATACCCACTTTTTTTAGTACTGCATCGTGTACTCAACAGGTTACCTGGGTACTGATTGTGTACCCAAAAACCTGAAACATCAAGTACTTCTGGTACTGATGTCTTAATTTTCTGATTCCCAATTGGTATATTGGTATACCGATTGGTATAGCAACTCAGAAAACCAAAAAATTGGCACAATTATTAATTTTTTTTAAAAAGTGACAGGAATTAGTTTTCCGGGACTGGAAGTTAACTTTCTGGTACCGTAAAGTTTATTTTTTGGGGACATAAAAGACATAAATAAATATTTAAAGAGAAAAAAATTGAAAAAAAAGTGGGAGGAAAATGGAACCAGAAGCAGACAGTTTTTACACAGATGCCCCCCTGCTCCCTCTTCGTGTTCTGGCATGTGTTGGATGGGGGTGTCCATGTAAATGCCCAGCGGTGGGTGGGGAGATGGATGTGCGCCGGGTATATGCCTGTGTAAACACCACGGGCGGTGGGTATTTGGCAGGCTCCCCACGCATACCCACCTACACCCATCACCCACCCATCTCCACCCAAAGAGCTCTCTGGAAAACTGGAGGAGGTCCTGTGGGTGGAGATGGGTGGGGGCGTCTGTGTAAATGCCACTTTCGGTGGGTGTTGGTGAGTGTTTGCTCCCGGCCAACACCCATCTCCACCCACACCCACCCACGGAGCAACGGATGCCACTGCCAGTTCCCACCCAAGGAAATGATCCCAACCTGAAAGCAGCATTTACAGAGACGCCTCCACCCATCTCCACCCACAGAAACTGGGTGGAGGCATCATGTGTGCACAAGGCCCATGGTGATTGGCTGCAGTGGTGCCCTGCAACATGTATAATAAAATATATTAAATTTTACATAATACATGTAAAATATAATACATTTTTAATACATGTATTATAATAAAATATAATACAAATATAATACATACCTGGCCAGCGGGCAACGGTGGGCGGAGCCAGGACAAGGGTGGGCAGCATAACCCAGAAGCAAGGAGTTCCAAGGATTAATGTTGGATGGACATTACATTACTTAATCAAGCAATTTCAGTTAGGTTAGGCAGGTTATAATTACCTCCTCTGCCAGGTTTAAAAGCAGGCAGACAACCTTAAACCTCACTTACAAGCAATTTTAGCAAAGACACACACACACACATGCAGCAGAGGTTAAGAATACTGCTTCAGAAAGAAGGGACTTGCTGCATGTATGTTGGAGGGACCCCAATCCCTGCTTCATAAGTCCCTTCTGAAGCAGTATTCTTGCCCTCTGCTCGTTGTGTGTGTGTGTGTGTGTGTGTGTGTGTGTGTGTGTGTGTGTTGGGCAGGAATTTCAAGGCCCAAGAATCACCAGACTCACATTTACATCTCAGGATTTAAAAAGCATCCCATTTCCAGCATTATGAACACACCTAACGATCTCCAGATGCACAGTTACATCTCAGGATTTAAATAAAAAGCATCCCATTTCCAGCATTGTGAACACCTAAAGATCTCCAGACTCACAGTTACATGTCAGGATTTTAAAAAGCATCCCATTTCCTGCATTGTGAACACACCTAAAGATTGCCACAGTTACAGGGGGCAGGGTGGGGTGACCCTCGGGGGTGGGGGCATAGTGGGTGGACCCTCAGGGGGTGGGAGGACCCTTGGGGGGTGGGAGCAGGTGGGGGACCCTCAGGGGTCAGGGGACCCTTGGGGGTGGGAGCGGTGTGGGGGGGACCCTCAGGGTGTGGGATTGTGGTGGAAGCAGGATGGGGGACCCTCAAGGGGTGGGGGACCCTTGGGGATGGGATCGGGGTGGGGGGACCCTTGGGGGGTGGGAGCGGGTTGGGAGAAGGGTGAGTGGACCCTCGGGGGGTGGGAGCAGGAGGAATAACTTACCTGGCTGCTGCTCCAGCGGTCCCCGGTGGCCCAGGCTGCGCGCAGAGGTGGTGGTGGGGACTTTACCTTGTTTATATTTCCCATGTGTCCTGCTCCTCCGGAGCCAGGACGTGCAGACAATTTAAAAGCTAAAAAAAAAAAAAAAAGTTCCCTGCCTTCCCACTCCTCCCCTCCCCCCCTGCCCACCGCTTTGAGCGGCAGATTGGGGGGGAGAGCTGCAGCAGCAGGGAAGCGGCTGAGGCTGGCAGTACGCTGTTGAGGGGGAGCACAACAGTGTGCCACCAGCCTTGTCCTTGAGCATGTGCAACTGAGGCAGGGAGCAGTGCACATGCGCACGGGTCCCTACTTCAGTCGCCCGGCCGAAAGCTTCTTACCTGGGAGTTTGCATCAAGCGCCCAGGTGAGAGGTTCCATTGCGCCCATTAGGCACAATGGAAAAGGCTAGCCCCTTCCTCCACAGCACGTCCTATGCATGCTGTGGACTGAGGGGCTCAGCCGCTCAAACCACGTTTTCAATAGAAAATGCAGTTTGGGTGGCTGAGCAGCTCAGCCTTTTTGTCCCTTCTGGGACCCACTTTCAGAGCGGCTCTGAGAGTGGGTCCCGGAAGGGACATCACTGACAGCAGCAGCAGCCTCTGAAGCAGAAGTCAAAGGCTGCTGCTGTTGTAAGAAGTGGTGTTTTTTTTAAAAAAACTAGCGCAGCGGCGGGGGGTCCCCCATGGTGCTAGGGGGGCAGTGTCCCAAAACTCCCTAGGGGGGAAGCCCCTGCCCAAGAGACTGAAGGAACCCTGGAGGAGTAAAGACCAAAGGATTGTGCCTGGCCAAAGTGACTGAGATGGGGCCAGCTCAAGGCAGAAGTCTGGCTGGACTAGCGTTAGAAGGAAATAGAAATGGTGTATGGTGGATATATTGTCATGAATTATGTATATAGAAATAAAGATTGAATGAGCTGATATCCTAAAAGAGTGACTGCCATAAATTAATTCCCAAAGTGACTGAGTTGGGCAAGGATCCTGTAAAAACTTACTTCAGGAGAGCTCAGCCCTGCCACACTCACATTTTGGCAATAGCTTCCCAGTTGACAGTGGTTTTGAACTTTTGAGGGCTGACCATGATACACTGGCATGGGAATAACTTACATAAATAATTCTATACATTAATGACAACAACGAAGAAGATGCAAAGTGCAGCACTACATATTGGCATGGAACTTTCTGTTTCCATTGAACTGAGTAGCTCCAAATGTAAGATCCCCCTCCTGCAACATTTACTGCCGAGTACAATAATTTCAACTGAAAGCAGATCCTTTGCAGTTGGTGAGAGGTTTCTTACTAAGTATTCAGCCCACTCTGGTTGGCAATTTCCCAGGCATGCTGGCAGCTAGCCCGGGCTGTGATTCTGGAGGTCTCTGGGATCACAGCCTGGGTTAGCTGACAGGAAAACATCAGGGCAAACATCTGGGTTACCCCCAAGAAACGTGATGGTGGCCTCTGGGACAAAGCAGAACCAAGCAGGCTTAAATGGACCACCTTCATGTTTGTTCACACCCAGTCTCTCTCTATAAAGCTATGCTATGACAATACCTTGAGTATTGTGTGTAGTTCCGGTTGTCCTATCTGAAAAAAGATATAGTAAATAGAAAAGATACAGAGGACAACAAAGATGATAAAGGGTATGGAACAGCTCCCCTATGAAGAGAGGTTAGATAAGTTAGGGCTCCTGAGCTTGGAGAAGAGATGTTTGAGAGTGGATATGATAAAAGTTTATAAAATCATGAGTGGTGTGGAATGAGTAACTATCCAATTGTTATTTACCCTCTCAAATAACCTTGGAGTTAACCTTGGACCTGGATGGTCACTCTGTCGATGAGCTGGTCCAGCATTGGAACAGCTTGCTGGAGGAGGCCATTGACCGGGTGACTCCGAGACGCCCTCTGCCTCGGTCTCGTCACTGCAGGCTCCCTCTGCCTGGACGGGGACTTGTCCCAGGCCCGCTGTGAGGAGTTTGTCACCTACTTCGCAGACAAGATCACTCTGATTAAGAGCGACTTTGACGCTGGATTAGGGGCAGTAGGTGGAGAGAACAAGGTGACGGAGGCCCCATCTGGTCCAACTTTGTGTGGGGAGTTTCAGGAAGTGACATCAGCCAATGCGGTGGATGTCTTGGGGTCTGTGAGAGCCACCTGTTGTGAACTTGATCCATGCCCCTCCTGGTTGGTGAAAACCTCCAGGGAGATGTTGGGGATGGTGTTGGCGAGGGTGGTTAATGCGTCCTTGCAGCAGGGGAGGTTGTCGCCCAGCCTCAAGGAGGCTGTGGTGCGCCCCATGCTGAGGAAACCATATTTGGATGTGGACGCACTCGCCAGCTACCAACCTGTCTCTAACCTTCCCTTTTTAGGGAAGGTTTTTGAGCGGGCAGTGACGATCCAGCTCCAGGCGAATCTGAACAGCATTGGTTTCCTGGACCCTTTTCAATCTGGGTTCCACCCTGGCTATGGCACCGAGACGGCATTGGTGGCCTTGGTCGACGATCTCTGTCAGGAGATGGATGCAGGATGTTCAACATTTCTCATCCTGCTAGATCTCTCGGCTGCTTTTGACACCATGGACCATGGGCTTCTGTTGAGACAGCTGCGTGTTCTGGGGGGTCTGGACAGGGCTGTTCTTGAATGGTTCTGCTCATTCCTCTCGGGGAGAAGCCAGCGGGTGGTGTTGGGAGCTGAGACATCTTGCCCCTGCGTCTTATCCTGTGGCGTTCCGCAGGGTTTCATTATGTCTCCACTGTTATTTAATATCTATATGCAGTCCTTGAGGGAGGTCGTGAGAGGGTTCGGGTTGCGATGTCACCAATATGCTGATGATACTCAGCTGTACCTCTCTTTTTCAACTGACCCAGACCCTGCTGTCTTGGTGCTATCCCAGTGTTTGGAGGTCATGGTGAAATGGATGTGGCAGAGAAGAGGTGATGTTGGTGGGGAGAGCGAAGGAGGTGTCGGCCCCCCTGATTGGGGGGGGGTTCACCCTCCTATAGCTCATCAGGTTCAGAGTCTGGGGGTGATATTGGATGCAGATCTCCACCTGGAGCGACAGGTGGAGGTAGTGGTGAAGGCTGCTTTCCACCAGTTGCATCTGGTGTGGAGGCTGCATCCGTATGTCTCCGGCCCGGACCTGGCCTCCCTCATCCATGCCTTTGTCACCTTGAGGCTGGACTACTGCAATGTGCTCTATGTGGGGCTACCCTTGTTCCTGGTTCAGAGGCTGCAGCTAGTGCAGAATGCAGCGGCCCGGTTCCTTGCGGGGACGGGTCGTCGGGAGCACATAACACCTGTGCTCCGGACTCTGTGCTGGTTGCCAATAGCGAGCCGAGCCAGGTTCAAGGTGTTGGTATTGATCTATAAGGCCCTTCATGGTCTGGGCCCCTCATACCTCAGGGACCGCCGTGCCCTCCATGCCCCAGAGTGACTCCTTCGGTCTGTTGGGGGTGCCTTCTTGGAGGTCCCCATGTTAAGCGGGGGGCCACAATGAATAGGGCATTCTCAGTGGCTGGGCTGGGCCTTTGGAACTCCCTCCCGGAGGCAGCTTGCCTGGCCCAAAGCTTTTAACATTTCAGCGAATTTGCAAAACCTGGCTGTTTGCCCTGGCCTTTGGGGATGGGGGGAGGGTGGGTTACGGGTTCTTTATCCCCCTCCACCCTTTTTTATTCTGTTATTTATTATTGTTCCCAGGTCCTATTTTAATGGTTATTATTTTAAGAGTGTTTAAAAATATTTTATAGTTATATTTTTATATTCCTTTGAGACTGTAAACCACCCCGAGCTGTTTCAGGAGGGGCGGGGTATAAATGTGAGCAAATAAATAAATAAACTAGCGGACACCCGATGAAACTAACAAGTAGCAGATTTAAAACAAATAAAATAAAGTATTTTTTCACTCAATACCCAATTAAGTTGTGGAATTTGTTGCCAGAAGTGGTCAAGGCCAGTAGTTATATATGGGTTTAAAATAGAATTGGACACGTTTCTGCAGGATAGATCCATTAGCAGATATTAGCTGGGTAGGTTTTAGTGAAAGTAACCCCTTACTGTCAGGAGCTAGAAGTGAACAACAGGGAACAGAACGCTCCATTGTGACCCATTGGGTACTTCTTTCAAGTGACCAAGGTTGGTCACTGTCGGAGACAGGTGCTGTGCTTGAGGGACCATTGATCTGACCTAGTATGGCACTACTTATCAGCTTCCATTCTTATGTTCTCTAATATATAAAACCTCTTCCTCAGTTTAAAATCTTTGCTTCTTGCCCTGTCTTTTATTGGCAATGGAGGGCAAAGGTTCTCCATCTTTATTATGGTAGCTATTATGATGATGATTGTGAATGATGATTTTATTAATTCACATTTTTATCCCACCCTTGACATTAAGATTCAGGTTGGGCTACAAAACACAAACATATATTTAAAAATATGTAGATAAAGCCAAATAAATTTCCTAACTGCCTAATATATTAAAAATACACAAACAAAACAGTAGAATCAAGTAAAACCCCATAACTTAAAACACCCCTAATGTTACCCCTGCCTACCAAATATGTGGCCAAACAGAAAAGTCTTACATAATCTCGGAAAGATGAACAGGCTTGAGCTTAGAGGAATATCCAAGGGAAGGGAAGTTCCAAGGGAATCTCCAAGTAGCTCCATAATCGTGGGGCAGCCAATGAGAATGCCTCTCAGTGTGACCCTGTTGTTGAATGGGCAGATGGGACCTGAAAGAGGGTGCTACTGGCTGACCTCAGAGTTCACAGTCGGACATGAGGGAAGACACTGTCTTTCAGGCATTTAGGGCGCAGATCTTTTCAGGCTTTATAGATCAAATTAGCACCTTGAATTGTGCCTGGAAAGCTATTGGTAGCCAGTGAAGACTCTAAAGTACTGGTGTAATATACTCCCAGTGTAATGACCAACCCCTAACAGAAGACGAGCCACCATTTTCTCCACCAGCTGCAGCTTCTGAACAGTCGTCAAAGACAGCCCCATGTAGTATGAACTGCTGAAGTTTTGCCTTGAGGTTACAAAGGCATGGATGACAATGACCAGGCCTGAATCACAAAAAAGGCCGAAGTATTCTCACCATATGCAGTTGGTGAAGAGTTCTTGGCCACCACCACCAACTGATAAACCGAGGGGCAGCCTTGACCCAAGAACATTCCAAGTCTGAGAACGTGGGTAACAAAAGGAGGTTGAACTCCCAGCAATGACAGCTGTTCCTATATTAATTCTCCGTGGCCACACCACGGCTGTGGAACTCTCTCCCAACGTCCGTCTGGCTCTGGACCTCGCCTCTTTCTGAAGACAGTGTAAGATCTGGATGTTCCTCCAGGCATTTGACGAGAGAGTTTGGTGGGAGGGGGTAGGGGGTATGTGGCTCTATCTATGTTGTTTTATGGTTTAAAAATATATTTTTATATTATGTATTTATTGATGTTTTATATGTTATTATGTTGTGAGCTACCCTGAGCTGCTGTGGCAGGAGGGGGCAGCCAAGAAATCTAAGTAAATATAAAATATAATATATAAATATATCGCTCAGGTCACAAGGCTGGCCAACCATCAGCATCTTAGTCTTGCCTGCATTCAGCTTCAATCAGCTCACCTGCATCCAGTTCCTAATGGCAGCCAGGCACTGGGTAAGCACTGAGATGGCAGAACCTGGGTTGGATGAAAAAAAAAGAGAGAGAGAGATTTGTATGTCATTAGCATATTAATTACACTTCACTTTGTGAAGGCTTAAGCAGTCAGTCCCTGGCTCTTGGGAAGTACAGAGCTGAAGGGGAGTTATACTGGGAGCTCTCCAGGGTGCATATTGACCCAAGGAACAAAATTATGAACTGTGTTTCGTGTTAATTTTGTGAATTAAGAATCCCAAAATACTGAAGAGCTTCCTGAAACCTGGGTCTGCATAGGTGTGCCACTGGTGACATGGCCTTGCGCAGTGGGGATGGCACACCTTTCCAACCCCAAACTCACAACCTGCTGGAATTGTTATCTTAGTTCCCAGATGACAGAGACAGGGCGAGAAGGAGACAAATTAACAGCTAGAGGAAGGAGAGACAATAGCAAACTTATCCAACTTCTTTACTCTTGATGACATTCCTATCCCTTATAATCCCCCTGCAGTCCTGTCTGACATGCTGTTTGGCAGCACATCCACCCTAAAGACCTCTAAAGTACTCTCATAGCACCACAACGGAGTATTTTGAAAATTCATGCCTGCTTGAAAAGGCTTTATGATTCTCAAATTGCATAACTGAAAGTTATTACCTTTGTGTCTAATAATACATTCTGATTCCTTTGCTTTGTGTAAAAGGAAAGCATGGATTAGCACTCACTGGGCGGAGGAACAGCAGATATACCTGTAATCTCTGTTAAGGCCAAGCTGCAGTAAAAGCATGCTGAAGTATCAATCTTGTGAGAGTGCACACCTCCAACAGTTAGAAATATTTCCAAATCCTACTCTAAAATAAGAAGAGGAAATGCTTTGAGTTACTTTAACAGGGAATAGTGCGAAGATGTGTTCAACTTTGTCAGTGTGTATATGTCACTGTTAATTTCCATAACCACATTTTTCTTTCCAGTTAGTGCATCAAGAATTAGTGGTCAGAATAAACATGTGAAGCTCAGTTTATTTAAAAAGTTAGCCTTAACTGTGGAAGATACAGATACCACGCAAACCACAGCACTTCCCAAACATTTAGGGATTACAGCCACAACAAGCTGAAGTCCCCTCTTGAGAAATTTACCAAGGAATAATGATAAACATGTGCAAATCCCACACATACTGAATTTGATGTCATCCTGGGGCATGTAACTACATAAGCAGATGCTTATGCCACTGTTTGTTTGTTTTTTTGTTTTTTTGTTTGATTTGTTTATTTAAACTTCTATCCCACTCTTCCTGTAAGGCTCAAATTGGGTTACAACACTGAATCACATTTTTTAAAAGAACTGCACAACATATAAATATCCACCCCCACCCCCTGCAAACCACCATCCCAATCCCTATACCTGCCTGCCAAATACTTGATGAAAAAGAAAAGTCTTACATCTTCTCTGGAAACTTTGTTCAGGCCTGGACTTTACTGCAGTTCTAGAGTAAGGGAGTTCCACAATGCGGGGGCAACAACCAAGAACGCCAGTCTGCACACCCTTGCTGAATGCACCTGCTGGACAGATGGAACCCAAAAGACAGCACTCCCAGCTGATGGCAAGGATAGCAATGAAGCAGAGAGAGGGAGGAGGTCTTTACGGCTACATGATAGTCTCCACCCACCAGCTGTTTTCCAGATGATATCCCATGCAGCAACACACGCAGTTGAGGAAACAGGAAACTGGCTCCAGATTGATAAAGGTCTGACAGCCCGAAAATAGAGACAGCTAGAAATATGATGGCAAAACTTCATTCAAAGAGAATCTAACTGGGAAAACATTCCCCCACCCTTCCCTCCCTCCCTCCCTCCCTCCCAAGTCAGTTCCTTCTCCCAACTGTTCTTCCTTCTACCTCACTACACCTTATTCACCAGAAACACCATGGAAATTCACTGGCACTACACTGGCCCTTAGCTTAAATCTATGTCTCGGTGGACCCTGAATGACAAAAACCAGAAACAGACACCATGGATAGGGCGGAGGAAGCAAACACACATGAGGATGACTGGACCCGGCCCCATCTCACTCCACTCCCAGAACCCCACCCTCCACCATAATGATGGTTAGACATGGTGAACTGTGGACAAAAGAAGCTGCAGCAGCCAATTCCACCCACCCTCCACACTGCTCCTGGAGGGCAGAGACAGAGGCCAGGGAAGCAGCCGCAGGAATCCCTGCCAGCACACGGAAATGCCAGCCAGCTGCAGGAGAAACCAGTTTGTTTATTTATTTATTTATTTATTTAAATTTTTATCCCGCCCTTCCCTAAAGAAGGCTCAGGGCGGCTTACAACATATATAAAACATATAACATATGTTATATGTTGCCACCTATCAAAAGCTAGCTTCAGGGAGTGAAGCACACACACTCCATGGAAAGGACAGGAAGGGGATAGCAGAAGGGAGACATATATGAAAGCAGCTGCCCGTGGCCCAAATAACCAGTCCAGTTCCATCTACATACTGTCCACAACACAGGTCACAGATCACTCACACTGACAGTTGATAAGATACATTTCCACAGGGGGTCACAGCATCTGGGGGGACTGGGGGTGGCCAAGCTCCCTCCCATGAAATATCACTCACAGTAGCAAGAAGTCAAATGCGCAAAGTTCCAAGGGTGTGTGTGTGTCACAGCATCTGGGGGGAATGGGGTGGGGCCATGACACCTCTATCCTGCAGCAGTCTCAGTTCTTCTCCAGCATGTATAGGGGAGACTTTGGGTCCAGCACCATGACCACCATTAAGGAGGTGCCCATGAAGCCCATCATCCTGGGGAACCAGTCTCCTCCCTGACACAGTGGATAATGAAGGCCTATTCCATGGTCCGTGTCCTGGAACAGGGCCACTTCAACAGGGAGCTGACACCTCCAGGACTATGGTGGAATGGCCATTCAGGCTCCTCAAGCAATGCTGGTTATCCATCGCATGGAGGCCTGACTTCAGGGTTGAGATGTCGTCCACTCCCACCCCCCCTTTTGATGGTCACAGTCTCCTGCATCCTGCATAGCATCTACGATATGGACAGCACTGCTCTGTAGTACAACCTCACCGTTTCCACCCAAGAACCAGTGAAATTACATGAATAGACCATATCACTTTACAGCTTTATTTCCCTGGCCTTTTCCATTGTGAAATCATGAACACATGAATTACCTCACTGAAGTCAATTTGTTGTGCAGGTTTACAATCAATAGACAAAACAGCAGGGTGACGTAAGTGTTTTTGTACCATAGAAAAACACCTGCAATTTTTGAATGAGTGCTAGCTTGCTGAAACTTCTTTAAGCTTCTGGCACAGTTACACTGGCAATTGGGAGGGTGGGAGGAGGGTATGGGGGTGGGGGTTCCTCTCACCTGCTGGGCAGAGCAGTCTCATGGGGGGGGGGTCAGGAGGGCAGATGGGGGGGTGCAGCCATTGGGGTTTTTCTAGGCTGGGGGAATTATGGTCCATCTGGGAGGCTGGTTAAAGCTATGAGAAGGGACAATGTTTGGTGTCTTTCCCTCTCACTAGGCCCCAGGCAAGTAGCAAGGTGACTGTTGATCGGAGGGCCCCTGGTCCTGGTTTGATGCTGTTTAACGCAAGGTCAGTTGCAAATAAGTAAGCAACATTCCAGGAATTAATCCTGGACCAGGCAGATGACCTTGTGTGTATTATGAAGTCCTGGCTGGACACTGAGTCAGAGCCTATCTTACTGACTTTGTTCAGTCGGGTACTCCATGTCTGTGCAGTATGAGCCTCATTCAGGGTGGGTGGGTGGGGTGGTATAGCCATAGTTTTTAAGAACACATGGTCTGTGAAGAGGTATCCTGTGCAAACTCTTCCGGGTATTGAGGGCCTCCATCTGGTGGTTGATTTGGCTGGAGGCAGATTAGGGCTGCTGCTTGTATATCGCACACCTACCTGTACAGCAGCATCCCTGCACGGTTTAGCAGAGCTGGTATCGGAGGTGGTCTTGAGGACCCCAAGAGTGATTGTTCTTGGGGACTTAAACATTCACGCCGATGCCAGCCTTGGGGGAGCAGAGCATGAGTTCATGGCCGCCATGGCAACCACGGGACTGTCTCAGATGGTTGTTGGCCCCACTCATGATGGAGGTCATACCCTAGACCCGATATTTTGCACTGACCTTGATGCAGGGGATCCATTGATGGGGGAGGTGTCAACTGTTCCCTTGTCATGGATGGATCATTACCTCCTTCAGGCCTGTTTCCTGGTGCACGTCTGCCCCGGGAAAGGTGCAGGACCAGTTTGGTTGGTTCACCCCCTGCCACTAGCTGCATACACTTCCAGGGGGTGCCAGAGCAGCGGTCACTAACAATACTGTCAAATGCAGTTGTTGCAATGTCTTATTTATTGATTGCTGTTAAACGTTTGTGATGTAGCTCCTGAGATTGTGCCCCCACCCCATCAGTGATCATGGCGCACCTATGCCTATGAGGGTCAGTGCCGTCCATCTTGTAGAAGTTATGCAGGAGGCTGTGACTATGGGGGGGGGAGGGGGAAGGAAGGGAAGGAATCTCAACCCTGAAGTTGAGCCTTCCTGCAATGAATCACCAGCATTGCTTGAGGAGCCTGACCGCCCATTCCACAATGGTCCTGGAGGTGTCAGCTGCCTGTTGAAGTTGCCCATGAAATAAATACTGTGAGCACTTGGAATGAAGTGGAATTTGGTGACATACATTGGTGCCAATCCTAAACCCTGCACATGGCATGTGCTATGTGTGCACACGTGCATATGTGGAAACTGAGTGCACATTGTGGGCATACAAGCCACACAAATTCACATGGGATCCACATGTGCAGTGTGCATGGGAGGAGTGGAGTTTGGATCATGGCCATCTGATGCAATTGCAAATCACCACCTCCAGGTTTTTTCCTGGTCCTTTCATTCATGCACCTTTCAGGCCCCAAACCCCACCCACAGCAACATCCCCACATTCACCCTCAAAAGCACACCCCACTCACCCCCACACAGACACCAAAGCACCCCCCACAGACTATCCACACAAACACCATTGCCACTCTCCCATTTTTTAGGAGATGCTGCACCACATATGACTGCTTCTTGGGTAGCTGGTCCTGGAACCTGTGAGAGGAGGAACTACATGGAGTGCAGGACCTGATGCAAGGGGTAACAGTACTGGAGCCACTTGGCAACAGTGCTCACAATATAATCATATCTGACATAATTACTGGAGGGAGAATGATAAACAAAATGACTGTAGCTTATGAGGAAGCTAGTTAGAGGGAAACTAAATGGAGCAGTTATGAAGATTAAATGTCTGCAATAGGTACAGAAACTACTTAGAAACACAATCTTGGAATCCCAGATTAAATGTATTCCACAATTTTAAAAAGGTAGCAAGAGGACCAAATATCTGCCAGTGTCACTAAACTGTGAGGTGAAGAAACCTATTAGAGTCAAAAAGGCATCCTTTAAAAATAGAAAGCTAGTCCTAATGAGGAAAATAGGAAACAGCATAAGCACTGGCAAATTAGATGTAAAATTATAATAAGGCAGACTATGAGAGAATCTGAAGAGAGACTTGCTAAAGAGGCAAAAACTAATAATAAAACCTTTTAAAGATATATCAGAAGCACAATCTGACTGTCTGCTAGAAAGTCAGTTGGGCCATTAGATGACAAGGGGGTAAAAGGGGTGCTCAGGGAGGATCATTGTGGAGAAGCTGAATTATTTGCTTCAGTGTTCACTGGAGCTGAAATTGATCTGGTTCTTTTTCTCGATTCTCATAGAGAATCAAGCTTCTTGGCTCCATTTCTGCAAAAATGCAGAAATGAGAAAAGTCCCAGTTCTCAACACTTTCTTGATCAAGACTCTCTCCCACAATCTATTTACTGGGCCCATATGTGTGCCAACTCCTGAACCAAATTGCATATCCCGTGTCTGTCTATCATCTGTCAGTCTCTGTCTCTGGGTATTTTCAGACGTTATGAGATCACGCTCAACCACGGTCAATTCCCTGTGTTGGGGAATGCCCTTGTAACATCTATTGGGGAACCGGAAGTTCCCCCCCACATGTTAACTATGCTCAATCCCCACCGGGAATCTCATTCGCCACGCGATCGGCTGGTCCAGTGGGGCCAGCGCTGATTGCGTGGTGAATGAGATTCCGGGAAGGGATGAAGGGGCCCGTCACATCTGGATGGCAATCACGGCCCGGATACCCGGCCGGGATTCCAGGTCGTGGTCATTTCGGGTGGGCACTGTGGTCGCATTGGCCGCGGTGCCCACCCATCTCCCCAGAGGGCGGGCTGTGGGGGAGTGTGGGGAGGCAGGGGGGGTGCGGCCGCATGTTATGCAGCGCTGCCCCGCCCCCTCCCCGACTCCCTGCCAGGATCTCCCGTCACATCTGTTGGCCATGCCGGAGTGATCCCAGTGGGGAATCTAAAGGTTGTTTCCGTGATGGGGCGAATACCTCCCCGTCACGTCTGAAATCACCCTCTGTCTTTTTGAAGCCACCAACTCCATGCTGGGGGAGAGGGAGAACAAAACAAATCAACTGTGGGTGAAAACAGACATGACTCTAACCACCTTTTAACCACCCTTGGTTATTTATGCATGTTGCAAGACTGTATTGGTGCCCTATGCAGTCCTGAAACATGCATAGATGACCACCAAGAGTGGTTAAAGGGTAGTTAGCATCATGTCTGTTTTCACCCTGTGTGCATGCACAAATGGCGAAGGGACCATTTTGTGCATGCCCCACTTTTTCCCAAAATGGCACTGACAGTGCCACTGCCATTTTAGAAAAGGGTGGTCAGCATTTGCATGTGCAGAATGGGTGCCCATTTCCAAAATGGCAATAAAGCTGTTGGTACAATTTTGGAAAAGGGCTAAGCATCTGAATAATGGTCTGGTGACTATTTTGTGCATGCACTGTTGTTTTTTCTTTTTAAGTGAGATTGTCATCATATTTTCACACCCGCAGCAAGATATTTATGAGATCATGCTATGGGTTCTCAGTTCTCATGAGATTCTTGTGAGAAGCAAATTGATTCTCATTTCAGCCTAGTCTTCACTGCAGAGGATGTTGTGGAGATGCCCACACTAGAACTGTTCTTTGTAGGTGATGAATCAGAAGAGCTGTCACCAATAAACATTACTCTGGAAAAAGTTCTAGACCAAATTTACAAACTAAATAGTAACAAGTCACTGAGACCAGATGGTATTCAGTTCACCCCAGAGTTCTGAAGGAACTCAAATATGAAATTTCAGACCTACTACTGATAATTTGTAACCGATTGATAAAATCTGCCACTGTATCTGAGGACTGGAGAGTAGCAAATGTGATGCTAATATTTTAAAAGGGCTCCAGAGGTGATCCTGGAAACTACAGAACAGTGATCCTTACATCTGTGTAGGGCAAAATGGTTGAAATGATTATTAAGACAGAATTAGTGGAGATATTGATAAACATGGCTTAATGAGAGGAAGAGTCAACATGGGTTTAGAGAAGTGAAATCATGCCTCATTAATCTATTAGAATTATTGAGGTTGTAAATAAGTTTGTGGATAAGGGTGAGCCAGTTGATATAGTGTTATATCTGAATTTTCAGAATGTGTTTGATAAGCTCCCTCATGAGAGACTCTTGAGGAAATTAAAAAGTCATGTGACAGGAGGTAGTGTCATATTTTGGATTGATAACTGGTTAAGGGATAGGGGGTAACAGTAGGAATAAATGGTCAGTTTTCACAATGGAGAGAGATAAATACTGGAGTGTCTCAGGGATCTGTACTGGCATCGGTTTTGTTTAAAGTATTCATTCATGATCTGGAAAAGGGAGTAAAGAGTGAGGTGATCAAATCTGCAGATGACACAAAGTTATTCAACGTAGTTAAAACATGAACAGATTAAATTTAACGTGGACAAGTACAGAGTAATGCACATAGGGAAAAATAATTGAAACTATATGTACCACAATGCTGGGTTCTAAATTAGGAGTTAGCACTCAGGAAAAGGACCTTGGAGTCACTGTGGACAATACATTGAAATCCTCAGCTCAGTGATAGCAGTGTTTAAAAAAGCAACATAATGTTAGGAATTATTTGTAAAGGGATAGAGAATAAAACTGAAAATATAATACCTCTATATAAATCTATGGTGCGACCGCCATCTATTGTGTGCAGTTCTGGTCACCGCAAAAAAGATATAATAGAAATAGAAAAAGTACAGAGAAGGGCAACATCATCAATAAAGGGTATGGAATTTTTCCCTTATGAAGAGAGGTTAAATAGGTTAAGGCTCTTCAGCTTAGAGAAGAGATGGCTGAGAGAAGATTATAGAACCGTGGCACTAGCTCTATTAGTTAAGGAGGGTAGGAGTTCCAAGGGCCTCCATTCACTTACATTGGATTTTTCAGGCTGTTTACTTCTGGGTTGGTGAGGTTTCTTTTGTTGGGGTTTGTCCCTTTCTGGGAGCATGTTAGCTTTTCCAAAGGAGATAATAAACTAAAAGGAGGGGTTCTCTAAGATCTGGTGGATTTTCAGCCACTTTGATGGGTGGGTCAATGAGAAAACAGAACTAAAAATACCACTTTCCACTATGGAGAGAGGCATACCGATGAACATTCTAAGGCTCTGTTCTAAAGCTCCACCACCAGCCTGCTGCCTCCAGAGCTGGCTGTAAGGAGAAGGGGGTAGCAAGATTGCTGACAGTGGGTCAGGGAGCTAACCCCCCAGTTCCCTGGGCAGTAGCCTGGGGGAGGGGGAAACTTATTTCACCCCCTCACCCAACCACCCACCTTTCTGCCAGGAGGGGAGACTGCTTGGCTGGGAGAGGGGAAGGGGGACTAACATTGCCCCATGCACCTGCTGTCTGCCAGAAACTTGGGGGCCCCCAGTATGTTTGGCAACAGCCACTCATCTGCCTGCCAGTGCAGCTAAAGCTGGAACCACCACTGCTAAACCTGAAGCTGTCATTTTGAAAGTGCCAGGGACACAGCATAGGCACGCGCATGGGGACCTATTTCCTAGGTGTGAAAATGATGTTTCCAGCTTCAGCAATGGTGGTGACTCATGTGGCTCACAGCTTCCAGAGCTGGGTATAGTGTGATGTCGGGGAATGAGTAACTATGCTCCCTCTTTGGCTGCAGCCTGAATAGAGGACTGGGGCGGGAGGAAGTCAGGTCGCCCTGCCAGCCGCCCACCTGGTCATGTACCAGTGTGCAGCTCCAGCACCTTCTTATTTCCCTTCCCTCTACGTTTCCCATGCCACACTAGATCCAGTCTCCCACCTCCACCGCCGCTGTAACTGTGAAAGTCACTGGCCAACTTACCTGGTTTCTCCCCGTTCAGGCAACATGTTCCTTTCAAAGGCCCTATGCCGACGCTGGGGTGCGTGCGTGCGTGAGTGCACAGTGTGGTTGGCGACATGCTCCCTGCTCCAGCATGTTGGGAAGTGTAGTCCCTGCATGCTGTAGTAGGGAACATGGCACCGACCCCACTGTACATGCACGTGCCCTGGCATCAGCATGGGGTCTTTGAAAGGAACAGCAGCAGCAGCAGCAGTGGTAAAAGCAGCATCACCCGAGCAGGGAGCAACAAACCAATTGGGCTGGGGGCTTTCACAGTTACAGTGGTGGTGGTGGGAGCCTGGATCTGGCTCAGTACGATAATGAGGTGCAGGAGCTGGGACAGCTGACACTTAGAGAGAAGGGGAGACAAGGGGGGCAGTGATTGATTGAATGTGTGTTGGGGGGAGGGAAGGAGTGTGTGTGTGTGTGTGTGTGCGTGTGTGTGTGTGTGTGTGCTGGGTGGGAGAGGGCGAGTGGGTGACTTAGGGTATTTTCAGACGTTATGTGGTCAATGTCCACCGCAGTCAATTCCCTGTGGTGGCTTGGACCACGTAACCTCTGTTGGGGGGAATGGATGTTCCCCCCAGATGTTAGCATGGCATGGGATCACATTCACCACGTGAGCAGCCGAAGCGGCGGGGCCAGAGGCTGTCGCGTGTTGAAGGTGATTCCCCACCGTGGTGACCCCCGCCATCACATCTGGACGGTGACCATGGCCCGGAATCCCCACAAGGAGTCCGGCCCATGGCCTTAGCGGGCAAGTGCTGCGGCGGCATTGGCCGCGGCGGCCGCCTGTCTCCCCAGCGGGCGGGTGGCGGGGAGCGTGGAGGGGGCGGGGCCGTGCGGCCACACATTGCGTCGCGTGCCCCGCCCCCTCCCTGATTCCCCGCCGGGATTCCCCGGCACGTCTATTAGGGCGTGACAGGTCATCCCGGCGGGGGATCATTTCATTGATTTCGTGACGGGGCCAATTGGCCCCATCACATCTAAAAATACCCTTCGTGTGTGTGTGTGTGTGTGTTTTCAAGGGAGGGAGTGTGTGTATGATGGGGGAGGGAGGCTGTGTGTGTGTGTGTGTGTGTGTGTGTGTGTGTGTGTGTGTGTGTGTGTGTATTGGGGGTGGGGAAAGAACAGATCTATTTCCTAGGTGCGAATAAGAAATACATACAAAAGATAGGGTAACATTCAAGTCAAGGTAAAGGTACAGTGAGTACCCTGGAATGATTTCCCTCTGTGCCAAACATCCCAGGACCAGCCCTTCCACTGTCCAACCACTGCAAAACATCCAAGAGCCAATCCCTCCACTGCCCATTTACACAAGTCACCATTGTGCTGTGCCAGCTAGACACATTTTTGCAAGTGCGTAATCAAAACCCTTATATTAGAAGGTATTATAAACTTATAATATACATACAGCCATTACTTGCCCCCAAACTGATGATATTATCTTGCAAAAAACCTACCTGTTTAGAAGAAATAGTTAAGGCAGGTTCTTCCTACTTAAACAGACCCCCAAAACCAAAGAAATTAATTTTTTCCTAAGCCCAGCAACCAAAGACAAAATTAAAAACCACAAAAAACAGCCCTGTATGCATCTCTTAAACTTCGGTTACACCAATCTTTGTGAATGTTGTTTTAGTTTCCTTTTTTCAGGTTCATGGCCTTTTGGGGGGAGTGGGGATGGGTTTGTTTCTTCTTGTGTTGTCCTTTTTTCTTTTTTTTTCATATATGTGTATCTTCTGGGTTCTTTATACCTGCACATTGTGGACTACTCACTGTAGTTTGTAGTGGATCCATGTAGTTAATGTGGTTTTACTTGTTTTTCTCAGCTTTGATCAGTTTTTTTCTTTTTGTTGCTATTCTTTGAAGCAGAACTTCATTCTCCCCTCAATCTAGCTGTCTTGTCATGTGGATAGTATGTTGTTTTTGTTCCCCTCCCCATTTCCCCCCTTTCTTCTGTTAGTCTCTTTGTTGGCCAAATTGTTTTTTTCACCCCAGTGTAGTATTGTGTTAGCTTGGTTTTTCAGAAACAGTGAATATACTTTCCTCTCTAAGGGTTTTGTTTGTGCTGCCTCTCATTATCTGATAATGTGATGCTTTCCCTAAGTATTTGAGAAGATAGACAAAAAATATCCTGTATTAAACTGTTTAATCTTACTGTTTTATTTGGTGGGTTTGGCTTTACATTTGAATAGTCGTTAAGGTCAGGCTAACAGGAGTTTAGGAGATGCAGACAGGACTGGGTTTTGTGGTTTCAAATTCTTTGGTTGCTGGGCTTAGGAAATATTAATTTCTGTGGTTTTGGGGGGTCTGGAAACCGTCTTAACTATTTCTTCTAAACAGGTAGGTTTTTTGTAAGATAATATAATAGAAGTTTATAAAATCATGAGTGGTGTGGAATGAATAAATAGGGAACAGTTATTTCCCTCCAGAACTATGGGACATCCCATGAAACTAACAAGTAGCAGATTTAAAACAAACCAGTTTGCAACAGTCAAACTCTATTGATCCCCAAATAAATATCACAGTTACTTACAATAAACAGATTAAAAATAAAAGGATGCATTTAAATGTCTAGATAGATAGATAGATAGATAGATATTTTATTTATGACCCCAGTGGGTCAAATTTCACATGGGAAAAATGAAACAAACAAATGAAACAACAGTCTCATTACAAACCTTTAAAACTCATACAATTATACATCAGTCTTAATACAACTTTTGTAATATACATCTTTACTCAAGTGGACTACGTGAGAAGATTATGGACTCCCATAGGCTTCATACCTAAATAAACACTTCCATTTTACCCTTTCATAAGCTATCTTCTCCGTTTCTTACAAAAGGTAAGTAAACAAGAATTTCAGTTGTAATTATTTCTTGTTGACATGCATTTTCCTTTTTATCTGGGCAGCACAGAAAAACTTTGCCAGATGGTATACGGTCTTTGATGTTAATTCCTGAAAAAGTTGAACCATCCTCTCATGAGAGGAAATTATTTCGCCATCCTCCCGTGGGGTCAACCATTTTGATCTTTCATCTGTGTACCAGGGACATTCCCACAATACGTGTGATATATCCTGCTGACGTGTGGAACTGCTGAGGTTGCAGCTCATCTGCATATGCTTCCAGTATCCTCGGCTGTCATCGCTTGAGGACACCATGACTCTCCTGGGGCTTGGCCTTCCTGCCACCCCAAGCTCCACCGACCAGCGGGCCAAGAACTGCTGAGGTTGCAGCTCGTCTGCATACACTCCCAGCATCCTTGGCTGTCATCGCTTGAGGACACCACGACTCTCCTGGGGCTTGGCCTTCCTGCCACCCCAAGCTCCACTGACCAGCGGGCCAACAACTGCTGACGTTGCAGCTCATCTGCATACGCTTCCAGCATCCTCGGCTGTCATCGCTTGAGGATACCACGACTCTCCTGGGGCTTGGCCTTCCTGCCACCCCAAGCTCCACTGACCAGTGGGCCAAGAACTGCTGAGGTTGCAGCTCGTCTGCATACACTCCCAGCATCCTCGGCTGTCATCGCTTGAGGACACCACGACTCTCCTGGGGCTTGGCCTTCCTGCCACCCCAAGCTCCACTGACCAG
>QEPC01007844.1:453730-548705 GCA_003113815.1 Sphenodon punctatus | reverse complement strand
AGTCTCTCCCCCAGCTCCTGTCTCTCAGATTGTAAGCCCTAGGGGCAGGGACCATGTCTATTTTATTACTTTGTAAAGTGCCAGGTACACTGCTTGCGCTATATAAATGTTTTTTAATAATAATAAATAATAATAATCCTCAATCTTCTTCAAACTACATAAACATACTCTCTGGACTAAAGGGATTTTCCACCAGTGTCCCTCCTGGACACTGGATTCCAGCTGAGAGAACCTCATACAAATAATTGCTTGTCTTAGATAGTGTTGGGGAATCCGTAAATAGAGGGCTAGCATTGTTTCTGCAAACCTATATTGATTTAAAGGCATATAGGTTAGCTCAGCTACCCTAACTTTGTCCTCCTGCAAGGCTATATCTTTCAGGCGGACTAAGATCTGGTCTTTATTGCCCGCTGTTGGAATATGATCACGAGTTCCCCCATATACCCAAGTCCTATTTTCAACAGTTCCATTCGTATGCCATGAACCCAGGAATGTCTAGTCCTGGAACTTCCTTCCATTTCCAAGAGTATCCTCTTGGGAATACGGATTGGAGAAAGAGTCCTAAGCTTTAGCCAATAAGAAAAAGCTCGATACCGAGTCTTTACAGCCACATTTAGAATCCCCAACTCTTGTCTCACCACTGCTCTAGGGGTTGAGAGATGTATCCCCATAAGCTTTTTCAGGAAGGCAGTCTGCACTACCTCTACTGTTTTGCGGGCCCCCTGATCTAACCCACACAGCTCTGCTCTGTATAAAAGAGTGGCATCCAGTTTAACTTCTGCCACTCTCAAAGCTTCAAGACATGGTCGTTTACCACATTTCCCA
Organism: Sphenodon punctatus; assembly: GCA_003113815.1. Classification (NCBI taxonomy): domain Eukaryota; kingdom Metazoa; phylum Chordata; class Lepidosauria; order Sphenodontia; family Sphenodontidae; genus Sphenodon; species Sphenodon punctatus. The sequence continues at coordinate 547,880 of QEPC01007844.1, read as the reverse complement.
TAAAACTTCAAAATTCCACCTGCAGCCTGCTCGCCCTTCAGCCTAGCCCTAGCCAGGTGTGGTCTCCATGAGAGAGTTATGTCAAAGGTTATCCCCAAATAGGTGTATGACCTGACCTTTTCCAGTGTTTCTTTTCCTATTACCTATTGCTGTTCTCTGTTTGACCCGAAAGACATTGTTTTAGACTTGGATACATTTATAATCAGGGAGTTGTCCCTTGCATATAGTTCCAGAGCATTTAACATTCTCTGTAGTCCTATTGGTGACAGAGACAACAGAGTCATGTCATCTGCATAAAGTAGCAAAAACAATTCACCTCCAATAGTCTTTGGATGATGGTGTGTCGGTTTTTGCAACTTTCTAACAAGGTCGTTGGTATAGAGGCTAAACCGTATGGGGGAAATCACACAACCCTGCTTCACTCCTCTTGTTGTCGGGAAGAAGGTTGTTAACTCTCCCTGTGAACCATATCTGACCGCTGTATTTGTGTCAGAATAGTAGTCTCGGATTAATTTCAACAATGGGGGATCCATGCCCATCTCATCTAACTTTCGCCACAGTGAAGCCCTATCGATGGTATCAAATGCTCCCTGCAAATCGATAAATGCTACATAAACCGGTTGTTTCTTTGAGTTGTAATTCTTCAGTAAATGGAGTAATGAAAAGCATTGGTCAATGCAGGAATACCCTTGGTGGAAGCCAGCCTGCTCCTCTCTTATTATGTTATTTTCCCCTGCCCAGGTAACAATATGTCCCCATTGTTTACCATATATCTTTGCCGGGAGATCTATCAGGCTAATGGGCCTATAGCAACCCGGATTTTCCCTGTCTCCCTTTTTATAAATTGGGACCAATATATTAGTTTTCCATGTACCTGGGACCGGGCCTCCCAGAATAATGTTATTTATCACCTTGGACAAAATTAAAGCCCATAAGGATAAGTTGGATTTGAACAGTTCTGGGGGTAAAGAATTGGGGCCGGGTGCCTTCCCTATCCTGAGATCCTGGATGTGGTGAAGGATACCATCAGGGGTTGCCTTATATAATTCTAGATTACCCTCCCCCAGTTCTTTCCACGCTATTACTTGGTTCTGTACCCTAACCTGAGGGTCTCTAGAACTAAATTTTTCCTCATAATATCTAAATTGTCGAGTATCCTTTGAGCCTGCTGCCTGAGTCAGTTTCTCCCATGTTGTCTCCTGATAATTTAGTTTCTTATGAACCAATAATCTTTTATAATTGCCCTTAACCATCCTCCAAGTTTCCCTAAACTCTTGTTCTTCCAGGAGATCGGCATTTCCCAAAATCTGTAACAGATTCTTTTTTTCCATAAGGCACTCTTTGTCAAACCAGCCCCTATGGGCTCCAGGGCCCTTCTGCCTCCCCCCAGGGATCAAAAGAATTGTATATATTTTGCTAAGAAGAACATTATAACCATCTAATATTTGTTCTGGGAACTGTTCTGTCACTTGCTCTAGGTCCATCTCAGCTAAGTGGGAGGTACAGATGCCCATTATCTTTTGTTCTAGGTCTTTGTCCCACTTAGCATTCTTCTTCACAGCTTTCTGAGCTGGAGGGGTCATTAACGAAAGTGCCCCCCTATTTATGTCTTTTCCCAGCGTGATCTTTACAGTTAGTGGATAATGATCACTCTCAGGTCTTAACAATACTTGCAGAGCCAAACAGGAACACCAATTATTTTTGTCTACCAGTACATAATCCACCGTACTTAGACCCCTTCCCGAGCTAAATGTAAATTGGCCCGGTATATCGGGCACAAGGTCACCATTTAACATCTTCCAGTTATTTTCTTTCGTAAATTCACATAGACACCTCCCATCAGCATTGATCCTTTGATTCATCATTCTTGGGACTAACTCTGTTTGGACCCTATTTTCATTTGTTGCTCTTTCGTGATTTCCAACTCTAGCGTTGAAATCACCAACCAAGAGGAACATTGCTTGTGGGACCAGAAACCTGACATATTCTAATTTTGATTCAAGGAGGGAGGCCCACCACCCTGGCGTCTGACCTTTCTTCCTAGGAGGAAAATAAATATTCACAACCACCAAGATGTTTGAATGAGGAAATTCAAACTGTACAGCCTGAAAGTATGGCGAATCCAAATCTATTTGCGTGGTTATACAGTTCAATCTTACTGAACTACCCATCGCCAAGCCTCCACTGAGTCTTCCTTTTCTATATATTTTGGAAGCTGGCACTGCATGGAAGACAAAACCGTTCAGATGCTGATCTCCTTCTAGCCATGTTGTTTCCTGTAAGGCTATGATATTTAATCCGGAAAGGAAGGCTACCCAGTCTTTATCTTGCAGCTTCTCCCCAAGTCCTGCTATGTTCCAGGAGATTAGCTGGATGTCTGGGCCTTGATTGATCTTTCCTTCCGGTTCTAGTCAATCTGTCTGTGACTTTGCATCTTTACCTCTCCACTCCCTGGACCCTGATCCAGGGTTGTTGCTCCTCCTATTGCCCCTTTGCTGGAACCCCTGTGTTCCCATGGACCAGTTTCTCAGACTTCTATAGAATGAGAAAGTATCCTCACTAATCTCCAGTCCTATCATGGAGTCCTCTACTTTATTAAGTATAAATTTCCTCATTTCCAGGTCCCCAAAGCCAACCCTCACTGGGGAAAAGTGAAACTCCCCTTTTGCTTGGTGGAGTCTGGAAACAAAGACAATTGCCTTGTTCAGTCTAGATGCCTGTATCCTTAATCTGGAAGCAAGGTATTCCACCACCTTCTGTTTTAGGTGATGTGATGATTCGTATCGATGTTGATCTAAATCATATATAATAATACTTTGATCTGAAAATCTATTATTTATAAAGTTGTCCTGGGATATCCGATCTATCTGTGATAACCTTCCTAGCATACCTTGCTCCTTCTCATATGTGAGATGTCTTTTCTGTTGACTGACATTTTGATTTTCAGGCATTGGGAAAAGAATCCCCTCAGCCTGTGGGGACCTACCCGATGAGCACAAATTGATCCCCTTTGTCCCACCAATATTAGCCTGAGTGTACTTGTGTTGATTTCCCTAATTGGCTGCCAGCATTGGATATATGCTGTATAGCAATTTCATCCTGAACTGCCTTTAAAGTGCTCCTAATCTGTTTGATACCTCCTACCACCTCTTGTATTTCAAGTGACAGATTATCTATTGTTTGTCTCAACAATTTGCAACAGCAGTTCTCATGAATCAAAGTGTTAATTGTTTTTGTACAGTTTGCTGCATTGGTTTGCTGTGAAGGGGACAATTGTTGATAGCTCTCTAAGAAAGTAATAAAGCTATTTCCCAAATTAGAGTTCAGCGATATTGAGCTAGCCTTCGTAGGAGAGTCCAGATCAATTTTGTTAGGGTTTGTCTCCTCATATAGTAGTGGTTCTATTGCCTTACCATTAGTGGTAGTCCTAGGACTACCACTCTTTTCCACCCTTCCTTGCTGGAACCCAATATCCTCAAAATGTGCAGGTGAAACTAATGGGGAAGAAGTACACATCAGCCCCAACTGTTCTAATTTCCTCCCTCTACGGGTGATGTATTTTGTTATTTTTACTTGAGTGTTCAACTTTTTTGCTGCTTCCAGAAGGGTTGGAGTTCCCCTTTTATCTCCCTCCATGAGAGAATATTTCCTTCTGCCCAAAATCCATGGTAAGGGAATCAAATCTTAATGCTCACCACCCAAGTCAATATTCAGCTGAGATTATTTAAACCTCCTGTCGTGCCTTAAAGTAGCTCCCACCAATAATCACAACTTACTTCAATCACTCTACTGTCGGCCTGTACAATTGTACCCTTCTCCCCGAGATACACTTCTATAATACAGTTGGCTTAGTGAGAACAAAACTGGCAAGCATTATAATAAACATGCAAGAATAGAAAAAAGACCAGACTCAGCCCGGCCACGGCCTGCACCTAAGGCCACGCGCACAAGGGTGCGCCCTTGCACGTGCAGCCCTTAGGCGCGATGCCCTTTGGTGCATGCCTTGTGGCACTGCCGCAAGGCTCTGGGCTTGCTCTGCAGGGGCGGGGATGCACGACGATTCCTCCAAGTCCCAGGTGCGTTCAATTAGCACTCTCCAACAGTGCCGACAGTTCCTACTCCAAGGGGGTAGGTGTCACACAGCGGAGGGATACAAACAATGCCCAACTTCTTAGGGAGCAACCTCTCCCTCGGGGACCAGCCTCCCAGTCACTTGCCCCCAAAAGCGCCTTGCTCACCACTATGTCTATATACAAATGCTAGAAGTCTAAAAAGTAAGATTAGAGTATATTGCGTTACATGAGGATATAGACATAGAAGAATCTCAGAGACCTGGTGGAATGAAGACAACAAATGGGACATGGTATTACGGGATATAAAATATATCTAAATGACAGAGTAGATAGAACTGATGATGGGGTGGTGCCATATGTAAGAGACAACATTGAGTCAAGCAGGTTTAATATTGTAAAGGGAGCAAACACGACTCTGTAATCTCTGTGGATAGAAATTTCATGTATACTGGGGAAGTGTATAGCAGTCAGCCTATACTATTGCCTCCTGACCAGGACAGTGAGACTGACTGTGAAATTCTAAGGGAGCTTAGATAGGCTACTAAAGTCGGAAACACAGTAATAATGGGCGATTTGAATTACTCTCATACTATTTATTTATTTATTTATTTATTTATTTTAAAACGTATACCCCACTCCCTCCAACCCTAAGTCAGCTTGGGGCAGCTCACAACATTTAAAAACCATACAATTCAATTCAATTTTATTGACGGCACTGGCTCTCGCCATAGCCCACATAGCCAAACATACAAAACAGCAATACCCAATAGTCTATACATATACATATACATATACATATACATATACACCATTTGGGTTTCTTTACTAAAATAACAAATTACTTGATAAACATACCACACAACAACTGGCAAGACCAGATGTCATTTTTGGTGCCAATCCAAGTACAAGATCATGCCAACTGGTAACCAATATCCTTCCAACCAGATAATAATTGTACCTTGAGGTCTATTGGTTCATAGCTAGTTAGTTATATTAATTGTCAGACCGATTTTGCCACAGCCACGGTTCTCAAAATTCATGGTAAGCATTATAATTCAATATGAATAAAAATATGACAGGAGTTACCAGAGCCTTCCCTAATATAGGGCAACCATCCTAATTTAGGGCAAATGCATGCCTATGGGTGCCTTGCTATTCCACGGGGGTTGCTGCGGCTAAGCTTGACCCCTGACAGCAAGCAAAATATATTGCTAATAGTAGTAGTGGTAGTAACTGTATAACAATATAAAATCATGATCCTACAATTGGAGAATCTCTTACTCTTTTACGAGGATTGCTGCAGCAGAGTTTGTCCCCTGAGATATATGAGTAATTAATGGTTTTGTTAAGGCATCTTACCTTCGCCATAGCCCTGACTTCCCACAAACAATACGATCCAAAAACCTATATCCGGGCACCAACCCTATATTCAAGAACCATTGGATTAACCAGCATTTACTAAATTAGGGTAGATTTCCGTCCATCAACCCTTTAAATTGCCAGTAGGGAGATTTGGCCTCCAGGGACATGAGCAACTTATTGCATCAGATTGGACACTAACTTTCCAGCTGTACCCCAATCATTTCCCTCTCCTTTGAGGCCAGCCCAATAAATGTAAGAGACAACATTGAGTCAAGTAGACATCAAGTTAGTCCCCAATGATAGTTTTTTCAAAAAGGAGAGTTGGTCTGCCTCCTCCATTCACCTCTTACTCTCCAGTAAGGGTAAAACCCATGTGTCCCTCAACCTGGCATAGTGTGGACACCTTAGAACCAAATGCTCCACTGTTTCAATTTCGTGAAGGGAACAAGTACAATAGCTAAGATTATATGGTATTTTCCTGTACCGCCCTTCCGAAACTGCCGTATCAATCAAGCCCAGGCGGAGGACCGTATAATTCCTCCTCAGTGTTTTATTGACCAGCATGTCCAGGTAAGGTTCCAAACAAACCCTAGTTTTAATTAGCCCATATTTGGGGGAAACTTTCCATTCCTTAATGGAAGCTAGTTCCTGTTGCTCCTCCATTTCCCATGCCCTTATAGTTAAGACCTTTTTAATCTCCAGGCTGGATTTCCCCTGGAAATATAGGAGGGAAAAACCTAGTTTACTTAGGAGTAACCCCAAATGCCTAACCCATGGGTACAGCCTAGACCCAGAATGGGTAAGTTCTTCAATAACACACTGGACCGAGAGCGTCATCTGCTGTTGGCCAAGCAACCTTATCCAAAAGCGTAGGAATGCCATTTCCCCCTGAAATTCGATGGAAGGCATCCCCATTTCAGCCCTCAAGATGGCCCCTGGGATGCTAGTTCCCACTTTAAGAAATCTATGCAGACTCTGATTCTGTACCCTTTCAAGTCCAGTGGTATCAGGTAAAGGGATAATTTCCAAACCATAAGTAAGCATTGGCTGAATTTTGTGGCGAAATGTTTGTAATGCCACTGAGATAGGTACCCCGTATGAAATACATGCTGCCTTCAAAAGACTAGCTGCCGATCTATTGGCTTGAATGGCTCTTTTTTGAAAACGCACCCCCCAAGTCCCTCTAGAGGTAAATGTGAGACCCAAATAGGTAACTGACCAAGCTAATTTGAAGGAATAGCCCCTTATCTTCCAGTCTGGAGCTGATGGCCTACTTCCGACTGGGAGTATGCTAGATTTCCCAGCATTGATCGTAAGACCATTGACCTGGCAGTATTTAATAAACTCCCCCAAGGAACCTTTCAGGCTCTTGCTGGTCTGGGAAAATAAAACCAGGTCATCGGCATATTGTAGGGCATAAATGCCTTCTGCTTGGATTTTGGGAGGGCAGCCCTTTGACTTCCTTATATAGTTAACCAAATCTACCACATAAAGTTTAAACAATAGAGGGGCAATAACACAGCCTTGACGAACCCCTCTATTGATGGCAATGGCTGTGCTCAATTTATTGCCCACACCACTTTTAACCCTCACCATATTGTTGCTATATAACATAACCACCAATGAAAGCAACCCCTCCTCCAGGCCCATGGCTCTCAGATTGGCCCAAAGTCTTTCATGTGGGATGGAGTCAAAGACCTTTGTAAAATCGATAAATGCTAGGAAAAGCTTTCCCCTCCTAATCCTAACATACTTTGCGATGAGATGTGCTACTATAAAGCAGCAATCGCTGGTGGACCAATTGGCCCGGAAGCCAAATTGCTCTTTGGGGATTTTATCGTTGTTTTCCACCCAATACTTCACATGCTGGAGAATCTTGGTGGCATACAGCTTACTAGGCACTGAAAGAAGGCTTATGGGCTGATAACTTGCCAGGTCCGTACGGGCCCCCCTCTTATAAATCAGAACGATCCAGCTAACTCTCCAAATATCAGGGACTTTACCTTCTTTCGTTATGTTGTTAAATAATTCTACCAAAATTTCTGTCCACCAATCCGGGGCGGCCTGGAGCAATTCCGCTCTCACCAGGTCTGGTCCTAGTGCTTTGTTCTGTTTTAAGGCCATTATCACCTTCTTCAACTTGGACTCCCCAAAACAAATAGACATTTGGCTGGTCTGGCTGGTCTGGCTAATCTGGCTCTCTAGAATCTTAATTAGGTCGAAATTGTCCAGCCATTTGTCCCTTTACAGAGTACCGAAAAATGCCACCCATGCAGCATCATCCACAGATACTGCCCCAGGATGTTGATTTGGCTTCATAATTCGATTAAGTATTTTCCAATAAAGACCAAGATCTCCTATCCTACTGACTACCATCAAAGCAGCCCATATTTTATTATAGTAGGCTGTCTTTTTACTTTTAAGAAGGCCTTTATATTCTTTCCTCAAGTATAAATAAACAGATTCCCTTATATAATCGGGGTTAGCGATCCCCTTCCTCCTCTCCAGCATGAGTAACCTTTTAGTAGTTCAGCACTCCTCATCAAACCAAGGAATGGTCTGTCTATGCTGCTGATTAAAACCATACATTAAAACCAATATAAAAAGCGTTACTAAAACAATTAATCATTAAAATGAATAAAGGAGATAAAACCCACTGGCAACCCCCCCACTCCCCCGTCCCCCAAAAGCCTGGACAAAAAGCCAGGTCTTACAGGACCAACAAAAGGCTAATAAGATGGGGGCCAGGCAAGCTTCCTCTGGGGGGAGTTCCACAGCTGTGGCATGAACACCGAGAACGCCCTCTCCATCGTGCCCCTCCTCCCCGGTTCACCCAGGGGATCTCCAACAAGGTGTCCCTGCAGATCTCAGAGATTGCTCCAGGGCCAGGGAAGTGAGGTGGTTTCTCTGATAAGAGGGACCGAGACCATGTAGGGATTTAAAGGTCAAAACCAGCACCTTGAATCAGGCCCAAAACGCTACAGGCAGCCAGTGCAGAGCCCAGAGCACTGGTGTAATGTGGTTCCTATGGCCTGTCCTCTTCAGGAGATGGGATACTGCATTCTGCACCAGCTGCATCTTCTGAGTCATCATCAAGGACAGCCCCACATAGATTGCATTGCAGTAATCTAGCCCTGAGGTGATTAATAGATGGATGAGGGTGACCAGGTCACAGCTTGAGACATATGGCCGAATTCTATGCATAATGTGCAAATGGTGAAAGGCTCCCTTTGCCACTGCCTCCACCTGATGATCCAAGAAGAGGCCAGGGTCCAATAGGACCCCCAAGCTCTGCGCCTGTGGGGACAGCCGTCTCAACAGCAACCCATGGTCCACTGTATCAAACACTGCCGAGAGATCTAATAGAACAGAAAGTGTAGAATGTCCTAAATCCATATCTCGCCGGAGGTCGTATACTAAGGCCACCAGCTCAGTCTCAGTGCCATATCCTGGATGAAAACCTGATTTAAAAGGGTCCAGGAAACCGATGCTATCCAGATGTCCCTGGAGCTACTGGGCCACCACCCGTTCAATAATCTTCCCTAAAAAGGGAAGGCTAGAGACAGGCCGGTAGCTAGAGAGTGAGTCAACGTCCAATGATTTTTTTTTAGCATAAGCTGCACAACCACCTCCTTGAGGTAGTCCGGCACCCTGTCCTCCCGAAAGGAGGCATTGATCACCCCCACCAGCACCGGCCCCAGTATCTCCCTGGAGGCTTTCACTAGCCAGAATGGGCATGTATCTAATTCACAAAAAGTTAGGGATGTGCAAACAGGTTGCAGTTCAGGTTCGGCCGTTCAGTTCAGTTTGGTTCTTGCGTTCAGTTCGGGAGTTTGGTTCGGTCGTCAGGTTCAGGTTCGGCCGTTCGGTTTGGTCATGTTTGGTTCGGCGTTCAGAAAAGTATCACGAGAGTGCGTGATCACGCCAGAAACAGGAAATTCAAGTGCGTGCGGAGCTGTGGTGAGAGAGTGGTGAGAGAGTGTGTATTTGGCTGGGTGACTGTTCGGTTGTGTGTTTTGGCTGTTTGTTTGTGTTTGACTGGTTGGTGGGTGTTGGTGTGTGGTGGGTGGTTGATTGTGTGTGTTAGGTGTGCGGTGTGCTGCGTGATTTTAAAAAAAAAATGAAAAAGACTGCAGTGATGATTCCCCGGCTGGGGTCAAACTTGGTGGTCGAGGAGGAGGAGGAGGAGGATGAGGGGGAGGTCGATGCCCTTGGACCTTCGGTGGTGGTGGCTGGAGTGGTGGCTGGATCCTCGGATGAGGCGCAAGCGGCAGGCACAGCTGCCAGATTTGTAAACTTTTTTTTTTACTTTGAGGACAAGAAAGTCTCTATCTGTTAAGAGTGAGCTCACTGGTGTGCGGGTTGGTGTGTGGGTGGTGGGCAATGGGCATCAGTCAGGCACAAACAGTGGGCATCAGCCAGGGTCTCCCCATTGCCATCCCTCCCCAGCACACAAAGGGCAGGATTTGCACGTGCCAGCCAGGGCCTCTCCATTGCCATCCCTAGCACCCCAGGGAGTGCATGATTTTCACATGTCATCCAGGGCCTTCCGAGTTGCAACCCCTAGCATCCCCTAGCACCCCAGGGAGTGCATGATTTGCACGTGCCAGCCAGGGCCTTCCTAGTTGCAACCCCTAGCATCCCCTAGCAGAAGGGAGGGCAGAATTTGCACGTGCCAGCCAGGGGCTTTCTAGATGCAATCCCTGGAACCCAAGGAGGGAGGACTAGAGGCATCATCTTAAATGCATGACATTAGGTGTAGGGCTGTAGCGGAATATCGCAGCGGTAGCTATTTCCGGCGGAAACAGTGTTTCCGCAATTAGTGGAACGGCATGGCAGAGGCTTTCATTCCGCGGTTTCATTCCGCGGTTCCGCGGTTCCGCTTATTTAATTCCGCAACTTAGTGGAATCGTGGAAACATGACATTTTCGCTATTTCCGCAATTCCGCCAGCGCCAAAAAATAGCGGAATAGCGGTTTTCCGCGATTTCCGCAATTTTTCCGCAATTGTTCCGCAATTCCGCAATTTGCAGAATTCCGGCGGAATTAGCGGAATATCCGCAGAAAAGTCACGGTGTGGCGCGGGCAATTCCGAAATGGCGGAACGGAAGCGCGGCGCGGTAAAAGCTGCTGCCGCATCAGCCCTACTTAGGTGTTGTTTATGTGTTCCTGTTTCCTTGTTGCCATGCAGATGGATAAAAGATTGCTTGTGCTAATCCAACTATTGCACGCCAATTCTAGAATGGCAGTTTGCTGTTCAGAGCAGGGCCATTTGTCTTCTTGGTTGATGGTTTCTTCTGGGGTTAGGCAGGGGTGCATTTTGGCCCCCACCCTTTTCAATCTTTTTGTCAATGACCTCCCAGTTAGTATGTCAGCCCTGGAGTTTTTTCCCCCCTAAATTGGCTTCCCATGCTGTGGGCTGCCTACTCTGTGCAGACAAGACGGTCCTAATGTAGCCTCCAAAGGCAATTATGGGCACTTGCCGAGTATTGTGCTAGGAATAACTTGCAGATTAACTATTCCAAAACCAAGGTTTTAGTGTTTGGGAGGCATACAAAGATGTACCAATGGCACATTCAAAACCACCCTATTGCCCAGGTTGGAGCATATAAATACTTGGGACTTGTATTCAATTCTTCCCTTGGTTGGTCAAGACAAAGAGAGAGGGCTGTAAATCTATCAAGGGGTACACTTATGGCAATTGTCCATCTGTTTCACAGGAAGGGGCATGGAAGTTTGGTCCTGGCCATTAGGACAGTAGATGCCAAGATGCGCGCTCAGCTTCTCTATGGGGGGGTTATTTGGATTTTGGATTGCCAAACAGAACTTAATTCCCTCTAATCCAGGGCCTTTAGGTCACTCCTTATCATCCCAAATGGGACACTGTCGATTGCTGTCAGAACTGAATTGGGTCAGATGGCCTGGGGTAGGGTAGTGTGGTTACAGGCAGTTTCCCTATGGCTCTGGGTCTATGACAACGTGCCTGCTGGACTTTTGGCCTTTATGTCAGGGGATTTGTTTATTTCCCCTTGGGCTAAGGCCATGAGTAGTCAGCTGACTAGGTGGGTGCTTGATGTACAACATTTGCGGGATGCCCCCATTGGGAGTGCCAAGTCCCTGGTTATAGCAGGATCGAGGCTATTAGTCTGCAGGAAGATCATGCTGCTATTGGATCCTTTCCTTGTCTGGCACATTTTCAGTATGTGAAGCCAAATCCGCGTGTCATGGCCTCATATTGTCTGGCACTTATTCTGCAAGAACATTGCATCTTTTTCTGTATGTCTGCCTCAATGTTCTCCCTACTCATCTCTTGAAGAGGTGGTACCATGGGATCCCTTTTGCAAACAGGTTGTGCCCTTTTGATATGATGGAGGCAGAGACGGTAGAACATCTTCTTTTCTCTTGTAGGCTCTATGATGTGCCATATCAAAATTATTTGGTTCCCCTCATTGAGAAGGTCCCAGGGAGAACTGGTATCGAGCTATTGCACATTTTCCTCTTAGATACCAATTCCAAATACATGGATGCAGTCTCTGTTTTTCTTGTTGAAGCTTTCACAACAAGGGACAGATTCCTTAAGTTCCAGCCTCTTACCTAAAGTGGTTGCCAGATGTGTGGACATGATGTGGTTAAAATTTTGTTATTTATTGTACATTTTTTGTCTAAAGTGCATTTTATTTATATTTATATTTATATTAAGGTTATCATCTATTCTGTAGCTACGTTTTGATTTGTTTTCCTTTTCTTGTTGCCATTTACTGATGATACGAGCTTATATTTATACTTGTCTGTCTTGATTTTAAAAGTATGCAATGACTCTGTCATGCAATACATTTATTTATTTATGTGTGAGAGGAATTGGATGCCAGTGCTGTTGCCACATCACACAGGACATGAAGGTGGAGGTCGGCAGTGCTACACCCAGACATTGGACGGACAAGGTCCAATGTCTGGAATTTTTATGATAAGGAGAACGGGTTCACTGTCTGCAAGGTAAGGCATGGGGGCTGGAACAAGAGGGTATGCATGCATGCATTGCCCTCTATGACCTGTTATGAACGGAAGTCCCCTGCAGAGAGAGATTGCCGCCCACCCACTTGTGGAGACAGAATGCAGGCAGGGCTTGACACAGACTATTGGTCTGACACAGTATGGCACTTCTTATGTTCCTATCTTTTTATGCTCTTTAGATCTGCCAGAAAAGATTCAGGAGGCAGAGAGAGGGGACAACATCGGGCCTAATTAGCCATATTGAGAGGGCCCACAAACAAAAGGTGGCTTGGGCGCAGGAGTGTGGAGACGTGGCTATGGAGCAGCAGAAGAAGGGGGGAAGGCAAGTCAGAAGTGGCACCACATGCAAAATCCTTCCCCACCCCACCCCCCAGCTCAGATATGGAGCCCCTCCAGGAGCAGGAGGAATCTACAGTGGCAAGGGCCTTTTGTGGCCAGGTGCAGGGGACCAGCCAGGACTTTGTTGCCAGCCTCCAGGTAATCAAAGGCTGACTGGTGGAACAGTTCCAGGCAGTTGAGTTAAGGGAGAAGAAGGTGGAGGCGGACTCAGAGTACGTCTCCACTGAGGGAGTCGATCTGGAGCTCTTCTGCCAGTCAGTCTGCAACTGGCGGGCGGCCATGGCAGGGACCATAGAATACGCCGTGGAACACGACTATGAAATGTCGGTAGGTGCGGCCCCTGTCCCTAGGTCCCCTGAACCACTTATGCCTTTCCCCCAAGTTCCGGGGGGCATGCCAAAAGACTAATTAGTTTGTTAGTGCATACGTTTCCTTTCTATTTAAAAATGTTTGGTTTTGGTTTTAAAAATTTGTTGTTGTTTTATTAATTAAAGTTATATTTGTTGTTGTGCTTACGAGCTGAACTGTCCAATCTTTTATTCCTCTGTGTTTAAGTTCTGGCTGGCAGGTGGCAGAATCTCATACAGCTTGTTGATTCCTACCAGCAGCACCTGCCACCCCATGTAGCGTAGTTATTAACCCAAAGATGTACCATGCAGCATCAGGGTCTCAACTTGCAGACAGCCCCCCAGGACGGGCAGGGCTTGTGTTTGTGTGACTGGGTGTGACAGAAAGAAAGAGAGACAGGCTCCTTGGCAGCGGGCAGCAGGCGGCGGGAGCTGGTGGTAGGAGGGGCTTTTATATCCAGCAGTTTCAGCGGGCATCCATGGGTGGGTGACGAGGAGTAGGCTGTTAGGGGGGGCAGGCTGGAGTGTGGGCACCGGGCTTACGGATACAGTGGAATGGAATGCATCCCCCAGTGACTGGAATGATGGTCCCAGAATCCCGTTGGTTCCTGGGATGGGTGGTCATGACTGATTCAGGTACAATGGAATGACAGCCTATGTAAGTTTAATGATATATGTCCCTAGTATTAGCGCATGATAGGACACACTTCATTCAATCAAGCGATAGGTGGTAGCAGCAGGTACAAGAATGCATACAGGCAGGTAGGCACAGAATCTCATACAGCTTGTCGATCCCTACCAGAAGCACCTGGCACCACACGTAGTGTAGGTAAGGTACATTGACCCCAAGATGTGCCAGCAGAAGGGTCTCAACTTGCAGACAGCCCCCCAGGAAGAGCAGGACTTATGTCTGTGAAGAGGTGCCAGAGAGAAAGAGAGAGAGGCTCTTTAGCAGTGGGCATCAGGTGTCGGGTGCTAGTGGTCATAGGGGCTCTTTCAGCAGCTTCAGCGGGCATCTGTGGGTGGGTGCAAAGGAGTAGGCCATGGGGGGGCAGGCTGCTGTGTGGGCAGTGGTGGCCAGTGGCCACTGGCTATTGGCAAGTTAGGCACAAGCAGCGGCAGCATTCAGATGATTTATCTTGGAACTGGAGTGACTGCTTCTGGATGCAGTGGAATGGAATGACAGCCCCCGTGACTGGAATGATGATCCCAGAATCTCAATAATGGCTCCTGGGATGGGCATGACTGCTTCAGGTATAATGGAATAACAGCCTGTGGGAGTTGAACGATGTCCCTTGAATTAGTGCTTGGTTGGGCACACTTCATTCAATCATTGATTGATGCAATAGGTGGTAGCAGGTACAGGGAGGCACACAGGCAGGCACATATAATATGTTGTGTGTTTATTTCCATCTCATTCTGGTAGGTTTGATGTTGGATGTGACCAAGAGCATTGATCATGAGCAGAGATGAGAGCTCTCGCTGATTCTGGAAGGTGGCAGCTTGAGCTGGATGCACCTCTCCCCTTTTGTCTATCAGTGGGCAGCCTCTCTCTCTCTCTCTCTCTCTCTCTCTCTCTCTCTCTCTCTCTCTCTCTCTCTCTCTCTCTCTGTCCATGTACTGCAGGTGACAGCATGGGTGGGAGCATGTTTGTCTCTCCTTTTAGCAGTGGGGAGACCTTCTCTCTGTCTCTGTCTCTGTCTGTCTGTCTGTCTGTCTGTCTGTCTGTCTGTCTGTATCTCTCTCCTTAGCCTAGACAGGAACTCGATGATATCAGGAGAGGCATGCCATGGGGGTGGGCAGTTTCTTGGCCAATGACCATGAGCAGTAGCTTGCTACTACCTTGTGGAAAAGGTTTTTTGTGCTGACTCCCAACATTCACGCTGTGTCACCTGGCATCCCATCCCCACATGGATTTGTATCATATACCTAAAAAGGGTTAGGGTGGAACTGTCACTCTCAAAGGGGAGAGTGTTGTTTCTTAGCCTAGCGAGGAGCTCGATGCCATCAGAGCAGGTTGTTGCCTTAAACACTACAGGGTGGCTTAGTTTTATGGAAGAAGGGGACCCTGACCAGTATATCCCAGAAAATTGTTTATATAACACAGGCCTGTACAACATGTGACCCACATATACATAGGCCTGTCTATCCACTGTATCCGGAAGCAGTGGAATAACGGTCCAATAGAGTGTCAGCTTCTTGATGCAGTTGAAGATTGGTTCTCTGTGTGAGGAACGATGGCCCTGGACCCATCATGCTGGGTCATGGGGCTAGGGTGGAAGCATGTAGATATTGGCCACAGCCCTCCCTGCCAGTAACATAGGCCCCAGGACCCTGACATAGGACCCGGAACCCAAGGGCTGGAGTGGCTGCTTCTTGATGTAGTTGAAGATTGGTTCTCTGTGCGAGGAACGATAGCCCCAAACCCTTCATGCTGGGTGCTGTGGATAGGGTGGCAGCATGTAGATATTGGCCACAGCCCTCCCTGCCAGTAACATAGGCCCCAGGACTCTTACGGCATGTCCAAGGGCTGGAGTGGCTGCTTCTTGAGGTAGTTGAAGATTGGTTCTCTGTGTGAGAAATGATGGCCCTGGACCCAACATGCTGTGTCCTGGGGCTAGGGTGGCAGCATGTAGATATTGGCCACAGCCCTCTCTGCCAGTAACATAGGCCCCAGGACCCTGATGGCAGGTCTAAGGACTGGAGTGGCTGCTTCTTGATGTAGCTGCAGATTGGTTCTCTGTGCAAGGAACGATGGCCCAAGACCCATCACGCTGGGTCCTGGGGCTAGGGTGGCAGCATGAACTTTGTGGCTGAAGAACAGTGGCGGGAGAACTTTAAAGGCCAAAAAGGGTTCCATGCAAACATCAGTTGAACATGTGTCAGTCGGTCTTAAGAAATAGACAAGCACCAGTCTGTCTTCAAGGCCCTCACAGATAATGAAAGATACATCCTGTGCCTGAAGGAACAGTTGGCTGAGTTTTTCTTCCTCGCAGTACTTGATTAGAAAGTTCATCACAGTACCCCAATGGATCTCCATGTGAACATCAGTTGAACATGTGTCAGTCGGTCCTAAGAGATAGACAAGCACCATTCTGTCTTCAAGTTCCTCACAGATAATGAAAGATACATCATGTGCCTGGAGGAAAAGCTGGCTGAGTTTTTCTTCCTCACAGTACTTGATTGGAAAGTTAATCACAGTACTCCAAGGGATCTCCAGGAGAAAATCTTCCACCGCAAGATACATTGCTGCTTATGTGACAAAATACTTGGGGTTGCTTATCCAAGGGATTTGGGAGTTGGCTTTTGTTCTGGAGTACTTCAATTTCCAAGGCAGCAGCCTGAGAGGTTTAACTGTGCTTGACAGTTGGAGCTAAACAAGGGCAACCCAGCAGGACGTGTGCTTTTGCCAGACATTTAGTGGGCAGAATTGCTCAGTTGTGGGACAGGAGTTAAGAGAGCCCAGTTCTGATTCCTGCTTTGGAATTGTTAACATGAGATCCCCTGCCACGTGAGATTATTGGGGGGTTGGTTCCCCAATATCTGCTCTATCTTTAAATGTAGGGAGTTAGCCAAATTGGTCAAAATCAGGGGTCCCCTCGTGTTCAAGGGATCAAGCTGAGGAGAGTACATGCTACAGGCAGTTTATGTACCCTCCCCAAATAGAAAGAGGGAGACAGGTGTCCAATAATGACAAGTTTATATCATTGTAAACTTGTCATATATATATAATACAGAGAAACACAGCCCTGGTGTGGCTGGTGGGATTTAACAAGGGCAAAACACAAGCGGCTTGTGGGGATAGTAGGGAAAAAAGGGTGGGGGTGTTCCGGTGTTGGCTCAGTGAGGGGGCAGCAAGAGACCGTGAAAGAAGAGAGAGAGAGAGAGAGAAATGCTCCAATAACATACATGAAGGGACATGAAGGGGAAAATGCAAACGAATGTGAGGGAAGGGAAAGTAAGCTTGTGTTGATAGGAACCCCCTCTTCCTCGTAGCTACTGGGGACAGAGCGACCCAATATCTACCGTTCCTTAACTTCAGGGGGGAATGAGCTCAATGGCCTTAAGCCAGGGTTCCCCAAATGTCCAGAGGTACAAACAAAGGCTACAAAGAAAACACAGACTGCGGCTGGGAAAGTGAAAGTAACGCGGTGGTGGTGTTAGGCTCTGCAGAGGGGAAGAAAAAGCAAGAGACTGGATCTATAGTTTACCTCTCCTAGCTGATTGAACAGGATCAGCAGCCCAGGATCCAGCAATGTTGGGGTCCAAAAGGGGGGGAGGCCTAAGTCTGGGGATCCATTAGCTCAGACACATGCAGGGAGACCTGCATGTATCTGGGGCCCAAGGTTTCTCTGAGGTTTATGGGAAAACCAGGGGCAGTTATAGGGTAGTGAACAAAGGATTTGGGGAGGCTATGATGGGTTGTTTGTGGTACACAATGAGCTAACGAGGGGAGAAACCCAGCTTCCACTTCCATCACAAAAAGGGCCATACAAGATGCATAAAATATCTTTGACACAGGGGGAAAGAGTAAACAACAGTGGTTGGAGGGTAGTTAAGGAGGGGAGGAGAGGACTAACGATCGGCTTCATGGGACACAAAGTGAACCCCTGGATTCCCCTGAGGGGGGTTGCTGCTCAAAGTTCCAGTCATCGGTGCTCTACTGAGTAGGAATAATGCTTCTTAATGGCCCCTTACTTTACTCTAGGCATTTTCCTTTTTCCTCTCTTCCCCCAGGTTCAGGCTGGTATTTCACATGAGTGACCTACTTTCTGCTGGGTTCCATGGTGGCTGGGCCTACTCTGTCTTACAAGCCCCCCTCTTGCTCATAATGGGGGGCTATGCTCTCAAGCCCCTTTTCCCACATTTGCCAGCCCTTGGCCACATCTAGGGGCTGTCCTTTCAAGCCCTCCAGGTCCAAGTTTGTTGGCCCTTGGTCATACAGCAGAGGGGGGGTTGTACCCATTTTAGGGAAAACTGAGGCCATCATCAACATAATTGTTTGCATTTCAGTTTTCCCAGTTCTAACCCAAAGGGTTACAGTTCTTTGAGTTCACAGAATAAAGAACTTGTATAGGAACAAGTGGGGGAACTGGGTGTGGGGCACATGGCTCGCAGTGCTCTTGTGCATTCAGCCTCTTTACAGTGTGACCTTGGGCACTTAAATGCTTCCCCATCTCTCTGCAAGACTCTGTGTGACTTAATGAGGCAGCTCCTCAGCTGGTGTAAACCCAGTGAAACTTTACTGACTTCTAGCTGAGGATCAGAGCAGGGTAAACTTCTTGATTTTCACAATAAGTGCTCAGTCTGCCAGGCCCTTCTCAAATAAGTCTTCAGGCCACTGTTTTGGCTTGCTTCTTTGTTGCTCCCTGTCCCTGTGCCACAGAGAAGTGGGGCCAAGGGTGCTCAACACATCTGTAGCTGCTACAGGTCTGAGCATTGAAAGTGCAGCACTAGCTGGGCAATTACCTCTGCATGATCTGCTTTAGCCTTTGAAAATTACCTGTACTCCTTTTAGGATGCCACTGAGAATTTTCCTGGGTTTATAAAACTATCTCATCCTCCCCTCCCCCCAATTTCCTTGTTGATTGCCTAGTGTTAGGTCCTGATGCATATTGGGAGGGTAAGGGCCTGAGATCCCCAGGTCCCCAAATTTCTTTTGGTGGACCTGGATCTAGTCCAGTGTTTGTAAAGGAATGAGACATACATGGCATGATTTAGAAGTGCCTGATAATGAAATTGCCTGCAGTAATGTATTCACAAAGGACTTTCTTTTGTTCTAACTCCTCCTCCCCACCTCTCTGGCATTTCCCCCCACATTTACTGTTATGTATTACAAGCTGTGAGTCTGTCTTTGATGTCAGGATGCGAGTTTAGATGACTAAAGCAATACAGCGATCGGCAAAACGAGCTGGTGGGAGGAGTGCCATTGGAAAGTCATTTTTCTGATGATTAGCTTATCAGCTCCAGGAGCTTGCAGATAACGGAGCAATCCTGCACAGCAAGGCTTATCTCACATTGAGTTTTTTCAGCATAACTAGAATAGAATTGAATATTCTATTGTTTATATTGCAGTCGCACCTAGAGGATATAAGCAAAGTCTGCGTCTGTGTACTAGATGCTGTATCCAGGGAGAGATGCTTTTTCTCTCTCCATGCTGTATTATGCACAATAAGAGGTGGTGCAGACATTAGAACACTGGTCTGAGATTCTAGAGGCCTGGTTTCTCTTCCCTGGTCTGCCACAGATCACATCGTCCAGTGGTTCTCAAATTGGGGAGTGCATTCTGGGAATATGGCTTCCAGACTCCCAAACTCTTTATCGGGGAATTTCCAAAATGATGGTGCCCAAAATCCAGTTGTGCAACATGAGTTCTGATTGGTATTTATTTATTTTATTTATTTTGTTCAATTTATATCCGGCCCCTCCTGTGAACAGCTTGGGGCGGCATGGGTGGCATTGGCAGAAGCAGCAGATATTGGATTGCTGGGGCGCAGAACCCATGGCACAGACAGCAGAGGCAGCATTAGCAGCAGACATTAGGTTTCCCAGAGGCAACATTGGCAGCTGGTGCAGATATTGGATTGACCTGGCACAGTACCCGTGGCATGGACAGCAGAGGTAGCATTGGCAGTAGCAGCAGCAGACATTGGGTTGCCCAGGAACAGAACCCATGGAACAGCAGAGACAGCAGTATCAGGATTTGCCTGTAAAAAACACCCATGGAGCCAGGATGGTTGGATTTGCAAGGGAATAGCTATTAACTTCCATACAGCAGCAGACGTCAGCAGCAGAATTGCGTGGGCACATTTGGATTGGACAGGGCAGAGCACCCATGGACTAGCAGACAGCAGCAGCAGGATTACCAGACCATTGGTGCACATCACCCAGGGTTGCCAGGGTAGGCAGACAGCCACATTGATATGAGAGTCATGCAGACTGAGGCTTTGCAACCTGGGCAGGCAGGCAGACAGCATGGCATGAGCAGAAAGCAGACAGACTGAGGCAGGCTTTGAACTAGGTCACCTGGGCAGAAAGGCGGGTATCGTGGCATAGAAGGCAGGCAGACTGAGGGAGGCTTTGATCTACACCAGCTGGGCAGGTGGGCGGGCAGGCAGGCAGCGTGGCATGAGCAGAAGGCAGGCAGACTGAGGCAGGCTTTGTTCTAGACCACCTGGGAGGCGGGCGGGCAGGCAGGAAGCATGGCCTGAGCAGAAGACTGGCAGACTGAGGCAGGCTTTGATCTAGACCACCTGGGCAGGCGAGCAGGCAGGCAGGCAGTGTGACATGAGCGGAAGTCAGGCAGACCTCAGGGTTCAAGCCTTGCAACCTGGTCGGGCAGGCAGGCAGGCAGCATGGTATGAGAGGCAGTAGGGAAGGCAAACTGGGACCTTGGGATCAATTTGGCAGGGCACTCAGATAGGCTGGAAAAGACTGTGCAGCATGAGAGAGAAAGTCAGTCAGATAGGTGGGCTGAGATCGTCTAGCTACTAGCCAGAGGCAAGCTTGCAGGCTTACAGTTTCCCAATGCCACATTGCAGCATGCAGTCTGTCAGATAGGTGGGCCGAGGCCATGTAGTATGAGAGAGAAAGAGAGAGGGGGGGCAGGTAGGGTGCCACTGAAGCAGTGGGAGGGAGGGACAGCACCTCAGCTCAGCCGCAACAGCCCTTATTGACGAGAAGCCCCTTCCCAAAACTGCCCCTGGCATGGAATGACATGTGCCACTGTACCATCACTCCTTGTCCAGGGGCAGCTCAGGGAATCCCAGAAGCGGAAGGGTGACCTTCAAGAAGATCAACTGCTCCACCAACTTGGCCCCCAGTCTCAGGCGGTGCGGGGAGCAAATGTCCCCTGCCACAGAGAACACCCGCTTGCTAGGGACACTGGTTGGTGGGCATGACAATAATCCCCTGGCCACTTTGGACAGGGCCGGCCACACGTTGGTCTTGCCAGTCCAGTAGGTCAAGGGATTGCTGCTGGGATTGATGCATGGCTCCTCATCCAGGTAGGTATCAACTGCTGCTGAGGCACCATCATACTTCCTATCATAGCTGTCCCTGGGCACCACCGCCCCCAGTGCCCTCAGCCATGTTGTCAGTCCCTGCCCTTTTGTGGGCCATGCAGAGGAGAAGCTTCTGGCAGTATGGGTGCTGTTGCTGCTAATCCTGCTGGTGCTGGTGCTGCTGCTACTGCTCAGGCTGGTGGCATGGATAGACCCTGCTGGCTGAGAGGGGTGACTGCTCCCACTCCCACCAACCCCTTGGGCATCCTGCTGCTGCTGCTGCCGTGCACTCTCAAGAGCCTTCTCTGCCTTCCAGACCCTCCCCACAAGATCATCCTTCTAGAGGCCATAGAGGGATGACTTGCATGCCACGCTGCCCTTGTTCAGCATTGTTACCACCACATATTCCCCCCGCTGCAGAAACTTGTCGAACCTCACCGTCAGGCCTGTCTTAAGCTTCTGTGCCAGCCAACCGCCTCAGTGCCCAGCTTCTTGCCCCTAAGGCCACAATTCTTCCCCTGCATCGTGATCTCCTTCAGACTCCCGTGGAGACTCTGGACCAGAGGGGTCACCTGGTTTATGGTGGCTGTGGAGATGATGGTTTCTGTCACCTCATGGAGTGGTCTGAGAACTATGACCATCTGTGCCAGGATCTCCCATTCTGGCCCATTAAGTCTCGGAGGTGCACCACTGTCTGTGTCCAATTCCACCTGATGCAAGGTGGCTTTCTGCTCCACAAGCCGCTCAAGCATCAGGAAGGTGGAATTCCACTTTGTGGAACATCCTGCACCAGCAGATGCCCTGGGGAGCCTTGCTCAGCCTGCTTGGCCCAGAGGATTTCGCTGCCCTTCACGCTCCTGTTGAACAAGGCTGCCAGATTCCTCCCCCGCTCTATCAGGGAGCTAAGGGTGCCTCCCCAATCCCCTTCTCCCCCAAGCCCAGAGCATCCATGACCACCAGGTGGAGGGTGTGTGCGGCGCAAGGGATGCTGATAAATTTTTCATCACGTACAGCCCTCATTATATTTGATGTGTTATCAGTCACCACACATCCCGAGGTGAACGGTGCACCAGGCGTAACCCACTCCCCCACCACAGCATTCACTGCGTTCAGGGCTGCCTCTATGCTCCTGGTAGTGTGGGGGCAGTCCATGACTTCTGCCTGAAACAGGGACCACCTATACCCTGCTTCAGCACCCCTCCTGCCACTGCCCAATGCCAACTCTGTGTCCTCCCACCGGTGCACCATTACCGCCAGGTAAGCATGTTGGGCATTCCTGGAGGATCACAGGTCAGTTGTAAAATGGACAGTGGCACCCCCAGTCCCTGCCAGTGCCAGCTGCTCCTTCACCCTCTTCTTCAACACCCTGTACAGGCCTGGCACCACCATATGGCTGAGGGTGGTGTGGCATGGCATCTTAAATTGGGGGGCCGGGAACCCCACCAGCTGCTTAAACCCTGTGTTCCCAATAATGGAGAAGGGCTGGCCATCAACAGTGATCATCTCGCCCAACAGGTGCGTGGCTTTCTCTTGAAAGCCACGCCGCCCTCCAGCTGCCGATGGCCTTGGAAGCTGCTACCACCCCAGCTCCTCCATTGTGGGCTGACGCTGCTGGTTCTTCTCCTAATGCTCCCCCCCAAGCAGCAATACTGCTCCTGATGCTAGAGGCAGCTCCTGCAGTGGGACAGTTGCCCGATGGAGGACTAGTGGCCATGTGGATTGGGAACCCACTTGCGTCCACTGACCCAGCCTGCCCGCTTAGCATAGTGGCACGTTTTTAGATGCCTGGACATGGCGGATGTCCCTAGGTTGGTGAGCACCTGCCCTCACTTCACCACCTTGCTGCACAAAGTGCACCGCATCTGTTGGGGATCATTCGCCTGCACCACCTTAAAATGCTCCCAGACCCATGATTTCTTAGCCCCTCCTGCCTTCTGGCCGCACCGGGTGAGGCACTACTGGGAGGGGAAGGACATGGTGGCAGTGGTGACACAGCTCATTGAGGGACAGCCATCACCTCAGCAGCACCAGCTACAGAGACCTCCTCCACAGAAATCTCTGCATCGTTGTCCCCATCACAAAGAGAGTGACGGAGGCTGTTGGACTCCCCATGCTGCTCCCACTCTGAGCAGCACTCTCCCCATGCCCCCTATAGCTGTTGTTGCTGCTGCTGCCCGGGGATCGGACCCTGCCTCTTGCCAGGCTCTCAACAATGAGGGAGTTGGGGGACAATGCTGGACCCTGCTCAGATGCTTCATCCCCTGAATCGCCTGCTTCCACAGATGACACAGCCACCACAGCCTCTTCTACTGCCCGGAGGTGATGCCCAACCCCCTGGCCCTTAGTTCTGGGAGAGCGAGACCCAACATCACCAGGTCTTCGCATCTTGGGGTGTGGGTATGTGCTTGGGCTGCTGCTTCTGCCCACTTCTGGCACTCTGATGGCATGGCCCCTGCCACATGCCTCATTGACTGCCTTACAGGCAGCAGAGTGGCCTCGCCCTCTCATCACTCCCTTCTCCATTTCTACAAACCACACACAATTATATTAAATATTATTTTTAATATTTTTTTATAATTTTTATCACATATTATATCTATCTATACTACACTAAATTTAGCTGCTATTTAACTATCTAATAACTATTATAAAACCTATGGAACTAAATAACAGAATATAAAAAACATACTCTAAAACTAGATCACTATATCTCTATAAACTAAGCTAACTTAACTGTAATAGCTAACTATAATCCCACCTAACAACTACTATAATATCTCTCTCTCTCTCTCTCTCTCTCTCTCTCTCTCTCTCCAATATTACATAGGGATTGGGGGGGACACAGACAGCTCACAACAACACAGGGAGAGGTACAGAAACTGAAATAAAACCTAAATCAATCTAATCCTACTCTAATAAATAAAAAACCAGGGGAAGGGAATGGGGGATGGAATATGGAATATGGGATATAGAATATGGAGGGAGAGGGAGAGGGAGAGGGAGAGGGAAAGGAATGGATTCAATGGAGGGTAGGGAGAGTAGATAGAACACAGGGAGGCGAAAAAATAAAAATAACTGCTTAATCTATCTAATATAATCTAACTAAATGATAATAGGGAGGTAAATCTGTTGGATGGGTGAAATGGGAGGAGGATTGTGAATGGATGAGGGAAACAAACTGCTGGGAATCAGGGAGCCTTCTGAAAACGTTACTGACAGGATCAGTGGATGGCTCAGAAGGTGTTGGAAGGGGGGCAGGGCAAAGAGTTTTGTTACTTGCTGCTCCTGCCTTACAGCAAGGCCCGATTAGCTCTGTGCAGCCTAGCCCCTGGCCAATCACAAACTGTGAAGCCAGTGTTCAGTCAAAAAGGAAAGGTGATTGGGTAGGCTGGCTGCTACTCCAAGCCTCTCCACCCCCCGGTACCAGGAAGTCTGCTCCACAGCTGCCTCCCCCTCCATGGCCCTTCAGTCATGTTTTTCCCACCTGAAGTCAACCAAACATTGTCGAACATGAACGAACTGTTCGGTCGGTTTGTGTTCGGTTAGAGTTTGGTACGGTTGGTTCGGGTTTGGTTATGAAGTTTAGTTCGGTCATCCGAACAGAGCAAGTTCAGTCCGAACTCCGAACCTCTGAACCACATTCTCACATCCCTACAAAAAGTGGCCCTAACAGACCCCAGAGCCCCCTTAGCATCAGCCGGTGTCACTTCCTGAAACTGATCCCACAAAAATGGACCAGATGGGGTAGGAAGTCATGCTGGATTCGAGCGATCTTATCTGCAAAGTAGTTCACAAACTTCTCACAGCGGGCTTGGGAATCCCACCCCCATGCTGGATGTGGCTTTGCTTCAGCTATGAGGGTGGAAAGAACGAATCCCCATATACCCCCATAGACACAAATGAGGCCAAAACACTACAACTGGCTCCAGGTCTGAGAAACAGCTTAAGAGTGAGAGGGGTAATTAAAATGCACTAGTTATTCCTTAAGGCGAAGTTTATTCCCATTCACAGGATGGAAACACTGGCACAACAAAAGCTGGAGACCTTTCAATATTTACAATTAAAAGACTTATGCACAGCCCAGCAAGTGGGGGACAATTTCGGAAGGGACCCATACAGAATTGAAAAGCTATTATTTGAGAAAAGTAAAGCAGCTGGCAGACTGGGGAGACTATATAAGGAACTTAAATCTATACTTTACAGTAGCAGGAATACCTACCTTGAAAAATGGAGTAAAGACTGTAAGGGAGTTAGGGGAACATGAGGCTAAAACTATCTGGGATCACATGCACAATTGTGCCTCCTCCCTGGAAATTAAGGTGGCTCAAATAAAACTGACCATGAGGTTTTATTTAACACTAGACAGAACAAGATATATAAGTCCAGGGGGTAAACCACTTTGCTGAAGGGTTTGCGGTGAGAGGGGGGACTACTTGCACTGCTGGTGGACATGCTGCAAGTTGTAGGTCTTCTGGGGCAGGGTCTGGAAAGTGATAAATCAACTAGCAGGGACACTGGTCCCCTTTAGACCAGAAGTGGTGCTTTTGGGTATCTACCCAAAGGGGAAATCTTTAAAGGAAAAAACCCAATCCTGTAAGATGCTCTTTTTATCCACCATCAATATAATTCTCAGACATTGGAAAGATCAAAGTGAGATCCAGATGGAGGAATGGTTACAAAGGCTTGTCTTTATGTTCTCAATGGAAAAATTGCATGCAGGACTACATGGGAAGCTCAGCAACCTTAAGGAAACCTGGATACCTATTGTGCAGGTGCTAGATAAAGAAATGTCACAGAAAAAAGAGCTTAAAACTATCTTTGATGTTCAATTTTAAAAGAATAGTCAGGAAAGAGCATAATCTTAGTAGAGATTTCAGATTAGACATAGACACACCTCGTAGCAAATGTGCCTTCATTCACGCTTTTATAACGTACTCACACAGTTAATGGTTTTGGTTAGTTATTGTTTGTGTACTACAATTACTGAAATGTACTGTAACAGGACAATGTGTATAACAAACTAAGCTTTGTCAAATTTGAAAACATCAATAAAAATACATTTAAAAAAAAAAGGTAGGAAGAGGACCAAAAGTCTTCCCGTGCGGCTAAATGGTGAGGTGAAGGAGGCTATTGGAGTCAAAAAGACATCTTTTAAAAAATGGAAAAAGACTCCCAATGAGGTAAATAGGGAAGAGCATAAGCATTGCCAAACAAGATGTAAAAGTTAATAAGGCAGGCCATAAAAAGAATTTGAGGAGCAACTTGCTAAAGATGTTAAAATGAATAAAATCTTTTTCAAGTACATCAGAAGCAGGAAGCCTGCTAGAGAATCAGTTGGGTTGTTAGATGACATCGGGCTGAAAGGCGTGCTTAGGGAGGAAAAGGACATTGCAGAGAAGCTAAATTAATTCTTTGCTTCAGTCTTCACTGCAGAAGATGATGTGAGATACACACACCAAAGCTTTGCTTTGTAGCTGATCAATTGGAAGAGCTGTCACAAATCAACGTGACTCTGGAGGAAGTTCTAGAGCAAGTTGACAAACTAAATACTAACAAATCACCAGGACTAGATGGTATTCACCCCAGAATTATGAAGGAACTCAAATATGAAATTGTAGACATACTGTTAGTAATAATTTGTAATCTGTTGGTAAAATCTGTCACTGTACCAGAGGACTGGAGGGTGGCAATGTAACCCTGATATTTAAAAAGGAATCCAGAGGTGATCCTGGAAACAAAAGACCAGATCTGTGCCAGGCAAAATTGTGGAAACTATAATTAAGAATAGAATCACTGGGCATGTTGATAAACATGGCTTAATGGGGAAGAGTCAACATGGCTCACTTATATGTTGGAATCCTTTGAGGGTGTAAATAAGCATGTGGGCAAGAGAGATCTGGTAGATATAGTGTAGCTAGATTTCCAGAAAGCATTTGATAAGGTCCCACATAAAAGTCGTTTGAGAAAATGAAAAAGTCATGTGATAGGCAGTAGTGTCTTACTATGGATCGGTAACTGGTGGATAGGAACGAAAGAGTAGGACTAAATGGTCAGTTTTCATAATGGATAGATGTAAAAAGTGGTGTGCCCCAGAGATCTGCATTGGGACCAGTGCTATTTAATGTATTCATTAATGATTTGGAAAAGGGCGTTAAGAGTGAGGTGATCAACTTTGCAGATGACACCAAATTATTCAAGGTAATTAAAACACGAGCAGACTGTGAAGAACTGCAACAGGATCTTCTGAGACTGGGTGTCTGGGCATCTAAATGGCATATGAGATTTAATGTGGACAAGAGCAAAGTGATGCACATAGGGAAAAATAATCCAAACTATGAGTACACAATGCTGGTAGGAGTTACCACTCAGGAAAAGGATCTGGGAGTGATTGTGGACAATACACTGAAATCCTCAACCCAGTATGTAGCAGCAGTCAAAAAAGCAAACAGAATGTTGAGTTATTCGCAAAGGGATAGAGAATAAAACTGAGGATGTCATAATGCCTCTATACGAATCAATGGTGCGACCACACCTGGAATATTGCATGCAGTTCTGGTCGTCCCATCTCAAAAAAGACATAGCTGAACTAGAAAAGGTACAGAGAAGGGCAACGAGAATGATAAAGGGTATGGAATTGCTTCCATACAAAGAGAGGCTTGACAAGCTGGGTCTCTTCAGCTTAGAGAAGGGAAGACTGAGAGGGGACATGATAGAGGTTTATAAAACCCTGAGTGGTATGGAACGAGTAGATAGGGAACGGTTGTTTGCCTTCTCAAATTTTACTAGAACTAGGGGACACTTCATGAAACTAGCTGCCGACAGATTTAAAACAAATAAAAGGAAGTATTTTTTCACTCAAAGCATAATTAACTTATGGAATTTGTTGCCAGAGGATGTTGTCAAGGCCAGTAGTATAGCTGGGTTTAAAAAAGGACTGGAGAGTAGGTCCATTAATACCTATTAACCAAGTAGTTTACGGGATGGACTTCTTACTACCGGGAGCTGGGAGTGAACAATGGTTAATGAATTTCCCATTGTGACTGTTGATTCTTCTCCCATGAGATTTCCCACTGTCAGAGGACAGGATGCTGGGCTTGATGGACCATTGGTCTGACTCAGTATGGTATGGTATGGTACTACTTATATTTATGTTTATTTTATTTCTTTATATTTATTGCCCGCCCCCTTATGCCTATGGCATCCCGGGACGGCTCACATCAAATAAAACAATAATAAAACACATAAAACATCATCAAATATAAATGATTAGAAAATACCCCCCACCCCAAAATTCTCCCCCCCCCTTCCCGTCCTCCCCTCCAAAGGCCTGAGAGAACAAACAGGTCTTACAGGCTCGGCAAAAAGCCATTAGACCTGGGGCCAGGCGAGCTTCCTCCAGGAGGGAGTTCCAAAGTTGTGACCTGGCCACCGAGAACGCCCTCTCCATTGTGCCCCCACTTTTAACACGGGGGACCTCCAGGAAGGCGCCCCCGGCAGACTGCAGGGATTGCCCTGAGGCGCAGAAGGCAAGGCGGTCCCCAAGGTATGAGGGGTCCAGACCTTATAGGACTTTATAGATCAACACCAGCACCTTGAATCTGACTCAGTACGCTATGGGCAGCCAGTGCAGAGTGCGGAGCACATGTGTTATATGCTCCCGTCGTCTCATCCCAAAAAGGAGATGGGCCGCCGCATTCTGCACCAGCTGCAGCCTCCGAACCAGAACCAAGGGAAGCCCCACGTAGAGCGTGTTGCAGTAATCTAGCCTTGAGGTGATGAACGCGTGAATAAGATTGGCCAGGCTGGGCCTGGAAATGTATGGGTGCAGCCTCCGTACAAGATACAGCTGGCGAAAGGTGGCTTTACGCAAAGCCTCCACCTACTGATCCAGACAGAGGCCCAAATCCAAAACCACCCCCAGACTCCAAACCTGATGGGCTATGGGAGGGCAGACCCCCCCCCAACCAGAGGGACCGGTAACTCCCTCGCCCTGCCTACCACCATCATCTCCATCTTATCAGGATTGAGCTTCAGTCTGCTCTGCCACATCCAATCCGCTACAGCCTCCAAACATTGGGTAAGCAATGAGACAGCAGGGCCTGGGTCGGTCAAAAATGAGAGGTACAACTGAGTATCATCAGCATATTGGTGACATCGCACCCCAAACCCTCTCATGATCTCCCCCAAGGGTTGCATATACACATTAAGCAAAAGCGGAGACAGGATTTAACCCTGTGGAACTCTGCAGGTCAAAGCCCGGGAGCTCGATGGTTCAGCTCCCAGCACCACCCGTTGGCTCCTCCTCAAGAGGAATGAGCGGAACTACCCAAAGACAATCCCATCCAGACCCTGCAGGTCTCGCAGCCATCTCAGCAGCAGTCCATGGTCTGTGGTATCAAAAGTGGCAGAGAGATCTAGCAGGATCAAGAATGTAGAACATCCTGAATCCATCTCCTGGTGGAGATCATCCACCAAAGCCACCATCGCTGTCTCAGTACCATAGCCAGGGTGGAACCCAGACTGAAAAGGATCAAGGAAACCAATCTGGTCCAGATGCTCCTGGAGCTGCAGAGCCATAGCCCATTCAATAACTTTCCCTAAAAAGGGAAGATTAGATACAGGATGGTAACTGGTGAGGGCATCCACATCCAGTGAAGGCTTCTTCAGCAGGGGGCGCACCACAGCCTCCTTGAGACTGGGCGACAACCTCCTCTGCCAAAGGGACATGTTCACCACCCTCGCCAGAACCAACCCCAATGTCTCCCTGGAACTTTTACCAACCAGGACGGGCACGGATCTAGTTTACAACTTGTGGCTCAAACATACCCCAAGGCATCCATCGCATCGGGCAGCATCACTTCCTGAAACTCCTCCCAGAAAGATCAACCAGACGGTGCCTCCATATGTTCTTATGTTCTTATGTTCTTAAATAAAATTAAGTATTTGTTTCACTCAACACCCAATTAAGTTGTGGAATTTGTTGCCAGATGTGGTCAAGGCCAGTAGTATAGCTGGGTTTAAATAAAGTATTGGACATGTTTCTGCAAGATAGGTCTTTAGCAACTATTAGCCAGATAGGTTTTGGAGAACATAACCTCTTATTGTCAGGAGCTGGGATTTAGCAACATGGAACAGATTGCCCCATTGCGACCTTTTGAGTAATACTTCCAAGTGACCAACATTGGGCACTCTTGGAGACAGGTGCTGGGCTCAATGGAGCATTGGTATGACCCAGTATGGCACTAATTATGCTTATATATGTCTGTATTGGCAAGGAATGACCCTTGGTATTTACTGATCACCATCACTCCCAGTTGGTGGCAGGGCCAGACTTAGGAATTGCGGGGCCCAGGGCAGGGGAGAAATGTGGGGCCCCATTCTTCTGCTGGTGACAAAACTGTTGGCAGGCGTAGGGGTGCTCCCCAGCTCAATCTGGGGGCACTCCCCGGGTCTGGGCTCGGGAATACGTGGAGGGGGCACTCCCCTCTGCCCATCCCCAGGCCCACCCATTTTGCGGGGCACTTACTTCATCCAGTGCTGCCACCGGCCTGGTACCCATGCCGGGCCTGCTTGCTGGCTCCCAGGGTTAGGTGGGCACCACAACAGCAGATTAAATCTGCCGCCGCTCCTGCTGCCACCGGACGTTGCCAAGGAGTGAGGGAGAGATGGGGCCTCTGTCTCTCCCTCACTCCCTGGCCCCCTCCACTGCCTTGTCTCGGACTGTCCAGGGAGTGAGAGAGAGGCAGAGACCCCACCTCTCTCTCACTCCCTGGCCGAGACTGACAGGTAGCAGAAGGGGTCAGGGAGTGAGGGAGAGGCCCTTTCCCTTCCTCCTCCCCTTCCTGGGCCCAGCTCCCTTTCCCATCTTTGGGGGTGGTTCTGGTGGTATGGTCACCTCCTCTTGCTCCTTGCCCCCCTGGGGCTCGAGGGGGGTGGGAGGGGTCACTGATGCTGGTGGTAGGTCACTTGAGCAGCTGGTGCTGGTTTGAGCCTGGAGGTCTAGTTGTTCTGTGATGGATGCAGGGAGTCTGACCCTTGTGTCACATGTTTGTGTGGCTGGCTGCTGCCGAAACCCGCTTGGGCAGTTGAGATCAAGGTCCAGGGGGGCATAGGCAGGACCTCTGGTGGGAGGTCAGCAATGGGGACTCAGCCCAGTGCATCAGTAATAGCAGCACTGCCAGTGGCCACATGGAAGAGGGTGTGTTGAATCCCTATATACTTCTTAACAAGTTTTCTGAGCTCATGGCCCTTGCATTCCATGGACCCCTGCCAGGACTGTGTCTGCCACACATGGTGGTCCTGAAGTTGTTGTCGTTGACCTAAGAAGGTAAGACCATAAGAAGACAAGAAGTGCCATCCTGACTCAGTCTTATCCAGTTGTTTTTTTTATCAGTTTCAAGTGGTATAACTCAGTAATGCAAGAGAGGTGCTTGTGGTGAGGAGGGCAATGTGGAACTTTCATTGATTACTGTTCGGAAGCTGTTGCTGGTGCAGAACACAGCTGCTTAACCCTTTGGGGGATGAGTCTCAGGGAGCATATTACATGGGTACTCCGAAGTCTGCACTGGCTCTCAATAGCTTTCTGGGCACAATTTAAGGTGTTTGTTTTGACCTTTAAAGACCTAAACAGAATCTGAGAAAGTACATATCTGAGAAACAACTTGTCCTACAATTTTTCATTGCAGCCTTTGCGGTCAGCTGGGAGTGCCCTTGTCCATGTTGCATCTGCTACTGTTGTCTGAAGGATGGGGGTACACAGAAGAGTATTCTTGGTTGCTACCCCAGTTTTATGGAACTCCCTTCCCCCAGAGGTTCATTTGAGCCCAAGCCTATGCATCTTCCCAAAGCAGTGCACCAAGACTTTTATAATTTAATTTAATTTATTTATTTTAAAAAATTATACCCTGCCCCTCTTGCCACAGGCAACAATGTGTTTATCAACAATAAACACAATAAAATATCATAAAATATAACAAAACAGCAATATAAAAGAAAATAATAAAAACCACCCCCCTCCCTCACCAACCCCCACCCCCTACCACCCCTCACCCCTCTCCAAATGACTGATGGAACAGTCAGGTCTTACAACTCCTTTGGAAAACTGGGAGGTCCGGGGCCAGATGGGCCCCCACTGGGAGAGAGTTCCAAAGGCGCGGCACAGCCACCGAGAACTCCCTATCCTGTGTGGCCCCCTGGAAAACCTGAGGGACCTCCAATGTGGCGCCCCTGGATGACCACAGGGACCGGTGTAGGACCCGGGGAGTAAGGCGATCTCACAAGTAGACAGGGCTCAGACCATGTAAGGCTTTATAGGTCAAAACCAACACTTTGAATCAATCCCTGAAAACTATTGGCAACCAGTGCAGAGACTGGAGCACTGGTGCAATGTATTTGGCGGATGGGGATAACGGTTGGTTGGAAGGTTGTGGGTGGGGGTTGGGTGGAAGGTTTTGAGGGTCTGGGAAGGCTGGGGGCCTGGGGGAGAGGGAAGGTCAAAGGTTGGTGGGGGTCAGGATTTTTATGCTGTTTTATGTTTTATATACTGTTTAATTTGTTTTGTAAGGCTCCCCGAACCATTTGGGAAGGGTGGGGTAAAAATGGGAATAAATAAATAAATAAATAAATAAAATAAGTTACTTTGGGGAAGTATCTAACCTCTTATCTGCAAAACCAGAACAGAGCAGCCATACTTCCCTTTTTATAAAGTGTCATAAAGTTCTAATTTGTCAAAAAAATGTGGAGTAAATTTAGACATCCACAGTAAATGTTTAATTTACAGTGCTTTCAGGGCTCTTCCACTTTTGGGTTCTCAGAGCAATTGCACAGGACACTTAATGCTGTCATTTCTGGGAAGATTTACTACATTTTGATTTCTTCCTAACTCCCTTATCATTTTTTCACTGAGACTTCACACCATAAAAGCAAAATATGATATTATTAATATGGAACTTTATGACAAAGAGACCATGACCTAAAAATCTTAAAAAGCAATCTTGAAAATAATGGATGACGTTTTTATACTATATGAAACAGGAGTCAGTACATTACCAGACAATATTGTCCCTCACACTGAATGGGAAGCAGTGATTTTTAATTACTCAGAATATTATATGTGTTTTTTCTGACTTCTACTGTGGGATGAGTTCATTGCACTCACACCACACCTAAGTATTTTAAATGTTCATGGATAGATGGCAGAGAAGTTGATGCCAGTACATTTGCCTCTCTGCCTTTGCTGCCAAATGTAGGGATGGGCGAACAGAACCGAGTTCGGAAGTTTGGTTCGGTTCAGTTCAGTTCAGAAATTCAGTTCGGTTCGGTTGACCGAACTATTTGAGTTTGGTCTGAACTCCGAACTTCCAAACAAAGTTCGGAAATTCAAACCCCATTGAACTAAATAGAATATTATCTTTTAGGGATGGGCGAACATAGTCGAGTTTGGAAATTTGGTTCGGTTTAAAAATCGAGTTCGGTTAGGAAGTTTGGTTCAGTCAACCGAACTGGTCGAGTTCGGTCTGAACTTCCGAACTGTGTTCGCCCATCCCTAGCCATATGTGGTACTATGGTGTGGGCCCTGCCAGTCCCCCTCCCCATTGAGCTGTTTCTTCAGTCAATAATATGGATGTCATGGGGACATGGGGGCAACACACCCATTTGGGGGAAATAACACACCCATTTGAGGGGGATATGTGTAATGTAATATAAAGAGTAACAGATTGTAAGCTCAGTGGGAGCAGAATGCTGAAACCAGTTGCCAGAGTGGGGGAAGGTATTCCCTTTGTTATGGCAAGTGGCCACTTTATTACCAAGCAACGGCCAGGTCAGGCCCGCCACCTTGATAACAATGACAATGGCCAAGACCCTCAAGAAGTGACCTCAAGCCTCCTGCGAGGAAGAAGAAGGAAGTTCTTCTTCAAGAATTAGCTCTCTTCCATTTTGGACTTGAACAAGTTAACAGCTCAGGAGAGGAGCTCCTGCATGATTGTAAACTATGGACTAAAGACTTGGCTATGAACTAAGATTTGAACCCAGTCTTCAACTTCCAGACCGAGACAGCATCTGATGGACCTGTAGTGTACCTCTTAGGGTAAGAGACAGTAAGGGAATATCAGTGGATTTAGAATGCGTGGACTTTATGTTTGATTTATTGACTTGCACTATCTGATCAACAGCCTTGTACTTGTATGTATGTCAGCCTCCGCCGCCAGACCCGAAGCCCCCGTGCCCCTCAGAGCCCCCAGGATGCAAACATGTGGCAGGAGCCGGTGGATACCCCTCCCCCGCCGGCCATCAATATGGGGCCCGTAGCCACGCCCCCCCAGAGGCCGATCAGATAAGCTCCCCGCCGTTGCAAGACGCACCCTTGGTCACGCCCCCGACGCTGCTGCGATGCTCGGAGCGTCTGCGGGCATGCACGGGGGTGGGGCTTCCCACATAAACGCCAGCGCCGTGCTCAGAACGGCGCTGGTGATTGTTTGAGACCGGCCCCCTTGCGTTTAGTCTGGTGGTATTGTTGCGAAGTTGCCTGCCTAGTGTATTCCTGACCTCCAAGCTTGAGTGAACTCCTCCCAAGTGAATTCCCCTTGACGTGCCTGCAGCGAGTGACGAAGCAAGTGGTGAGTGCAAGGTGTGTGAGTGGCCCCCTCCCCCTCCTTCCCTGGTCCGGGTTAGACCCCCCCCTTGGGAGCACTGTGAACGAGTGACCCTGTCTCCTCCCTTGCAAGCCTGGGTAAGGGCCCTCCCCCTACACGGGTTCACCCCTGCACCTCGTCCCTCACCTTCCCTTTGCCCTCTGAGAGCGTGGAATAGGGAGTGTGGGGGTATTGTGCAGCCTCTCGTAATCCTAGCGCCCTATGATGATAGTGGCCTGTTCTCTTTCATTAGAGGTAACGGCCAACACACTATCCTGATGGGCACAAGACCCCCTCGTTGTTGCCTTGCCAAGAGAGTCGCTGTTATCTATACCCAGTGTGTGAGAGATACGAGTGGTGACCCCTCTGTGTTTTCCCCCCTCCCCAGTGACAGATCACCAGCAACTGTTAGCCCCCCAAGTATCCCTATACGAAGGGCGTTTATCATGGATGTGGCCACCGAATTGAGCTGCTTGACTCAGGCGGTTCAATCCTTGGCCATGGAGTTGAAGGACGTCCAAGCCCAACAAGGGGTCCTAACGTCCACCGTCAACCAACTCCAGGGAGCCGCCTCTCAGCACCCAGCGCCGCTGCACCCTTGGCAGCTGCAGCCCCAGTACCACCCCCTCTCCCTGTAGGGGCCCTTGTGGCGGCAGGGCCTAGGGAACCCAAGGGACCCAAACTAGAGAAATTTATGGGGGAACGATGGGCTTTCCAGGCCTTCCTTGCCTTATGTCGGCTCACCTTCACTCTCCAGCCCCATATGTATTCCACAGATGCATTAAAGGTGGCCTTCATTATAGGTAACTTGGGAGGCACCGCACTAGAGTGGGCTACGAACCTGCTGTGCAGCGATAGGCCCTTACTAGCAAATTATGCCGACTTCCTAAAGGAATTCACGTTTCTCTTTGACAACCCGCACCGTGTACGTGATGCCCAGACCGCAATCATGAACCTTCGCCAGGGACGCACCCCCACTCTGGAGTACATTACACAGTTCCAGCATCTGGCCTTAGAACTTCAGTGGCCAAATGATGTCTTGCGAGTGATGTTCAAGAAAGGGTTGTGTGAAGAGGTCAAGGACCAGTTGGCGTTCATCGAGACCCCGGTTGCCTGGGAAGCCCTCACCAATCTGGTGCTTCAAATTGACGATCGCCTGGCCGAAAGAAAAAGAGAGAGATGCCAGGAATCCCAATCGTACCAAGTGTGACCCACCTTCCCTCTCCCTTCACCTCGTCTGGCGGAAGCCAGCCGGCTATCTGAACCCGAGCCCATGCAAGTCGGAGTGTCCGGGGGGCCTTGTCGAAGGAAGAACGAGACCGATGCCGTAGCACCCACGCTTGCTTTTATTGTGGGGACCCATCCCACTTTATTGGAGAATGCCTCGAGTTGTCCCCAGAGCGCAGGAGGATGGGAAACGCCAGAGGCCAGGTTGGGCAGGGGCCATCTCGGTCATAACTGCACACTCCAAATCCCTGAATCAGACACCTAGGTGTTCTCATCTGAGGATTCCCATCACCTTGAGGATCAATCCTCATCGGTCTATAGTATGCTGGGCCCTCATCAACTCAGGTGCTTATGGGAACTTCATCGACAGCACGCTGGCCGAACGGTGGCAACACCCCATGCAGAAGAAGAGGATACCGGAGCCCATCCACACTATCAGTGGGTCCCCTTTGGTCTCGGGGCCTATTACCTCGTGCACTGCCCCCTTGACCTGCACCATAGGGAGCAAATCCTCTTTGATCTTGTGTGTACCCCCTTGTTTCAAGTGGTCTTAGGGAGCCCGTGGCTCTGCCAACACAACCCCACGATCCACTGGGCTGAAAGACAAGTACGTTTTGTGACTCCCTACTGCCTCCAGAAATGTCACCTCCCAAGGCTGGGGCGAGTGGCATTGGCCACCTCTGGGCCCTCCAGGGAACCCACGAACCCAGTGCTACCTAGGGAATATGAAGTCTTCCGGGATGTTTTATGTAAGGTGCAGGCCACCGAACTGCCTCCACACCAGCCGTATGATTGCCCAATTGACCTGATGCCTGGAAAAGAACCACCATTTGGACGCATTTATGCCCTAGCCGAACCCGAATTAAAGGTATTGTGGCAATATCTGGAGGAAAACCTTCATCGAGGCTTCATCCGACCTTCCACGTCACCTGCTGGTGCCCCTATATTTTTTGTCCCTAAGAAAGACGGGGGTCTTCGACCCTGTGTGGACTATCGAGGTTTGAACCAAATAACCATCAAAAACCGGTACCCTCTCCCCTTAATCCCGGAACTATTATATCGTCTACAAGGAGCTCAAGTTTTCACCAAGTTGGACCTCAGAGGAGCATATAACTTGCTCCGCATGCGCCCGGGAGATGAGTGGAAGACGGCGTTCCGTACCCGCTACGGGTTATTTGAATACCTTGTGATGCCCTTCAGCCTTGCTAACGCCCCGGCCGCCTTCCAGCACCTCATTAATGAGGTCTTCCGGGATATTCTTGATGTATATGTCATCGCTTACCTCGATGACATTTTGATCTATTCCCTTAATATGGATGACCATGTCAACCATGTGCGCCAAGTGCTCAGAAGACTCAGAATCAATAAATTGTATTGCAAGAGAGAAAAGTGCTTCTTCCATCTCCGCTCCCTCAGCTTCTTAGGGTTTATCATAAGTCCCCTTGGAATTCGAATGGACCCGCAAAAGGTCGAAGCCCTAAATAAGTGGCCCCCGCCTAAGGCAGTAAAACCATTACAACGGTTCCTCGGGAGCGCAAACTACTACAGACAATATATCCCCAACTATGCGGAAATCACGGCCCCCTTGACCTTGTTGTTGCAGAAGAACCAACCCTACGAATGGACCCCAAAACAACAATACAGCTTCTCTTATCTGAAGGAAGCTTTCATGACAGCTCCCTTGTTACAGCACCCGGACCCCAATAAGCCCTTTTTTGTAGAAGCAGATGCCTCTGGGAAAGCCATAGGAGCAGTGCTACTGCAAGAACATGAACCACCCGAACCCCTACTCCCTTGCTTCTATTATTCCAGACAACTGACCCCAGCTGAAAGGAATTATAATATTCTCGACCGGGAACTCTTGGCAATTAAGATCGCCTTTGAAGTGTGGCATCACTACTTAGAAGGGGCTCGACACCCAGTGACCGTAGTGACGGATCACCGGAACCTGACCTTTCTTCAGACCGCCCAGATTTCTAACCCCCGTCATGCCCGCTGGGCCTTGTTTTTTGCAAGGTTTGATTTTCACATTCGTTATCGGCCCGGGAAACTGCACCTACTAGCGGACGCCCTTTCGCGCTATCATGAAAACAGTCCACCTCTCCCTGTTAACCCCGAACCTATTCTAAGACCCCAGACATTTGCAGGCACGTACACGACGTTACAAGAAATTCAAGCAGTCGCCTTGCAAGAAATCCCCGAAGTCACCTCACCTGCAGTAGCAGCTCCCTTGCCGACAGGAGCACCTAATCAACTACACTTAGTAAGAGTTCCCCCCTCCTGTCAACAAAACATATTGTGGGCCCATCACGATGCTCCCACAGCAGGACATCCCGGCATTGAACGATGTTGAATGCAGTTGATTCGTCATTCCTTCTGGTGGCCCAGCCTGCGACAGGATGTCACCCGTTATGTAACTAGTTGTGGCACCTGTGCGCAGACAAAAACACCTTGCCAAGCCCCGACAGGACTCCTTCAGTTGGCATCTCCCCCTTTAGGACCTTGGCAACGGATAGGCCTTGACTTCGTCGTGGACCTCCCCCCATCTCGGCAATATACCACGGTACTAGTCGTGGTGGATCACTTTACCAAACTAGCTCACTTTATCGCCTGAAAGGGACTACCATCAGCCAAGCAAACCGTGCTGCTCTTTATTCTACACATTTTGAAACTTCACGGTTGTCCACAGGAGATTATAAGCGACAGAGAATCCCAATTCACATCGCGCTTCTGGAAAGCCTTGTTTCAAGCCTTACAAGTAACACTTAAGCCCACCACTGCCTACCATCCCCAGGCAAATGGGCAGGTGGAAAGGGTAAACCAGAATATGGAGCAATATCTACGATGTTGCATAAATTACCTCCAAGATGATTGGCACACATGGCTCCCGCTTGCAGAGTTCGCATATAACAATGCACCTAATGCCTCGTTGGGAAATTCCCCCTTCTTTGTCACGTACGGCTTTCACCCACGGGGGGGGGCCATCGAAACTCCAACCACAGCAGTACCAGCTGCAGGGGCACTTGTCCAACAGATCCGACATGCGCAATCAATTGCACGACAAGTATTACTGCAAGCCCGGCAACAATATAAGGTTCAGGCCGACTGGCGTCGTTGCCCCGGACAGACGTTGCAACCAGGGGACCTCGTCTGGATCGACCGGCGTCGATACCCTTCTTCTCGGCCATCCCCCAAGTTTGATCATCGTTATATTGGACCTTTCCCCGTGCTACGGCAACTAAATGATGTAACCTATATGGTGAAATTGCCTCCCTGCTCACGAATCCATCCCACCTTCCATGTGTCCCTTCTGAAAAAGGCCAGCATATGCCCTGGAACTACCTCAATGGAACCCCCAGGCCCCCTTGTTCAACCTGGGGGGGACTGCGATTACGAGGTGAAGGCAATCTTGAACTCCAAGATTCGACGGGGTCGTCTGCACTACTTAATTGACTGGGCGGGGTTTGGGCTGTCGGATCGTTCCTGGGAACCCGCTAGCAACGTTACTGCCCCTCGCTTTCTTAGGCTGTTTCACCTTCGCCACCCCTCGAAGCCCGGCCCTGGGGGGCGGCTGCTTCGACGGGGGGGTATTGTCAGCCTCTGCCACCAGCCCCGAAGCCCCCGTGCCCCTCAGAGCCCCCAGGATGCAAACATGCAGCAGGAGCCTGTGGAGCCCCCTCCCCCACCAGCCATCAATATGGGACCCGTAGCCACGCCCCCCCAGAGGCCGATCAGAGGATTCTCCCTGGAGAGCAGAGCACGCCCTTGGCCACGCCCCCGACACTGTCTCTTATACACATCTAGATGTGTATAAGAGACAGGTGTGTGAGTGTCCCCCTCCGTCCCTGGTCCAGGCTAGACACACACACCCAGGGAGCACTGTGAACGAGTGACCCTGCCTCCTCCCTTGCAAGCCTGGGTAAGGGCCCTCCCCCTACACGGGTTCACCCCTGCACCTCGTCCCTCACCTTCCCTTTTCTCTTATACACATCTAGATGTGTATAAGAGACAGCTCCCCCACCAGCCATCAATATGGGACCCGTAGCCACGCCCCCCCCAGAGGCCGATCAGATAAGCTCTCCGCCGTCGCAAGACGCACCCTTGGTCACGCCCCCGACGCTGCTGTGATGCTCGGAGCGTCTGCGGGCACGCACGGGGCGGGGCCTGTCTCTTATACACATCTAGATGTGTATAAGAGACAGGCCTTCCCTTTGCCCTCTGAGAGCGTGGAAGAGGGAGTGTGGGGGTATTGTGCGGCCTCTCGTAATCCTAGCGCCCTATGATGATAGTGGCCTGTTCTCTTTCATTAGAGGTAACGGCCAACACACTATCCTGACAGGCACAAGACCCCCTCATTGTTGCCTTGCCAAGAGAGTCGCTGTTATCTATACCCAGTGTGTGAGAGATACGAGTGGTGACCCCTCTGTGTTTTCCCCCCTCTCCGGTGACAATGTACTCAATATATGTTTTATAATCAAGCCTAACGTACTTGTGTCATTATTTGGCCTTGGGGAATTCACTTGGGGGTACTCCTATCTAGGTGAGAGCCTAGACGAACCTTTTTCATATAAGACAACCCCACTGCAAGGTCTTCCAAGCTACAGGTGGCCAGAGAA
This sequence comes from Sphenodon punctatus, assembly GCA_003113815.1. Taxonomy (NCBI): domain Eukaryota; kingdom Metazoa; phylum Chordata; class Lepidosauria; order Sphenodontia; family Sphenodontidae; genus Sphenodon; species Sphenodon punctatus. The sequence continues at coordinate 507,272 of QEPC01007844.1, read as the reverse complement.
CGTTCTCTGTGTTATGGCTGGTTGGGGAGATAAAAGGGAGGCTTGGCTAGGGGTGCGAACCTCTGAAAGCTCCCTGTTTGCAGTGAAGGTTTTCTGATCACGTGGGGACCCATGCAGGCACAGGCAACTGGGTTGCGGCTGGCCTGGTGGGAAAATGGGGGGACAGCCTCTGAAAGAAGAGAGGACTTCAAACACCAAACCCCGGTGACAATGGAATAGCAGCTTCTCCATGCCTGTCACATCTGCACAGACATAGATCCATTGGACCTTAGCTGGCCCAAACCCAGACTATGTGTGTTTTCAGACATGACGCTAACGCCAGTTTAACCACACTTTAACCACACTTGAACATTTCTTATGCATATTGCAGGACTACATAGGGCACCAATACAACCCTGCAACATGCATAAGAAATGTTCAAGTGTGGTTAAAGTGTGGTTAAATTGGGGTTAGCGTTATGTCTGAAAACACCCAATGTAGTCTACCATCAAAGCAACCTTCATTAGTGATCCACATAGACTTGACTGGAAGCAAGTTTACTGGCACTTTGCAGTTGCTAAGAATATTGACTCAACTGCCCAACCCTAAGTGGAGTTACTCTTCCACTGGTTCTCTGCAGCAGGGATTGTCTATTGATACAGGAAGTTGATACGGGTTCGTTAGATGGTTGATACAGGATGCAATGTATTTACTTTTCTTTTTATTAAAAGCCTTTTGACATATTTATTTTTCCTATTATGAAAAGGCTGGAAAGAATTATTTTGGCAACAGACTTGATGACTGGTCAGGAGGGCATTAAACAAGAGTCTTTGGGGGATGGACATGGAAGCCCAAAGGTACTTAGGTAAGTACAAAGGTGAGTAGAAGGAAAACAACCTGTACAATAGGTTGGGAACTGGGAGGGTTGCGAGAAAGCCCAGTATCATGCAGTGTAAAATAGAGGGAGGGCCCTCCTTGAGATGTCCTGCCCACAATCAAGTTTGTTTGTTTATTGCGGCTCTAGCTTTCGCTGTGGCCAAAACTCAACATATAAACATTTACAATTATAGATAATTAAATAAATAAATATACAGTATAAAATAAGTAAAACTGCTGTATATACAACAACATAACTTAGAATTAAACAACTCCCTTTAGCAACATAACACCTTATCAGCATACAGGGTATATATTTGCGACTTTCCCGGTTGGGATACAGTTGGGTCTGTAAAAGAGGGTAAATACCAGGCAAGATTTATCAGTGCCCCAATACATACCCTGTTTCACCTTGATCCTCTCTCATCTAGCCAACTTTGCTAAAAACCCTTATCTCATATTCTTTCCCGCATTATACTGGAAAGTACGGTTCGTTTATCCTGCAACACTTTCCTTTTGTTCTTAGCAAGCCACACATAGATAGCAATTGTGAGCATATCTCTAGGATCGGATAATGTCAATAAGAACTGAAGACACAAGTCAGAGGCAAAGGTCATCCCCTGCACCAGCAAGGGAGACAGCCATACCTGCCTCAAGTTGGCATAGTAGGAACAGACCAGCAAAAAATGATCTACTGATTCCACCTCTCCAAGGCTGCAGGAGCATAATCGAAGGTGCCCACAATCATAGATGTCTGTACACTGATGCTCAGAATGTGAGGAATAAACAGGATGAACAGAAATCATAGCGCAAGAAGTAACTCTGATTTAATAGGCATCACTGAGACTTGTTGGGATGATTCTCACAACTGAAATGTTGGAATTATACAGCTTTTCCTAAAAGGCAAAATGATGGGGGATAAGGACAGGAGTAGTGTTGTATGTCAAGAGTGTATACATCTGTATAGAAATCTATGAGAACTACACAAATGATCTCAAGGGAAAAGAAAAATGGGAGACATATAAAGAAGTCAATATGGAGGCATATGGAGCTTAACAATGAGCTAAGAATCCAAAGGGAAACATATGAGATATTGAAGGAGGGGCAGGTTACCCCTGCATACAGGATGCATACAGATGTCATGTGTAGTAGACCAAACATGTAGGGATGGTGTCAGGAAGGTTAAGGCAAAAAATGAGCTAAGGCTAGTGAGTAATGCTAAAAACAACAAAAAGGTTTTTTTGTTTTTTTTTAAATGGCAGAAGAAGCAAGAGTAAGAATAAGGAAATGGTGAGTCTACTGCTCAGTGAAAATGGTGAAATATTCATAGAAGATAAAGAGAAGGCAGAACTTTTCAACTTCTGCTCTGCCTTGGTGTTCAAAGCAAAGGGGAACTCAGCCTGCCAAGAACTGTACTGAGAATGTAGATTTTGATTAAACATCAGAAACAAACTTCCTAACTGGAAAAGCGGTGTGTAAATGGAATGAATTGTCTAGGGAGGTTCTAAGATCTCCATCGTTGGAGGTTTTTAAAAAAAGAGCCATCTAGCAAGGATGTTCTAGATGTAATTTATCCTGCATCCAAGCAAGAGGCTGAACTATATGACTCTCAAAGTCACTTCCAACTCCAAGGTTTTTTTAAAAATAAGCAAGGCCTGAGGTGGGGTACTGTCACAGAGCACCCACTTAGGTGGAGTGTGTGGGAAGGGATACTAGTGGATGGCATGGGGGAGGGGGACCAGTGAAGTTGACATGTTCCTGGCATGGTTCCTGTGGAGCCTGGGCTCCCAAGCGCTCTCGGCCTGTGACTTACAAAGGCCGTGTCCCCCTTTCACAGAGCCTATGAGTGGGGGACTAGTCTGCTGGTGTGGCTGACTGCCCAGTTCATACAGGCAGGGGCTGCATGGCTGCCTGTTGCCACAGCCTTTTCGGGCTTGCCCTGCACATAGGACTCCGGATTTCTTAGCAGTGCTCTGGGAGTGGCCATGAGTGAGTGCTGCATGGCTCACGGGAGTGCATATCCCCACCCACCACCTTCAGATGGGCATTTGGATGAGTGACTCCTAGGTGGTCATGCGGGCTAGTATCTCATTTAAAAACACCTCCAAAAATTATATGATTCTATTAAACATTCCGAATATTTGAAATACAATATACAAAATAGTAATATCCATTTTCTCATTCATTCTTGCATATATTCTTTCTGCCTCTATTGCCTTTTTTCCCTTGCTTCTCATAGATTCTTTCCTCTTCTGTAACTATAGTTATATTGTAGTCATTAGGGGTCTGCATGTTGTTTTTGTTATTACAATAAAAATAATGGAAATTTTTGTTTTCATTATTTTTATTGCAATAACAAAACCAACAAATAATAATAATAAAAATAGAAACAAAAATGACATCTTGTTTTTGAAATAAAGGGAAAAAACTGAAAAATATATTTCCAGCTATAACGTTTTTGATTCTTATTCAATTCTGATGAAACATGGCAAGATTGTACCACCAATGGAGAGCACTATGAGTGAAAACAGACATGATGCTAACCACCCTTTAACCACCCTTGGTGGTTATTTATGCATGTTGCAGGGCTGTATTGGTGCCCTATGCAGCCCTGCAACATGCATAAATAACCACCAAGGGTGGTTAAAGGGTGGTTAGTGTCATGTCTGTTTTAACCCATAGTTTACACATCCAGGCTGGCTAATTATCATCACAATCACATCCTGCAGCACTGTGGCAGAGGACAGAAGAGAATCTCTATTGGCTCTTTCCTAAACAGATGATTTTAACTTCCCAGTAACAAGCAGGGAGAGATGTTGGGATGGTCACAGCACAGAATGAGGATATTTGGTTGACATTTCTGCTGGCCAATTAGCATCACAAGCCGATCTTATACCACAGTGACACGTAAGAGAATCCCTGGCCTAGGCTCCTTCTCTCCATATGCTGTGAAGGCATATAAAATTGGAACCCTTTATCAAATCTTTCTGATATTTGGCAGAGATGATCATGAAATTGTGATATACTACTCTGTAAAATGTCATGTACTCTGGCCGGACAATAAAGATGTTACAGTCAGACATACATTTATAAGTTAATTGCTTATACCACCAGTACCCTTTATCCAATCCTTCTGAAAGATGTCAGAGATAATAAATATGGCAAGGAGTATACACTTGACAAGTTTCATCTACATTAAATATGAGGCAAAGAAGTTAAACCTACGAATGTATATGAAGATCTTTGCAAAATAGTATAATTCAACTTCTTATACAATTGGATTACTTTAGCCAATCTTTTTGAAGTTTGGTACACATAATTCCTTCCATTGACTATATAAGCACTCCAAGGTTCAGCTAAATATAGTGAAAACTCAAAAAGATACCGCCGACAATGTTTTTTCCATTGAAACCAATGGAAAATGAAAACGAAAGCAAAAGTGAAAACTATTTGATATTTATGAAAATGAAAATAACAGATTTAAATAACAAAAACAAAGAGGACATGGGTCCCTTGTGCACACCTCTAGTAGTCATTTTTTAACTTGCAGAGTGAATTTTTTCCCCAATACTCAAAAGGAAACTGTTTCAAAATGGAAATGCTATCCAATAGTGAAGGGTGGGGGAGAGAAGGATATGTGGGCAAACTCTTCAGAACTTCATTACTGCTGCTCTTCTTTGTCCTAGGCCCCAGTATAGCCTTTATTTTCAGGGGGAAATGACTAAACCATTTCTTAGACAGAAGTTTTGGTGGTGGCTGGGAGGTGGGGCGATGAGGAGGATTACAATTGTGAGATCATGAGTGAAAACAGACATGCACGTAACTCTTCTTTAACACCACTTTAACATTTCTTAAGTGTGTTGCAGGGCTGCATAAAGCAACAGTACAACCCTGCAACATGTGTAAGAAATGTTAACGTTGTGTTAAATCAGAGTTACATAAATGTCTGTTTTCACTCCATGTCTAGGAGGAGAAAGGGGCTGTAATGTTACTGTGATTTCCCTTCAGCTGGCTGTGTTGGTGAGCTTGATCCCAAACCCTCGTAAATCGCGTAGAAGCTGTGTGTGCATACATACGTACACGTGGTTTCCGCACGGCACAATGGGCCGGCTATGGGTATACGTACAATTTGCATAGGGTTTCCACGCAGTTTACACGGGCTTTGAGGTCGAGCCCGCTGTATTTAGTCATTTAAGTAGTTGAGTGGTTATCAGGCAATTCTAGCTATTATTATGTATTAAATATTAGGATGCGGTGCTTTTCTAGAAGTGTTTTCATTGCCAGCTAAATATGAATAAATAAATACAAACAAATACTCATTGAAAAGAAAAGGCTAGAAATAGGCATGATTGAAAAATTTTGGATGGGAAACTGGAACATCTGATAGACCATGATGCTTGGATTCAAGCTTGTGGTTCACCTCATTAGACAGGTATGGGCAGCTGCAAAACTGAGATCTGGATGCAGGCTTGGATTGGAATATTGCAGTTTGGATTTCAGCACTCTGACCCAGAATTTGGCAGCGCTCAGACCTATGGTTTTGGTTCAGACCTACTTCTTTTTTAAAAAAGAAAGAAAAGAAAGAAGATGCAAATGAGAAGCTACCCAGAAATAGCACTGAATATCCATTCTGTACATCAATTTGTAATGCGATGGAAACAGATGGTATATTCAGGCACCATCAGAGAAACCCATTTACTTTTTGGTGACTATTGCTTTCTGCATTTGATGGTATATTTACTTGTCTATTTTCATTGCTCAGCTTTTTTAACACCTGTACAAAAGGATTTCAGAGAAGTGAAAATTGTGGATGCTGATCCTTGGCAGCACGTGCGGTTTTCTCAGCAGAAATAATAACCTTCATTCCTGACACTAATCTTTGGGCCTGCTGGTGTGGATTGGAATAAGATTCAGCTTTTTTGAAATGATTAGCCCTGGGATTCTAATGTTTTTACCATGTTGGGTGCATTACCAGGAGGAGAGTGGGGGCATTGATCTCAGAATGCTGACAGCTACCTGACTCTTTTTTCATACTGCATTTGTTGTAACACTTATAAATAAAAGTTTCTCTGCGGCTTATAAAAGGCTATCGCCAGGGGCCACTTTCAAAAGCTTAAATGGTGTTAACATATGTGCAGCCACCATTGCCTCTGCATGCCCAGTGTTGGGATGGTTGCCCCTGCCAGCCAGGTCAGGTTGAGGGACAGAATCAAACTTTCCCCCTGACTGACCCAGCCAAGGAGGAGGGAAGGGAAGCAATGCACAGATGGCCAGCACTTCCCCCACACTGCAGCCAGCGCCCCCGCCATGATGGACAACCATGACTGCCAATAAGAGGAAGCCATAGTTGACTGCCATGGCAACCCCCCATACTCGTTAAGGTGGATGCGAAAACAAGTGGGCCCACCTGGTTGCCCCACTCAGGCCCACATTTCCAGCCCAGCCACCAACCCCTATGGTTTGAACATCTGGTGGGCCCAGAACATCTGGCGAGCCCGGAACAGATGTGTGTGGTTCATTGCTAGTCCAGGCTGGCCAGCGTGGGCAAAAAGGGCCACAGTGTATGTTAACATCCATTTAGTGCACTTCAGAGGAAGCAGGTAATGATGAGGGCATGTACATGAAGACAGAGCATGAATCTGTGGGTTACATCCATGATCTGGACCTTCTCTCTCTTCCCCTCAGGATTCCATCTCTCAACTCTTATCCAACTCACAAAGCTTGTACTAATTTTCAAGTTGCTCCCCCACCCCCAAAAGGGGGGAAGGTTTCCTCGCTTCTGATATAGAATTTCCAAATAAATACTTAAGGCACAGATTATGAGCCAATCAATGTAAATAACATGCTTGTTTATATTTATAGATTAACCCCTCTTACCCACCAGAGTGTGGAAATCATATTATTTCTGTGATCTGGATAAGGAAAAATTAAATTAAAAAGGTTGGATTTAATTCTTCCTAGATTTACATGCAAAATAGAGACAAACTCTATTTTTTTATTTCCAGCAGAAAGTCTACCTGCTCTTCAATCAGCTAATTTGCTATTAGCAATCTGCTAAGTTATTTTTGGAACTATTTTGATAGCAGAACTATCCCAGTTGCTCTAATTAAGACTTCTAAAATTAATATTTAAATTTTATAATTGTTGGACTGTGGAATCCTGAGAAATAATAATTACCTGTCTGATTGCAGAGTTGAAGTGAGCTGTTACATGCATATGGCTTTCTTTAATTTTGCTGCCTGTATACCTATTCACTTGAACAATGTTATTAAATTCTGAAACTGATTATACAGGTTGGGTTGTGAATCATCCAGCCAGGCCTTCAGGTATCTAAAAATAATGTTCTGCTTCTTCTTTTGTTAAGAAAAGAAATGCTTGAGCCACTTTGACGAATATGGACCAGATTTTAGAATGAAAGCTAAGGCTGGTCAAAACTGTTCAGAAATCTCACCCTTCACACCAAATCTCACATCAAAACAAAATGCTTTTTAGTGTTGGGCATGGGAAAGAAGGGAAACATTTTGATAAATATGCCTCCTCTGTTCCTGATCCCACCCCAGCTTTGTACATTAACTGTGATCCACCACAGGGTCTCATCAGTTCTGCCACTCTGTTACTCCAGCTGTTTTCTTGAAGTCTACTGAGTTCTGAGACTCTTCGGGGTCAGAGAAGAGCAATGCATTCAGAACTGGGAATATGAGATTCGATTAAGTCAGCCAATGAAAACCCAGGAGAAAGTGAGTTAGACATTTTAAATTCTATGATGGATTACCATCAAAACTGGGATCTGGGAAAGGAAGTTTATTGTATCAGTATGGGTACATCCCAGATTCCTTACAAAGAGGATGACTCCTGCACAACTGAAGTTAAAAAGAAAATCAGTCAGGGAGGAAGGGAAGCTCTCAAGGGGCTCAGTCTGATTCAGTGACTTGGGACTTTGCTCTCTTGGTGCCTTACATTTAAAGGTCTTTAAAACTTCAGGTATTTTCAGATAAAGTTTTAAGAATATGATGTACTAGATTTATTTGTTTTCCAGCACTGAGGTACAGGAATACAGTAGGGAGGGGGGCAACCATATCCAAGTGACAGTTTGAGCAAGTCTTAAGAGCCAAGTTGTACTTATTAAAGATGAGGTACAGATTCTGTTAGGAGACAATTCCAATGCCCACATACATATAGATTGGCATAATTTCCACTAAGCAAGTCATGATCTATTACTTGCTTAGTGGCAAATATTAGGACTCTGTTGAGTCCAAATATTTGCCAGGAAAATACTAGGACTTTGTTGAATGTAAGCCTCGACAGATTCCTCACAAGGGTGTAGCTTGGTTGAAATGGGCCCAGGTGCAAGAAATGGACTTATAACACACAAACCCCATCACCACCCTCTCTCCTGTCCCACCCTCTCCCCAGCATCCTTATTGTAGAAAACTGGGTAATTTATCTTTCTTTCTCTTTATTCTTTATTGCGTGGCCATCAGGCCATAGCACAAAGCACAAAACAACCAGACAATACATTTTTATATTCCATCCATAATAAAATCAAACTTAAAATAAAAACCTTAAAATTTAAAATATAATTTCAATATTTAAATACATCAACTTTTGCATTCATTAAGCCTCAAAACTGCCTTACACAAGGAAGAGAACATCACAGTCACAGTCACTTGATACCTAATACTCATAGACAATCATAACTATGCTAGAACTGAGATCCAAAGCAAACCAAAACAAAGGTTGTGTTCCCAGGCAACCATGTCACAAAACACTCGGCTTCTAATCGGGTGTCTAATCTGGGCCCTCAGCCTCTCTTTGCCCTTTGCTGAAATCAGCCTCTCTTTGCTGTTTGAATTTGATAACCCAGCATAAGAAGGTTCCAACCACCCAAATGGTTGTAACCAAACCACTACCAAGCAACATGCCCACCAGAAATGGTACTGGGTGGCCCAGGAAAGGGGCCAATAAAGGGACCAGAAGCTTCTCACGCATCCTAGCATATGCAGGACACACCATTAAAATGTGAATTAGGGATTCAGCCTGCCTTAGTGAACACAGGCACAAATTTTCAGCCAACGGGTACCCTTATATCTGCCAGTAGTATATGCAGAAGGAAAGGCATTTAACCTGGTGAAAAAAAAGCCTTCACAAGGCGCTTCCCGCCACAGTTGCCACCTGGGAAACCAGGAGAAACTGTAAATCAAGAAGCATTCGCAGACTACAGCCCTGAGTAGCTAAAGGGAGGAAAACCCCATCAATGACAGGAGACACCACCCCCTCAGCCCTATCTACCAGTATCACATTCGGCTTGTCGGGATTCAACCTCAGATGGTTCGACCTCATCTAATCCCCCATAACCACCAGACACAAGGTGAGCACTGAGAGCCGAGACTGCCTGGTCTGGATCTGCAGAAAAAAAGAGGTAAAGTTGTGTATCATCAGTGTACTGGTGACAGCGTACGCCAAACCCTCTCACGACCTCACCCAAAGGCTGCATATACACGTTGAACAGGAGGGGTGACAGAATAGAACCCTGTGATACTTCACACATGAGGTTCCGGGGAGGTGATGAACACTCCCTGCCCTGAGGATACCCTCTCCTGCTCAAAAGGTAACCACCTGCTGAGTTCTCCTGGCCAGGAACAAGCAGAACCATTCAAGAACAATTCCGCCCACCCCAGTCCAGTTCTGCAGACGGGCCACCAACATCTCATGGTCAATGGTATAAAACGCTGCTGACAGATCTAATAAAATCAAAAGATACTATCTGTCCTTATCTAATTCATGGTGCAGGTCGTTGACCAAAGACACAAGTGCAGTCTCCGTGACAAACCTAGGGTGAAAGCCGGACTGCAAAGGATCCTGAAAAGTTACCCAATCCAGATACCCCTGAAGCTTCTGAGCCACTACACATTCAATAACCTTCCCTAGAAAGGGGAGGTTAGAGACTGGCTGATAGCTGGCAGGGGAGTCAGCATTAAGAGATGTTTTTTTGAGGAGAGACCATACCACGGTCTCTTTAAAGGTGACCAAACACTCTGCCCTCCTCAAAGGAGGCATTGACAATCCCAGCCAGCAATGGCTCTAGAGTCTCCCAGCAGACCTTGACCATCCATGAAGGGCATGGATCTAATTCACAAGTGGCTCTAACCGCTGTAAGAACATCTGCCGTATCAGCGGGCAAACCCACTGAAATTGATCCCATGAAATCAGACAAGATGAGGTCTCCACTGCCTCAGGTTCACCCACAGGTATAAGTGCAGTATCAAAATCGTGGTGAATCTGGGAGATTGTATTCACGAAAAACTTGACAAACATGTCACAGAGAGCACTGGAAAATTCCAGTTCTAGGTGGAGGGAAGTCGGACTGACCAGCCTCTGCACCACCCAGAAAAGATCTGCTGCTGGGTCATTCTGTGCATGCACTCCCTTTTCTGAAATGGTGATGGCAACGTAGGTGCCAGTTTGGGAAGGGGTGCTCATGCACAGAATGGTCCTGCGGCCATTTTCTGAATGTGCAGTGCTTTTTTTATTTTATTTTTTTTTAAAATTACACATGCATTAAATGGCTGCTGGGGCTGTTCTTCACATGTGTGACCTTTTCCAAAATGGCACCAATACTGATGATGCCATTTTGAAAAAGGTCAGTTATATACATGCAAAACAGGCCCGGGGGCTATTTTGCACATGCATTATGGTGATTTTAAAATAATTAATTAATTATTTTATATTAAAAATGGGGGTGGGGAAACCCCAAAAATGAATGGATCATTTATGAAAACCCCAAAAACAAAGTTTTTTGTTGTTGTTTTTTTAAAGAAAAAAAAAGAAAATTAATAAGGTGCCTTCTACATACCCCTACAACTTACATGCCTATATACAAGGGGTGGGACTACCGGATCTACCAGTATCCGATACTGCCGGTATTGGTAAATTGGTAAATTACCGGATTCCCCCTGTACCGGGTTTTTACATTGCGGCCATTCAAATGAATGGCCGCAATGTAAAAAAATACACGCAAAAAAACACAAACACTTTCCCTCCCCGAGTCCAGGCTGCGCGGGTGGAAGGGGGGACACCCCCCACCCACCCTGCCCAGCCTGGATTTAAACACCAAAAATAATTTCCACTAAGTCCCCTAGTACGGGCTCCGGGCCACCGCCTGCGACCCAGAGCCTGCACCAGTACTGCAGCAGTCAGCAGGTAAGTGTACTGGTACTTTACTGATCCCTGGGGTGGGGGGGGTTTAACACACCCCCCACCCCAGGGATCACCCTACCTCCCCAGTGCCCACCCAGGGATTAATGCCATTGCCTCCTACCTTGAGCTCCGGGTGGTGGCGATCCGGCGGCTTCAGTGCTGACTGTGGCTGCCGCTGGCTTCAGCATGCTACTAGGCCTTCCGGGGAAACCCAGAAGTTCCCCGGAAGGCCTAGTAGCATGCTGAAGCCGGCAGCCACAGCCAGCACTGAAGCCGCCGGATCGCCGCCGCCGCCGCCCGGAGCTCAAGGTAGGAGGCAATGGCATTAATCCCCTGGGTGGGGAGGTAGGGTGATCCCTGGGGTGGGGGGTGTTAAACCACCCCCCACCCCAGGGATCAGTAAAGTACTGGTACACTTACCTGCTGGCTGCTGCAGTGCTGGTGCGGACTCTGGGTCGCCAGTGGTGGCCCGGAGCCCGCACTAGAGGACTTAGGGGAAATTATTTTTGGTGTTTAAATCCAGGCTGGGCAGGGTGGGTGGGGGGTGTCCCCCCTTCCACCCGCGCAGCCTGGACTCGGGGAGTGGGGAGTTTTGTTTTGTTTTCCATTGATTTCCATTGAAATCAATGGAAAAGATCCGGTACCGGTAAACTGGTATTAATCTGGTAAACTGGTTTTTGTAAGTCCGGGAACCGGTAAAACCGGTACCCAGTATTTGGCCTGATGTCCCACCCCTACTATATACCCATCCAACCTGTGCTCATGTCTTTCCTCTTATCTTTCCCTTCCACCTTCATTCCAGCCTCCTTTGGACAGTCTTCCTAGCTCTGACCTCTTGGCTTGTACATTAAAGCTGCTATTTTGATTGTAGCTTAGGTTTGTTTGATTGGCTTGGCTTGATACTCAGCTTTGGCCCTCTGCTTTATGCATGCTACATTCTGGTTTAAGAACATAAGTGCCATACTGGGTCAGACCCATGGTCCATCAGGCTCAGCACCCTGTGTCCAACAGTGACCAGCTACATAAGATCAGGAGAAGTCAAGTACAGGTCATGGAGGTCATGGACTCATCTCCTGCTAACCACTCCCAGCAGCCGATAGCAAGGGGTTTCAGCCCAATCTAGTAAGCATTCATGACTCTGTAAAGCTAGTTATGGTGCTGTCTTCAACTGCCTCCTCTGGCAATATGTTCCACCACTGTATTGTCCGCTGAGTGAAAAATAGCTTTATTTTGTTTGTTTTTTAAATCTATTGCTGCCATTTAACTTCAGAGAATGTCCGCTTGTTCTCTTTTTGTGAGAAATGGCAAACAACAGTTTCCTGTTTACTTTTTCCACATCACTCATGACTTTATAAAATTATTTATTTATTTATTTATTTATTTTATTTTAAATATTTGTAGCCACCCATCCTGCCACATGTAACTCTGGGCGGCACACAACAATACAAATCAACAATTTAAAATAACTTTAAAATAATCAACTCTGGGAGGAATAAAAATGCTCCCAACCACCCCCCTACCTTAACCCATTCCCCCCCACCCTATCCATCCTCCCCTTCTGTCATATCCCCCCTTAATTGCCTTTTCTCCAAGCTAAACAGCCCCAAATAGGGATGTGCAAAGTGCGAACGCAGTTTGGCAGTTCGGAGTTCAGCCCAAACTTGGCCTGTTCGGATGACCAAACTGAACTTCCAAAGTGAACACTCGAACTTCTGAACAGTTCAGAAAAGTTTGGATGAGTTTGGATGAGTTTGGTGGTGGGAAAATCTTGACTTTTGGTGGGAAAAATGTGACTGGAAGGGGGAGGCAGCTGAGGATAAGACTTCCTGGCACCAGGGGTGAGCACCAGGGGTGGTTTCAGGGCCAAAAATACCAATAATGAAAAACTTTCAGTTTTGGTACGGATAGCACTTTTTTTTAATGTTCAGTAATCTTCGGCCAAACTGAACTCTGCCAAACCAAGCAGCCGAACCCAAACTCGGGTTTTGAACTGAACGACCAAATGTCTGAACATCCAAACGGCATTCTGTTCTCCCATCCCTAGCCCCAACCTGTTGAGACTCTCATTATATAGAAGTCTCCTTCTCTGAACTTTTTCTAATTCTGTTATATCTTTCCTGAATTGGGGCAACCAGAATTGCACACAACATTCAAGGTGGGGGCATAGCAAACACCTATAAAGTCCTAAATGGCTTGGGCCCCAGGTATTTGAAAAACTGTCTCCTCCCTCATGTATTCTGGTGGCCACTGAGTTCAGCTGGGGGCACCCTCTTGCAGGTGCCATCTCTCTGATATGTTTTATACAGTGGGATTAGATAGATAGATAGATAGATAGATAGATAGATAGATAGATAGATAGATAGATAGATAGATAGATATTAAAAGTGTGGCCAAAGGCCATTGCTCAACAAACAAACATATAAAATACTAAAATTATTAAAGGGAATACATCATTCTGAAACTGGCAAATTAACATAATTACATAGTTTCAAATATCCCTAAAGATATACATAACCAAAAGTCTAATACAAAAATTCCTAGAGAGTTTGATGAGGATACGACGGCAACTAGTCCTAACCCCCCAGAAACTAAAAAGAATCTGGCAGTGGTTTATATGCCAAAAAGTTAGTCCTATAACTAAATGCCTGCAAAAGAACAGGGCCACATTTTCAGTGACCTTTGAGTCCAAACTGTTCAAAAGGGCAGAAAGTAAAGCAAAATCTGATATGCTTGGAAGCTTAGCCAGAGTGTCCCCCAAATACTGCTGTCTTGGGAGATCATACAAACGACAGTAAAGGATAATATGTCCTACTGTTTCAGCAGTCTGTTTGTCAAAGGGACAAATCCTTTCAGCAAGAGGGACACTATGGCGGCACCCTTCCAAAATCTGGGTTGGAAGAGCATTTAATCGTGCACAGAGTAGTAGCTATTTCCTGTGTGGTGAAGTTCTAGACAATAAATATTGAGCCACTTGCCCAGGATTGGGGGCCCAATAAAGGTAATCTGACATATGGGAAGAATTTTCTATCTCACCCACTTCCTGTTGTCTATCAATATCCTGAAGTCTGGTTAGGATTTCCTTACGGACAGAGGCCCAAGGTTTGTGAATCAACTATTCCATGGACAGTCCCATATGAGATCATAATTTCTTGACTTTGAGTAACCAAGGGCTTTGATAACGATCCTCCCTCAAGGCCCCGAATAACCCTGAGCCCTGAGGTGTCATGACTTTAACCCAGAGGCAGAAAACACACTCAATGGCATACTCATGCCAGATGACTTGGCCACTCTCAACCCTAATAGCTGCATAGGAGGTCCCTCTGGATATTCGAAGCAATTTCTGAAAAAACCCAGCCTGCAAAGCATTAAATTTAGTCCAGAGACAAAAGGAGACCATATCTCAAAAGCATACAGCGCCTGTGCCCTAGTTTTGGCATTATGCACTTGTATAGCAACTGAAACAGCCGACCTCCCAGCACGTGCAAAGTATCCAAGAATAGCATGGGATGGGCCCTTAGCAGCTAAAAACACTCTCTGGGCATGTTCCTTCCAAGACCCCGATTGATGGAACAGCAGTCCCAGGTAACAAAAGCTTGAGACCTGCTGCAGCTGTTGACCACCAAAAAGCCCATCTATATATTCTTTTCTTATTTAAAAAAACCAAACCCTGCGACTTCTGGTAATTTATGGTCAGCTTGTTCAAATTACAAAAAGATGCAAAGGCCCGAATCTGTCTCTTAAGGCCAATACAAGTTTGCGAAAGAAACATAACGTCGTCCGCATATAAGAGACAACTCACAGTTCTCATGGCCAACCTGGGTGGAAAAAAGGATGGAGCCGCCATCTGCACTATAACGTCATTGATGTAAAAGTTAAACAAAGCTGGTGCTAGTACACAGCCTTGGCGGTCTCCTTTTTGTGTACATACAGGGGGTGTCAGGTGGCCTTGACGATTGAGCTTTACTGAGAGAGGAATTCTGGTGGAGGGAGCAGATGAGACTAAGCAGTCTCCTATCCATTGAAGAGCATGATAGTTTCCCCCACAAAATCTCCCTATAAATAGAATCAAATGCTGCCCTCAGATCTAGGAAGACCAACTATGGGCCATATATTTGGAGATAGTGTGGTGTAGAACTAAACAAAGCTCTACAGTGGACCGGCCATGCTGGAATCATGGCCTGTTCTATAGCTATAATCTACTCCCTCTGCATCCAGTCCATAAATCTCTGCAACAAGAGCTTAGCATAAATCTTTGCCATGGCACAGAGGAGACAGATAGGCCTGTCATTAGCCAGATCACTGTTGGGACCTTTCTTAAAAATAGGGACTACCACTGCCCTACCCCAATCTGCTGGTACTACCCCTATATTATTGATAGCTGTAAATAAGGTGGCCATTACAGGGAACCACCAGTCCCTGTGTGTCTTAAAGAAATCTAGGTGGAGAAGGTCACAACCTGGGGATTTACCATTTTTGAAGGATTGAACTAAGACTTCCACCTCATCTACAGTAACTGGAGGCCAAAGGGTGCCAGAAAAAAGTTGTATCTGAGATCTGCACTCGAATTCAGTGCTATACATCTTGCGGAAGTACTCAGTCCAGATGGTTGGCTCAATAAGAGGTGCATCTATTGTAAGGATGGAAGAAGTGTTACTGTGACAATCCGCCAAAACTCCTTAAAATTATTCTGCTCAGCTGCTACCAAAAGATTGGCCCATTAGGTATCTATATATTGTTTTCTCTTGGTTTTAAGCAACTTCTTATAACCTATTTTAAGAGAAAAATATAAGGGTGGCAAGGTGGCAAAGGAAACTTGCCTGTAGGCCTTATAGATAGCAATTAAATTGGCCTTATCATTCCTACACTCCTCATCGAACCATGGCTTGTTCTTACGCCTATTGGTATTCAAGGGGAGTACACCCCCTTTAGCCGTCTGTATGTGAGAAGTGCACTCAGCGGCAAACTGGTCATAAAGCTTCACTGTTTCTTGTGTACCCTGTGTGCCAAGGAGTGATTCACAAAGCTGAACCACAGCTGGGGCAGCCATCAAATCTAGCCAGACACTTACATAGGTCTTAACCCACCTTGCTACTCCGTGGACCTCAAATCCATCCCAGCTTAATTGCTCTAATGAAGATCTGGTAATAAGGGGATCTGTCAATTGCAAAACAAGTTCCAGCGGGACATGGTCGCTTAGAAGAACAGATCCTACCCTAAAGTCAGAAACATAGGGTATTGCCCGAGCAGCAACCAAAAATAATCCACCGTACTGGAGTCTAATGGTCCCAGATAGGTGAACTCACCCCCAGTATCACTAAACCCAGATCCGTTAAGGACATGGAAGTCATGGCCAGCAATAAAATTAGCTAGCCTGATGCCTGAGGTATTAATTCTATCATCCTTAGAGGTTCTGGGCTGCAATCTACCTAAGAAGTCTGGAGGGGGAGGATCGCAAAACTGGGCTAGGGCATAGTCATTTGCCCCCATACGAGCATTGAAGTCCCCAGCTATCACCAAAAGGGTCTCCAGGTATTTAATTATTAGTGTATCCACAAATTCCTTGAAACCAGACCAGGAAATGTGTCTAAATGAACCCGCGTTACAGGGAGGGACGTAAACAGAGACAAATATCCACTGTAGTGAACCAATTTGTAAATCTACCACCAAAGCAAGAGGTGGAAGAAGAATAACCTCCAGTTCTCTATACAATAAAGACTGGGAAATAAGCCAACCTACCCCCCTACAGGGGTGTCCCCGGTTATTGTAGGAGGTAGCTGGCAGATCCAAAGCCTTAAAACCCTCAAATGCTAAAGGAAATTTAGTCCAGGTTTCCTGTATATTATAACATGAAACCTTGCAATATGCATAATAAATTCTGGGTCTGTCTTGTGGCGTTCCCATCCTGCCAGATTCTATGAGCATACAGCTAATATTGACTGGGTGGACTTGTGGACTAGTCATTAATGCTGTAGGAATTCCACACCCAACCCCTCTTTTGGGGAGTCATCAGTTGCCTGGGCGACTGGTCTGAGAACTGAAGCTTGTGTACAACCTTGAACAAAGAATGTTCAGGAACCTCCTCTATATTTTTAAAAGGGGAAGTCCCAGCCAATAAATCCTGGAGGAGAGGATAAGGTGGTATAGATGGGGGAATAGCTGCACCAAACCCAGAGAGTGAAGAATGGGATACTGGGTGGACCTCAAAGGATGCCAACTCCCCAAATCGTTCATTGATAGACTGATGGGAAGGGGATTTAAAGGCTCTCTCCCCAAGCTTAACATTGTTTGGGTTGCCAAACTCAAGAGGACACAAGCTCCCAGTAAGCCTTGGAATGGGCGAAAACTAAGGAAATAAACATTGGACACCAGGAGCTACATGAAGCCTGCTAAGGCGAATCCCCTGGAGGTAAAATGTGTGATCGTATTCCAAAAGACTAGAAACCATGTCCAGGGAGCGTAAATATATTACTAAACATTGGATTAACCCCACCAGAGGTAGTGCCGTGAAGCTGAGTATGTGATTGGAGGGAATGAGGTAATTTATAATATTTGATATATATAACCATTTCTTATGTTTAGAATTCCAAACAGGTGGTCTTACCAAAGGGGATAATCCAATTCTAAGCACCAGAGCATCTGGAGATGTTACAAATGGACTTCGCTTGTAGAATGAAGAGAGGATGTTATTGGGAAATCAAGGGGCTGATGTGTCTGAGTTGCCGTAGAAATCCCCTTGGTGTGCTTAGCAGTAGCAAAGCCCTGAATAGACACCTCCATAGCCCTGATGGAATTGGTGATATGAGATAAAGCAAGCTGCTGCTGAAATACCCGAGCATTAATGTCCTCTAATAGTGAATAGAGTTTGACAACCAAATCCTCAACCATAAAACACCGTTCCCCAAGGAGATTGTAATATCGAAGGGCACGGAAGCCAAAAGAAAATCACCCTACTCCTGGGTGCCGCCTACGGCACCGCTGGCGACAGCAGCAAACTTTTATAGTTCGCACAAAGGGCCCAGATGTCTCCTTCGGCTCTACTGTCCCAAGTGCACTGGATAAAGTTCCACACTAAGCTGATGCCATGATGAAGGAAGAGGGACTGGAGCAACACGGGGGGAGGGGCATCAGTGGGTCCCTCCAGGGGAGAAAAAGTCTCTAAGGGCAGCCCTAAAGCAACTATGCTGGCCACACACACAACACCCCTGTCCGGCACACTGCCTCTAAGGGCATTTTTAGACGAGACAAAAAATGCAGCTGATCCTTTAATCAGCCACCTTACTTTGTTCTCGTCTAAATGCTTCATGCGGTTTGCAGCCGTGTCCTTCCAGTTTGTCTAAATGCTTCATGCCATTTGCAGCTGCGTCTTTCGCACATCAGACTGGCCCTGCAATCCATCCCCCTCAAATCCACATCAGCGAGCTGCCGACACAGTAGTGAGACGGCAGGTAGCGAGACGGCTTTTGCGCTGCTCGTTTAAAAGTGCCCTAAGTATAAACAAACAATGCAGGACCTGGCTACGTTTCCCCAGCATAAACAACAAATACAGGGGCAATCCTCAATCTGGGGGGGCGGGGTGGAGGTGTGAAGAGCCTCTGATTGCCAAGACCAGGCCCTCTAGCTGGTATAAATAAGTGACAGTGCATGGGTCACAGGAGCCTCATACTGAGCGCTGGACGGCCAGGATATACCTTTTATTAATGTCACCTCCTTATCCACCTTCAGTCCCTGAAGGGCTCCAAAGGGCCGCACCCATTGGACATGGCCCTTTGGCTTGAGGCCTGCAGTGCAGCTGCAGGTGGCTTCCTTAAATGCCCCCTGGGCGGCTTCTGCTACAAACGAGGGGGGGGGAGGGGAGAGTCACAGTCCAACACTCCCCTGAGTCCCAGCACTCATGCACCCCCTGTTTCCCACAGGTGACTAGCAGGAATCCCGGAGCAGCAACAGTGGGACTGGCGGGGAGTCAAGTCGGCCAGAGCTCCTCCAGCAGCCAGCAGACAGTAAGTGGTGCTCAGGACAGCCCCGCAGGTGGCTTCCTTAAATGGCCCTTGGGCGGCTTCTGGTACAAACGAGGGGGGGGAGAGTCCCAGTCCAACACTCCCCTGAGTCCCAGCACTCATGCACCCCCTGTTTCCCACAGGTGACCAGCAGGGATCCCGGAGGAGCAACAGCAGGACCGGCAGGAAGCCAAGTCGGCTGGAGCTCCCCCAGCAGCCAGCAGATGGTAAGTGGCGCTTCACAGTGGTATTATGATATTTCCCCCTTTTATGTTCTGTTCTTTAAGCAATAATGTCTAACATTTGGTGTTCCCTTTGACTGCTGATGCACACTTTTCTTCAAGGAACTGTCCACAATTAGGGATGGGTGAACGCAGTTCGGAAGTTCGGAGTTCAGCCCGAACTCGGCCTGTTTGGACGACCGAACACAAACACGAACCTGAACCTGAAAAGACCGAACTGAACTGAATTCTGAATGTCGAAATGGCCAAACACTTCGGTCAGTTCAGATCGCGTTCGGTTGAGTTCGACTGGCTAAAATGTGATCTACTGTGTATATATATATATATATATATATATATGTGTATATATATATATATACAAAGAGAGAGAGAGTTAGTTTAGTGATAGAGATAGTGTTTAGTGATTTAGTTTTAGTGTTTGTAGGAGTAGTATGTACTTAATCCATTTAGTTCATATCATTTAGAAAAGTTATTAGTTAATAGTAGTTAGATTTATATATATATAAATGCATATAAATGCATCAGCAGTCAAAGGGAACACCAAATGTTAGACATTATTGCTTAAAGAACAGAACATAAAAGGGGGAAATATCATAATACCACTGTGAAGCGCCACTTACCATCTGCTGGCTGCTGGGGGAGCTCCAGCCGACTTGGCTTCCTGCCGGTCCTGCTGTTGCTCCTCCGGGATCCCTGCTGGTCACCTGTGGGAAACATATATATATATATATATACGCACACACACACACATTATTTTGGAGGGAGAAATGGAGAAGGGAAGGAGAGGCCGATCTGCTGCCCGTAGGGAAGGCAATGGGGCACATGCCAGAGGCGGGCGGGGCCGTGCCAGGGGAGCAGCAGCAGGCAGCAGCAGTAGCCAGAGACAGAGCATATCACCCCCCACCCAAAGTCAGCAGACCTGCTTTAGGGCAACAGGCTTCAGTGGCTCTGCATCGCCTCCTGGAAGTGCACTCCTCCACTGCCATGCAGGGCACTGGAAGGCCTGCAGGACTTGAGGCTGCATCTGTCTCTGCTGCTGGTGGTGCTGCTGGAGCAGGTGCTGGGGCTGCTTCTTCTGATGTTCCTCCAGGGCCACCAATGTCCCTCACTGTCCAGAGCTGGTGGATCCTACCCTGGCTGCTAGAGGCAGGGCCCGATCCCTGGGCAATGTCAGTAGGGAGAGGAGTAGCAGCAGCAGCAGCACTAGCAACTACAGAGGGGGGCACAGGGAGAGTGCAGCCAGCAGCATGGAGGGCACGGACAGTCTATCCTCAGGGTCACAGTACTCCCCTTCACGGGACATCACTGTGATCACAGACAGTGAGGAAGAGGCAAACACTAGTGCCTCAGAGGAGATGTCTGTAGCTGATGTGATGTCTGACCCTCCTCCCAGAGCTCTGTCGCCAGTTCCACCAAGCTCTCCCCCCTCCCAACAGCACTGGCAACAGTGTATCTGCCGGGGCAGGCAAGAAGGCGGGGGGGGGAATCCTCAGTCTGGGATCATTTTAAGCAGGTGCGGGCAGATGATCCCATAGAGATGCAGTGCACGCTGTGCAATAAGGTGGTCAGGGTGGGCAGGTGCTCGCCAACCTTGGCACAACTGCAATAGCCAGGCACCTCAAGGAATGCCACAGTGCTCTGTTGCTCAGCGGGAAGGCAGGGGAAGTGGATGCCAGTTGGTTCTCTACTGCAGCAGCCAGTCACCCTGCTCCTTCAGTGGGCCAGCGTCCTGCACCAACTGCTGCTGCGTCTAGCAGCAGGAGCAGTATGGGGGCAGAAGAGCAGCAGGAACCTTGCCAGCAGCACTGTTAGTCCACCATGGAGGAGATGGGGTGGGGGTAATGTGTCAAGGCCATCGTTAGGGCGCCACGTCACAGGCTTCCAGGAGAAAGCCAAGTGCCTGCTGGCAGAGATGATTGCCCTGGATGGCCAGCCCTAGTCCATTGTGGAGGACAAGGGCTTACAGCAGCTGATTGGGTTCCTGGCCCCCAACTTTAAGCTGCCTTCCCACTCCACCCTGAGTTGGACTGTTGTGCCACAGCTTTACAGGGCTTTGAAGGACCAGGTGAGGGAGCAGCTGACAGGGACTGGGGGGGCTACGTTCCACTTCACCATGGACGTGTGGTCCACCAGAAATGCCCAGAACACCTACTTGGCGATGATGGCACACTGGTGGCAGGACCCAGAGGCCGTGCTTGGCAGTGGCAGGAGGGGACCTGAAGCAGGGTATAGGTGGGCCCTGCTTCAGGCTGAAAGTCATGGACAGCTCCCACACCGTGAGGAACCTCGAGGCAGCCCTGGCCACCATGGTGAGGGACTGGGTCACGCCAGGCATGTCCTTCACCAAGGGGTGTATGGTCATGGACAATGCGGCCAATATCCTAAAGGCAGTCCGTGCCGGGGGCTTCACGAGCATCCCTTGCACCGCACACACCCTCCATCTCATGGTGAAGGATGCTCTGGGCTTGGGGGAGAAGGGGATTGGGCCAGGCACCCTTTTCTCCCTGGTCGAGTGAGGGAGGAAGCTGGCGGACTTCTTCAACCACAGCGTGAAGGGCAGCGAGCTCCTCCGGGAGAAGCAGGTCGAGCAAGGGTCCCCGGTGCACACCCTTTTCCAGGATGCCTCCACCAGATAGAATTCTACCTTCCTGATGCTTGAACAGCTTCTTGAACAGAAAGCCACCCTGCATCAGGTGGAACTGGGACAGACATCGAGGCACCTCCAGGATACAACAGGGAGGAATGGGAGATTATATCCCAAACTGTCTTTGTCCTGAGACCATTCCTGGTTGTCACGGAGACATTGAGCAACTCCACCGCCACCTTCAGCCAGGTGACCCCGCTGGTGCATAGTCTCCGCAGCAGCCTGGATGAGATTCGGGTGGGGGGCACGGGATTGTGGCCCTCAGGACAGGAGAATGTCCGATGAGGCAATTGACCTTGCACAGAAGCTGAAGGCGGGGCTGAGTGCATGCTTTGATGAGCTCCTGCGCTGGGATGAATGTGTCCTGGCAACCATGCGGAACCCCAGGATCAAGGGCAGCATGGCACGTGAGACTGCGGTTGGTCTATGGCCTCCGGAAGGTTACGCTGGTGCAGAAGGTCCGGCAGGCAGAGCGGGCCATGCAGCAGGACACCCCTGGGGATGGTGGGAGTGGGAGCAGTGACTCCTTTCTGACATCTGGGTCAATCCCTGCCCCCTGCCCTAGGGTTAGCAGCAGCACCAGAAGCAGCAGCAGGACCCCTATTGCCAGCAGCTCCTTGTCTGTGCAGTCCACTCTGGGGAGCATGGGGCCCAGCACAAAAGGAGAAGCAGTGCAGCTGAGGGCAGTGGGGCAGGTGGCACCCACTCAGAGTTTCCAGAGGGAGTATGATGGCGCCTCAGCAGCAGTGGAGACCTATCTGGAGGAGGAGTCATGCATAGATCCCAGCAGCAATCCCTTGGCCTACTGGGTCGGCAAGGCTAACGTGTGGCCAGCCCTGTCCAATGTGGCCAAGGGTATCCTGTCCTTCCCACCAACCAGTGTCCCCAGTAAGAAGGTGTTCTCCATCGCAGGGGACATATACGCCCCACACCACTTGAGACTGGGGGTCAAGTTGGTGGAGCAGTTGCTCTTTCTGAAGGTGAACCTTCCGCTGCTGGGATTCCCCAAGCTGCCTCTGGACAAGGAGTGATGGTGCTGTGGCACACACCATCCCATGCCAGGGGCACTCTAGGGACAGGCCTACTCCTCATTCTGGGCTAGGGCTACTGCTCCTGTGCTGCTGAGGTGCTGTCCCTCCCTCCCAAGGCCTGGCACCTGCCCTGCCTCTCTCTCTCTCTCTCTCTCTCTCTCTCTCTCTCTCTCTCTCTCTCTCATACTAGATGGCCTCAGCCGCCTTATCTGACTGACCTCAGGATGCAGGGTGGCATTGGGAAACAAACTGTAAGCCTGTCAACCGTCCTATGACTACACGATCTCAGCCTGCCTGTGTGACACTGAATGTCTCTCGCTCTCTCACGCTGCACAGTCTTTGCTAGCCTATCTGAGTGCCCTGCTGCCAATGTCGGAGTCAGCCTGCCTGCCCTACTGACTCTCCTGCCATGCTGCCTGTCTGCCCACACAGCTTGCCGCCAACCTCAAAGCATGCATCAGTCCTGCCTCCCATGCCAAAGTGCCTGTCTTCCTACCCAGGTTTCCTAGATCAAAGCCTGCCCAAGCCCGCCTGCCCTACTGCCTCTCATGCCACACTTCCTGCCTGTCCTCCCAGGTTGCAAAGCTCAAACCCTGCCTCAATCTGCCTGACTGCCACTCATGCCACACCACCTGACTGCCTGCCCCGGCAACCAATGTCTGCTGCTGCTAGTGCCTATAACACTAGTAATTCCAACACACCAAGAAGCAGCCACTCCAGTGGCAGAACTTGCCGCCAGGGTCCTGGTACCAAGTTACAGGTAGGAAGGGCTGTGGTTAAAAGCTGGAAGCTGCCACCTTATCCCCAGCACCCACCGTGATGGGTCTGGGGCCATTATTCCTTGCACTTTCCAATGTCGTTCCATCGCAGCAGGTAGCAACCACTCCAGTGCCAGGACCTGCTTCCAGGGTTCTGGGCCCTAGTTACAGGCAGGGAGGGCTATGGCCAAAACCTAGAAGCTGCCACCTTAGCCCCAGCACCAACCGTGATGGGACTGGGGCCATCATTCCTTGCACGTTCCAATGTCATTCCAATGCACCAAGAAGCAGCACTCCAGTACCAGGACCTGCCACCAGGGTCCTGGGGCCACGTTATGGGCAGGGAGGGCTGTGGTCAAAATCCAGGAGCTGCCACTCCAGCCCCAGGACCCACCATGATGAGTCTGGGGCCATCATTCCTCACTCATTCCGATGTCTTTCCACTGCATGACAAGAATCAGCCACTCCAGCCCCAGGATCCACTGTAGGGTTCTGGGACCAAGTTACAGGCAGCGACGGCTGTGGCCAAAACCTAGAAGCTGCCACTCCATCCCTGGGACCCACTGTGATGGGTCAGGGGCCATCATTCCTTGCACTTTCCGATGTTGTTCCACCTCATGACAAAAAGCAGCCACTCCAATGCCAGGAACCGCCACCAGGGTACTGGGGCAAAGTTACAGGCAGGGAGGGCTGTGGCCAAGATTCACAAGCTGCCACCTTAGCCCCAGAACCCACCGTGATGGGTCTGGGGCCATCATTCCTTGCACAGAGAGCTGATTTTCAAAAGTATCAAGAAGCAGCCACTCCAGCACCAGGACCCGCTGCCAGGGTCCCAGGGCCAAGTTACAGGCAGGGAGGGCTGTGGCCAATACCTAGAAGCTGCCACCTTAGCCTCAGCACCCACCGTGATGGGCCTTGGGCCATAATTCCTTGCAAATTCTGATGTCATTCCACTGCATGAGAAGAAGCAGCTACTCCAGTGCCAGGACAGGCCATCACGGTCCTGGGGCCAAGTTACAGGCAGGGAGGGCTGGGGCCAAGATTCACAAGCTGACACCTTAGCCTCAGCACCCACCGTGATGGGTCTCAATTAATTATCTGAGGGCCTTGTACCCAGACTGAGGGAGTGGGGAGCTCTGCCTGCCCCTCCCCTTCCTAAGCACCAGCAAGGCCTCCACACACCCCACCAACGGCAGGGCTGGGGATTCCCTAGTCCCAGCTCTGCATGTGGGGCTCAGAGGAAACTGGGCCATGAAAGATGGGGGGAGAGGAGCTTTGGGCAGCAGACACAAAAGGAAGGTTGTGTTCTAGGGCAGGGGACCTGGAACCAGCAACATTCAAACCTTGAGAACATCCCGCAGGGCCCCGCTCCCAATGTAGAGGCAGCGAGCAAACCCCCTGCAGGGTGGGGTGCGGGTATCTGGAGATCTGGAGATGCCCACTCTCCCCCCTCTCCCCTCCAGAGAAGTGTGGGGACAGAATGCAGCTGGGATGGACCAAGGCAGGGAGAGTGGGCATACTTGGCCTGGAGATTCTGTAGAGCCAGGAAAGTGGCTCAGTCTGGGGGAACACACTTGCTTCTTGGAGACTCCCTCCCAATTTAATCCATAATGCTTTCGCAGCTTGCTGCCATATTTCCTAGCTTGTATCTTTTCTCTTACAATGGCCCGTCATTCCACTCACAGAGAGCCATCTTTCTATCCACTCTCTATCCATCTTCTATCCACTGTATCTAGACGCTTGCCCTCTGACGATTTGGAGCTGGCCCAGGATGATCCTGTACCCAACTACCTTTCAATAGGCTGCGGGAAATGGAGGCTATCGGCGATCGCCCATCCCTTCTCAACAACACTCTCCTATCTCTTAGGATCAACTGTCTAAGAGAACCTTGGCCTATATGCTATCCGTGCCATGATGCCATGGCATAAAGAAACAGCTTCTGCTGCCAGACCTATATGCTGTCTGTGCCAAGTGTTGCGTACCCCAGGTTGCTGCCAAGCTTCAGCCCACCTTCATGCCTCTCATGCCAAGGTGCCTGTCTGCCCACGCAGGTTGTTTCCAAGAGAGAGAGAGAGAGAAATAAGAGAAAGAGAGAAAGACCACCTACTGCTTGAAGGAGAGACAGACACAATCCCACCCATGCTGTCACCTGAAGTATGTGGCCAGAGAGAGAGAGAGAGAGAGGTTGCCAGCTAGAATGAGGGAGATGGAGGTTAGAGGGGAGAGGTATTTATATCCTGGCTGACACCTGCCAGAACGAGGAAGAACTCCCATCTGTGCTCATGCGCCCATTAATGCCCATTGGCCACATCCAGCACACAGCAAACCTACCGTAATGAGATGGAATATAACACACACAATGTATTATATGTGCCTGCCTCTCTGCCTGCCTGTGTGTGTCCCTGTACCTGCTGGCCTGCTACCGCCTATCTGACTGAATGAAGTGTGACTCAAAGGCTTTAGGCTGTCATTCCACTATCCCTGATTCAGTCATACCCACCCATCCCAGGAACCATCAACGAGATTCTGGGACCATCATTCCAGTCACTGGGGGATGCATTCCATTCTACTGAATCCAGAAGCCCGGTGCCCCCACGCCAGCCTGCCCCCACTCCCCCAAAACCTACTCCTCTGCACCCACCCATGGATGACCACTGAAGCTGCTGAAACTAAAAGCTCCTCTGACCACCAGCTCCCTCCACCTGCTGCCCGCTGCCAAGGAGCTTGTCTCTCTTTCTCTATGTCACATCCACCCACACAAACACAAGCCCCGCACCTCCTGGGGGGGTTTCTCCTAGTTGAGACCCTGCTGCTGGCACAGCACATCTTTGGGTTACTAACTACGCTACATGAGGTGGCCGGTACTGCTGGTAGGGATTGACATGCTGTATGAGATTCTGCCAGCTGCCAGACAGAACTTCAGCACATAGGGATAAGAAGATTGGACAGGACAAACAAAGCTCATAACAATTAATATAACAACTTTAATTTAAAATATTTAAATAACAAGAAAACAACTACAACAACAACAACAATTAATAAAACAAAAGCAAATATGTAAAGGAAACCTAGTATTAATTAAACTAAGCGTCACTCTCTGATGCCACTGGGCCTGTCCCCCGGTAATTGGGGGAAAGGCAACAGCCGTTGGGGCACATCACAGGCCTGAGGTCCGGTGATCTGGGACTCATCCAGCATGTAGCCGTGGGCCACGGCAAACTCCAAGCCCTTTTTTGTGTCCGTATGCCACCTGGTGACCGCCTGGTGGTACATCTGCAGGCGGTCAAGCTCGGCGGAGACATACTGCCCGTATGCCTCCACCTTCCTCCGCTCCACCTGGACCGCCTGCAGCTGCTCCACCAGGTGGGTCTCCATGGTAGCAACAGACTGCTGGATCTCTGCTGCACAGTCACGGTTGGGCTGCAAGTTGGCCCTAACGGCCTTGACCTCTGCATCCTCCCTGGGCCCGGGGGTCTCCTCAACGTCAGGACTGGAGAGGAGGAGGGCTTATATGCCGCCATTTGCAGGTTGCCTTCCCCCCCTTCTTCTGGTGGTAGGGCTCCACAGCCACATCAGAGTCCTCACCCTGCCATCTCACTTTAAGGCCATGCCTCCGCTTAATGTGGGTGATTAGCCCAGATGTGGTCCCCTCCCTCTGGCGCCAGATTACTTTGTGTCAGATCTAAAAAGAGTAGAAAAAGATAGGAACATAAGAAGTGCCATACTGTGTCAGACCAATGGTCTGTCAAACCCTGCCTGCAATCTTTCTCCACAAGTGGGTGGACTGGGGTGGCCATCCAATCTCTCTCTGCAGGGGACTTCCGTTCATAACAGGTCATAGGGCAATTCATTCCCTGTTGTTCCAGTCCCCGTGCCATACCTTGCATGTGGCGATTCTGTCGCCCTTGTGGTAGAACCTCCAGATATCTGATGTCTGGCACCGGATGTCT
Source organism: Sphenodon punctatus (assembly GCA_003113815.1). NCBI lineage: Eukaryota > Metazoa > Chordata > Lepidosauria > Sphenodontia > Sphenodontidae > Sphenodon > Sphenodon punctatus. Next base: position 479,601 of record QEPC01007844.1, on the reverse strand, counting down.
GGGTGTGTCACTGGCTGTGACAGTGAACGCTGCCTATGCCTAGTGGTCCTCTGAGTCCTTGGACTGGTCCTGGCAGCAGCACTGGGGCTGGCATCTGATTCCTCTCTTAAATGGGAACACATTAAGAACACCAAACTAATATCATGCATTTATGATGATGCCTCTACTCCTCCCTCCTTGGGGTGCTAGGGATTGCAACTAGAAAGCTGTAAAGCACATGCAAATCATGCCCTCCCGGGGGTGCTAGGGAATGGTAGGGATTGCAACCAGAAAGCCCCTGGCTGGCACGTGTAAATCCTGTGCTCTCTGGGGTGCTGCTTGGGATGGCAATGGAGAGACCCTGGCTGGCTGGCACGTGTAAATCCTGCCCTCCTTGGGGTGCTTGGGATTGCAACTAGGAAGGCCCTGAGTGGCACGTGCAAATCCTGCCCTCCTTGGGGTGATAGTTATGGTGACAGGAGATGTGACCCTGTGTCAGCCGCCACAGCCGCTGCCCGGCGCGGCGGCCCACCCCCCGAAGGCACGTGAACCCCTCTCCACTCACCAGCATTGCAACGCCACCTCCGTTACAGGCGCCCCCAGCCGGAGGTGCCAAAGGCAAAAGCGGCGAGGAAAATGGCTCCAGGACTGCGTGAGACGCCGAGGAGCCAGCACTACAAAGGCCAGCACTGCAAGAGTAGCAGTGCCGGTGAACAGAGCTACAAACCCTGGAGAGACTGGGCCTCCCTTGAGCTAAGTGGTGAAATTGACTACCCTCTTGTTTTTGGATTGCTGTGTGTTCCTCCCTTACCCTGCTCCCTTCCTGCTGTTTGTATTAGAGTGTGTCTCTGTCTTTCCTGATATAATTGTGTATGTGTGACCTCCTTTTTCCCTCTGACCCGGATTACTGAGAGAGTGACTGAGAGCCTGCGGGCTCGCCCGGTTGGGCCTTCCCTTCTGTCCTGGGACCATCCCTTCCCTTTCCCCCTGGAGTGTGTGAGCCCATGAACCCTATTGTGAACCTTGGGACCCCTCCCCTGTGGACCTGGCACCTCCCTCACTTATCCGCCCTACCATTTCCCTGGCAAGTGCGAGTAGTGAGTTTGGACCCCTTTCCCTTCCCCAGCTCTGTGCCCTATGATGATAGGGGTCGATGTTCAGAGTGCGTAAGCACACGAACAGACCCAAACACTATCCTGACGGGCCTCTTTTCTCCGCAACTCGCAAGCAGAGCTCCCTTGTGTGTGAGAGGTGTGAACGGGTGGTGCTTCTCCCCTTCCTACCCCCCTCCCACTGACACCCTGCCTGGAGGAAAGACTCTGCCATTATTTGGGGGTGCGTAGGGAGTGAGATGGCAACTGGAGAGTGGAAACCCTTGCTAGCCTTAGCCTGGCACATGTTTGGGTGGGGGTGCTGCTCGTTCCAGAGCCCCCCACACTACAGTACCCTCTCTCAATGTGGCAGACATCTGCTGCCACCCGCTGATGCCCACTGTTTGTGCCTGATGTCCACCACCCAGGCACGCACCCACCCGCATGCCTGTGAGCTCACTCTAATGGATAGAGCCTTTCTTGTCCTCAAAGCAAAAACAAATTTTACAAACCTGGCAGCACCTCCTAAGTCCGCCGCTTCCTCATCCAAGGAGCTGGGCACCACCACCAGACGTATATTAGGGGCAGCGACTTCTACCTCCTCCTCCTCCTCCTCCACTGTCAAGCTGGCCCCCAGCCAGGGGATCAGCAACGTAGCCTTCTTCATATTTTTTTTTTAAAAAAACCACACACACACCCAAAACAGTCACCCACAACACACACCAACAATCACCAACCACCCAAACACACAGCACAGCCAAACCCAACACAAACACAGCCAAAACACACAAACTGAACAGCCACCCAGTCAAACACACACTCACTCACCACAAAGCTCCGCACACACTCAAATTTCCGGTTTCCGGCGTGATTACGGCTTCCCGCATTATTTTTCCCGAACAGACAAACTGAATGGACGAACCCAAAGCAGGCGAACCACCCGAACACACGAACCCGAACGCACAAACTGAACACAGCCAAACCGAATGGCCGAACCTGAACCGCGATCTGTTCGCCCATCCCTATCCACAATGACTCCAAGATCCTTCTTTTGTGAGTGGTTGCACATAGATCAGAACCTAGCATCATGATGTAAAGTGAGGATTATTTTTCCCTATGTACCTCATCTTGCACTTATCAACATCAAATTTTATTTGCCATTTTATTGCCCATTCATCTAACCATGCAAGATCCCTCTGTAGTTCCTCACAGTCTACCTAGGTCTTAACTAAGTTGAATAATTTGGTATAATCTGCAAGTTTAGTCACCTCATTCTTTATCCATTTTTCCAGATCATTAATGAATGATTGTTAAAACAATACTGAAGTACCCCACTGATTACCTCTGTCCAATTTGAAAAATTACCATTTATTCCTATCCTTAGCTTCTTATCTTTTAATCAGCTACCAATTCATGATAGGTCTTTTTCTCTTTTCCCATGACTACTTAGTTAGCTCAGGATTCTGTGGTGAGGGACTTTGTCAAAAGCTTTTTGTAAATCCAAATATATTATATCAGCTGGATCACCCCTATCCACATGCTTATTACCAATTTCAAAAAAATTGAATAGGTTAGTGAGGCATGACTTCCTTTTATTAAGGCGTTGCTGGTTTTTATCCATCAAATCATGTTTGTCAATATGCCTAGCATTTCTGTTTTTAACAATGGCTGCCACCATTGTGCCTGTTCCTGGTGTCAGGCTTACCGGTCTGTAGTTTCTTGGGTCACCCATGAAGGCCTTCTAACAAAATGGGGTTACATTTGCTAACATCCTTTCCTCTGGCACAGAGGAGGATTTTAGTAATAATACACATATTACTGAAAGTAGTTCAGCAATTTCAAATTTATTTTTTTCAGTACCCTTGGATGAATATCATTAGGCCTAGGTGACTTACTACTGTTTTAAATTATTGATATGCAATAAAACCTCTTCTGGCATGACACTAATTTCAGATAATTCCTCAGATGCCTGGTACTGGTATCAGGCTAGAATGCTAGCCTGGTGGGTCTGGATTTCAACCTCCTTCCTAGAAGTCTAAATTTAGCCTCCAGATACTCTTTCCTACACCTTTCTAAGTCATTGGTACTAACATAAACCACATCAACTGACTACACTCAAGCACTCTCTAAAATTCTGCCTTTCTCTTTGATTTGTCACATGGCTTCTAAGGTCTTAGCCCCTTTTTACACAGGCCCTCTCCCACTCATGAACACACAAAATCTGCATGTTCATGAGCGTGCACGATCCGTGTAAAGCACGCGGCGCGGTCAGTGAGTGGGGATGTGTGCTCACTCCGGCCTAACACGCATCCCCCTTCATTCTACTGAAACTGCTCTCGCTAAGATCACCAATGATCTTCTGGTGGCTAAATCTAAACGTCTCTATTCCATTCTTGTCCTCCTTGATCTCTCTGCTGCCTTCGATACTGTTGACCACTCACTCTTGCTGGATTCCCTTCACTCCCTTGGCTTTTGTGGCTCTGTCCATAACTGGTTCTCCTCCTACCTCTCTGACCGCTCCTTTAATGTGTCTCTCTCCAACTCCGCCTCCTCCTCCTTCCCCCTCTCAGTTGGTGTTCCTCAAGGCTCTGTTCTTGGCCCTCTCCTCTTCTCGATCTATACCTCATCCTTAGGCAAACTCATTGCCTCCCATGGCTTCCAATACCACCTCTATGCTGATGACACTCAACTCTATCTCTCTACTCCCTCTCTCTCTCCCTCTGTTCAAGCTCGTCTCATCAACTGTCTCTCTGACATCTCTACCTGGATGTCTCAACGTCAACTCAAACTCAACATGGCTAAAACTGAACTCCTTATCTTCCCCCCTCATCCTTCCTCTCCTTCCTCACTGTCAATAACTATTGATGGAGTCACCATCCTGCCTGTCCCCCAAGCCCGTAGCCTAGGCTTCATCTTTGACTCAGCCCTTTCTTTTAAACCCTACATTGACTCTGTTGCTAAATCCTGTCGCTTCTCCCTCCATAACATTGCTAAGATTCGCCCTTTTCTCTCTGTCTCGTCTGCCAAAACTCTTGTTCATGCTCTGGTCATCTCTCGCCTCGATTACTGTAACCTCCTTCTCACTGGCCTTCCCCGGTCTCACCTTTCTCCCCTCATCTCTGTCCAAAACTCTGCTGCCAGGGTCATCTACCTCGCCAGTCGCTTCGACCATGTGCAGCCCCTCCTCTCTTCGCTTCACTGGCTTCCCCTTCCTGAACGAATCCTGCACAAGCTCCTAGTCTTCACCTATAAAGCTCTTCACAACCTTGCTCCCCCCTACCTCTCTGCACTTATCGCCCTCCATACTCCAGCCCGTGCACTTCGCTCCTCCTCTGTCCCTTCTCTCACCCTTCCACGCCTTCCCTGCTCCCCTAAGCGCCTTCGTCCCTTCTCACTTGCTGCCCCCCATGCCTGGAACTCCCTCCCTGTCCACATCCGCCTTGCCCCCTCCCTTCATACCTTCAAATCTCTCCTTAAAACTCACCTCTTTCGCTCTGCTCTGTCTGACTCTTTATCCTGCTGAGCCACTATTCCTATACCTACGATCGGTTTACCCTTATCCTTGCAACATGGACCTGCCTGCTGTCATTCTCATCGTAACCAAGCCAAGTACGTGCACTTGAGACCTCGCATCTTCATGAATGTTAGACCCCTTGTCTCTCCCTCTGTTCCCCTTCCTAAGTCTCTCCCCCAGCTCCTGTCTCTCAGATTGTAAGCCCTAGGGGCAGGGACCCTGTCTATTTTATTACTTTGTAAAGTGCCAGGTACACTGCTGGCGCTATATAAATGTTTGTTAATAATAATAATAATAATAATAATCCCCACTCACCCCCCACTCATCCCCATGCATGGAGCAACCGGGGGAAATGGAGGTTGCTTCATTTGTGGGGATGAGTGAGGGGTGAGTGGGGATGTGTTTGCGGCCATGTGCACACCCTGCCCAACCGCTGCACATGCACTGGGATGGTCACCCCCCCACCTGGGGGCACCATGTAAAAACAGCCTTTATCCTGTGAAGACCACTCATGGTGCATGTGCCTGACAAAGTCTTTCCATTCTTCTAATAATTGCCATTGGCCATCTCTTCCTGTTTCTGCTATTATTTTTCAGATGAAGTGACAATTATTAATCAAAGTTTTCAAGATAAGGGCTCCCCAATTCTTTATATAATGTTACACATAATGTATGGGATTTAAATATTAATCATGAAATGATAAAATATGTATCTGGTATTAGTTTATGTAATTAATACTGCATAGTAATTATATGCTTGCCTATCTATCAAAACATCACTTTGAACTATTTGTTGCAAAATTTAAAAAATAGAAGATGTCTTTTGCATAAATCAGTCAACTCTGCTTGATTTATGTGTCATTTAGCTTGTCACTAATAAGTTATATTTTACTCTTAATTACCACCCTTTGAAAAGATCTTCCCTTACTTAAATCGTGAACAGTACTGAGAATGAATTTCATGGCTTTAATTGTTCTAAAATCATGCACTACTCTCAGCAATTAACAAGTCTCTGTAATTATGGGTGCACAGGGGTTTCTGTATATAACCACAAAGTGCAAATGTTGAAAGTCAAGATATCTCAGCGGGAGAAGGACATAAAAATATTACAATATATGCTGAATGAAAAGTTTTGTCCTGTCTATAGAGAACTTAAATAATTCTAAAACTAATGTTCTATTTCTCTCACACACTCAGTCACACACACTTTGAAAACAGCCTTGTTAACACAGTAGAAAATTCTCTCCCCTCCCCCTTGCATGTACTTGTTCAAGGGAGGATCATTTTTCCTGCCACACCTTGCAAGAAAGAGGTTATAGGTGTGAGGGACTGGGGATGTGCCAGGGAGGAGAGGGTTAAAGATGGCTACTTATAAGGGGGAGTGGCAGAGCAAAATTCAAACAGAGTGGTTTGCTCCATCCACGAAAAGAGGGCAGGCCAGGTTTACCTACCAGCCCTGTAAAAAGGAGAGGAAGATGAGGGGGGTTGGCAGGCAGGAAAATACTTCGGATGTGCAAGGCTTTGTCCCATCGGTGAGTGTTGGAAAGTTGGGTCGGGCTGGGACTGAAGAGATTCTGTCATGGAGGATACAGAGGCAAGTGGAGGCTAGGAGCCGTGGATCATCCAGGAGGTGGTGGCAAGAGTACTCAAGCCAGAATAGAGAGTACCAGGCTTACGGGACCTAACTCCTTGCAGGGGCCTCCAACTGGGATGTGGCTGAGGTGTTGCTCCCAGGGCTTCCCCCAAGCAGCTGTGTGGTGGCTATGTGAGCCTTTAGTGGAGAGGCAGATGAGTGGGCAGCTGCGAGGGATTCCCCTGATCTTCTGTCAGGTAGTTGCACCAGCTTCCTATGGGTCTTCCCAAGAGCAGTTGGATGGCAGTTGCTCGGGCCTAATTCCACCTCTTATCCCCATCAGCAGGGAGGAGGTGTCAGGGAACAGAGGCTCCCAATGCACAGGAACGCTCCCCACTGGAGCAGAGGAGGCTCTCAGTCACCTACTAGGGTTTGTCTTTCCAGATTCCCTTGCCTATGGGCCCCCTGACCTAGGGTCCCTCACACACCCAGGAACCCTTGCACTGGAGTGGATGGTGCCCCCCCCTTTCTTTTTTATTCAGCCTGGTACCCACCAGGAGGTTTGCTTGCAGTACTTAAGCAAATGGAGACACACACACACAGATGAGTCCCAGCAGACCATGGCAAAGGGCAAATGCCCTGCATGGCCCCATAAGATGCCAGGGCAGGACTGCAAAGGTGTGCACCAGGCCCACATGGAGAGGCACCCAGGGGCCTCATCTGCAGCTGACATGGGGGCAGGCAGAGAACCCTGTCAGAATGAGGAGGGCCAGGCCTCCAGAGGTGAAAGACTGCCTGACCCTCCAGATCCATAGGGTCAGCTACGTGAGCCTTCAGCTTAGAGGCAGCTCAGAAGGCCACTCGGGGAGATTTCCCTGATCACCTGGAAGTTAGCTGATCATCTGCTTCTGGGGTTTCTCACAATCAGCTATGAGGTGACTTCATGAGCCTCTAGTTGGGATCCAGCTGAGTGGGCCAATCCCAGATAGGATAGTTTGGAGTTTTGCCATGATAGTTTACAGGGAAGGGACCTACAATTCCAGCAGACCCCCCTCTCCACAACCTGTGCTGGTCAGGGCTCAGTAGCCCAACACTGTACCAGGCATACTGATGTACCGGGGGGGGGAGGGGGGACAGACTAGAGATGTGCTCCCACAACCTCTTCTAATAGGTAAGCCTGAAACGAGAAATCTTGATGAGTGCTGTTTCTGTCAGGGAAGCAGGACATTCACCTAGAATCACACAAGAAAGATACTTACTGGCTTTCCTGCTGTTTCACCATTTTCTGTTAATTTTTGCAAGTTGAATGGGGTCAAAATCCTTGTGTGTGCCTGGTTGCACCTTTGGGACTGTGAAGATTAAAACTAGTTGGCTAAATACCAGGGAAGTGCTGGAAATTGCCATACAAGTGCTGTAAAATGGTCATAAAATTCCCAGAAAGTGAGGGGGAAAGTCTTGAAAAGTGATGATAATGACAAAAAGACCTGGTGATGATAAGACAAAAAGTGATGAAAAGTGGCAAAAATGATGGGGAAAATGGCAGAAGCATGGAGTCACCAGAAAGTGATGAAGTACCGACAAACACTCACAAGCACTCCCCAAAAGTTGGTATTTCCCTTTGGAACAGCAACACTTGCTCTCGTCTGAACGCTAGTTACAGGGATGGCACACAGATGGTGGGAAGCGGGAGTGAAACGCAGAGACAGGAAGACAATGACTGTCTCAAGTGTTGATGCTGAGGATGGATGCTATGGAGCAGCAGATTGTGGGATTGGCAAATGCTGGGACCAATGCTGCCCAGGCATCTGTGCTTCAGCAGCCAACAGCTCTGGTTCAGTGCCCAGGTGAGGTGGTCACAACAGCATTGGGCATGACAGCTGAACAGAACATGCCTCAAGCTCACAGTGTACAGGGGAGGTGCTGCTTCTTGTGCAACAGGTCCCCAACTGGGTAGTGTGGTTGGATAATGTGTGGTGCTCACAGGGAACTTGGAGTGGCCACACAAAGTAAGGAATACAGATTCAAAAGGCTGCATGAGTCACCACTTCAGCCTGATTGCCTATTCTCTAACTATAGAAGTCCCTAAAGTTTGAGGGATGTAAAAGGGAGTTAAGCCTTCAGAGTAGGGATGGGAGAATGTGGTTCGGAGTTCGGACTGAACTCAACTAGTTCGGTCGACCGAACCAAACTTGATTTTCGAATCGAACCGAATTTCCGAACTCGGCTCTGTTAGCCCATCCCTAAAAGATAATATTCCATTTAGTTCAATGGGGTTTGAATTTCCGAACTTTGTTCGGAAGTTCGGAGTTCGAACTGAACTCGAATAGTTCAGGCGACCGAACCGAACTTCCGAACCGAATTTCCGAACTGAACCAAACCGAATTTCTGAACTCGGTTCTGTTCACCCTTCCCTACTCCAGAGATAGAGATTGACCAGAGAGTATCACAAACAGTGAAATGAATGACAACTAGCTAGTGGATCATTTTTGAAACTATTAGAGGATTAGATATTCCTTACATTAAATAATAGGATTCTACATTACTGGTATTAAAAATGCATGTATATGGGCATGATTTGTGTTAAAACTTTCTGGAGGAGAGTCTGTAATAGAGTGACATGAGAGGACGGGGGCAGTGGGAAATGGTCAAAAAAGTGTGACAGACTTTATGAGTAGCCCCTTTTACTTCTGGACCAACACAGCAACTACACTCTCTCTCTAGACAAAAATCCTTACAGATGTTTTAACACATAAATTCCTAGAACTAGCATTTGATTTTACTTCTCTGACTATTATATATAACAGCCACTATTACACTTCAATTTTGCTTTGCAACATTTTGTATCAGTTTGTGTCACACTTCCTTGAACCTCTCTAATTACATGTTACAAAATCCTGACCTCTTCCAATAGATTACTGAATAAACAACCTAATCAGTAAGACCATGGGGACATAAATCTAAGTTATTAGTGTGTTTCTTATGGAGGATTTCACGTTTTATAGCAATTGCAAAATAGCAATTGTCGACGCACCCCCTCCCCCCAAAGAAGACGAGGACACAGTATATGGGCTGTCTCTTATACACATCTAGATGTGTATAAGAGACAGCTGTTGAACAATGAAATAGTTTGCTGAGGGAGGTTGTGGAATCTTTTTCCCTCTAGGTTTCCAAGAACATAAGAACATAAGAAGTGCCATACTGAGTCAGACCAATGGTCCATCAATCCCAGCATCCTGTCTCCAGCAGTGGCCAATTTCGGTTGCATGGGAGAAATACCAGCAGTCACAATGGGCAATCCATTCCCTGTTGACCACTTCCTGATCCCGACAGTAAGACGTTCCCTTCTCGTAATCTACTTGGATAATAACCATTAATGGACTATTCCAATAACTTGTCTAGACCTTTTAAAACGCAGGTATACTACTGGTCCTGACAACCTCCTCTCGCAACCCAAATTCCACAATTTAACTGTGCATTGAGTGAAAAATACTTCCTTCTTTTAAATCTGCCACCAGCTAGTTTCATGGAGTGTCCCTTAGTTCTAGTAAGGGACTTGAGATGGTAAATAAATGCTCCCTATCTACTCGTTCCACTCCACGCAAGATTTTATAAACCTTTATCATATCCCCTTTCAGTCTTCTCTTCTCCAAGCTGAAGAGCCCTAACNCATTAGGTATTTCACTCCGGGAAAGGCGAAAAACCCCTCGCCTTTAAGCCAATTTGGTTCAGGGAAAATTCCTTTCCGGTCCTAACTCGCAACCAGTATTTACTCGGAGTGCTGTCCTTGAGAGGGATGGGTGGGTGGGTGCACGTCCTTCTCCCCGCTCCCGCCTGGCCGAGTGAGGCGGTTGAGCGGGGAGCTCTAAAATGGCGCCCGGGACTTCCGCTCTCGCGAGAGTCCCGGGCGCACTCCTAACAAGGTTGCCGTGGCAACCAGCCTGCTCCGCTTCCCGCCTCGCCGCCGCGGCCGCTCCTTCCTCGTCTCCCCTGGCCGGAGGGAGAAAAGGGGGCGCCGCCAAACCCCCGCCGCTTTAATCGCGGAGGGGACTTCTTTTTTCTGTCTACAATGGTGGTTTCTCCTGTATGTTCTGTGGATCTCCTGTCTCGGACTGAAACTCATCTCAAGTTTTTTTCAGTTATCATTGAGAATAACAGCTCTTGACTAGTTTTAAGCAAGAAATGATAATCAAGAAAAATGCCGATTCTTGGTATTTCTCAATTGAGACATTTTTTCTTGAAATACCGTTTACCATCTACTGTTTACTATATACCAATTTACTGTATGCTGCTTACCATATACTGCATTCATCCTGATAATGCCCATGTGCAAAGATGTATTTTGCATTTTGCACATGCACATTATCGGGTTCAAGGCGGTACATGGAAAGCAGTACATGGTAAATCAGTATTTGGTATTTTCTGGTAAATAGCCAAATAAAGCATTGATTTATTGAGTATTTGGTAAACAGTAAACTGAGGTCAGCAATAAACAGTAACGGTAAACAGTATTTTATGTCTTGACCGAGATCTCAGTCTGTTATCGAGATTGTACCGAGATCTCAGTGACAATTCTCAATTCTTGTGATATTTTCATTAGAAAAAAATGACTTCTTGTTTCAGACCTGCTCCCATCCTCTGTTAACAATGGATATGGTCACAAGCCACATTATTTCCAAATTTGTTTGTCTGAAGTTCTAAACAACTACACTTTTACCATGAGTTCTGCATGTAAAGGCAGGCTGGGCTCCTCTGTGCTGTCCAGAGCCATTCTACTGGTAATCGGAGAGGCTAGCTTCTGAGGCAGAGATAACTTCTTGTGGCTGTCTGGCTGTGGACTCACTGAAATGCTCCTTGGCTATGTGGTCACTTTAGACGGATACTTGTAAGATTCCAGATGAGTGTATGGAAAAATATGGTATCTTTTTTATTTTGGACCAACTACTGTTAGCAATAGTATAACAGCATTTGGGTCACGTAGGATTCTTCCTCAGGCATGTAAAAAGTCAGAGCTGCAGAGTGAGTAAATGTGTACAAGAAAGCAATACTTGGAAGGGTGCTGCGAGGAAAAAAAAACCCATGGCATTTCAAACATTTAAATAAACGGATAAACTGATATAAAAGCAGTCTTGGAATTATGCATATGATAAACAAAGGAGGAGGTTTAAAAAAAGAGATGAGGGGGAGTGCTAGATGGCATTCCAAACCGAGTAGTAAATGACAGGCTGATTGTTTTCTGTGTAACAATCACTTAGGAGAGACTGTTAAGTAAAGAGTCAATGGGGTTAAAAGCATAAAAATAAAGAGGGAAAACAGATATAAATGAGGGAGGGAAATTGGGAGAAGCAGAAATGATTTAAAACAATGTAAGGAACACAGCATAACAGGAAAATGTTTCACATTTCTAGAGTACCTTTTAAATGCCAATCTATGTTTAGTCCATTTAGTATCTGGTATCCAATACATTATTTCACGTTTTTATAGAAGTTTATAAATCCCAATCTACATTTAGTCCATTTGGTATTTGGTATCCAATAAAGTTATGAATTTCAGTTTCCAGGCCTGTTTATTCAAGGTGTTATATAAGTTCCCTTTCAGGAAAGGTCTAGAAAAATCTAAAAGTGAGTGGCCATTGGCCATTCTGGGAGAAGTGAACGCCCACCTCAGTACTAAGTAAAATCAAATCAAGCACAGCAATCCTCGGTAAATTCCAAGTAAAACAGGAGACCAAGCTTCAGTGCATAGCCCTATCTGTCCTTCACCGAGAGATACTGCTTTGGCATTAAAGCTTTTCAGACTGCGTCCTCACTCTCTCTCTCAGATGTGCTGTCCTGCTGGATTGCAACTGAACACCCTGGCACAATTTGTGGTACCAGTGTTGCCCAGCTGGGGTGACCTCTGCAACTGGGACACTTTGAGGTGCCAACGTTGCCCTGATGGTGTAATCTCGGAAAGTAAAAATCCCTCTTTTCCAGGGATTCGTTTATAAGAATATCATAGGAAGAGATTTGTATAGATTTAAAAGAGAACAGGTTGTAAAAAAATGCAAACCATATTCTTTCCTGATCTATAGGTAGAAAGATATCATGGACAGGGATTTGAAACAGAACACGACATGCTATGATAAAATGCCACCTGTGTCATCCTATCTATGCCTCCATTAGGGATGTGTGAACAGAACTGAGTTTGGAAATTTGGTTCGGTTCAGTTCGAAAATCGAGTTCGGTTCGAATGTTCTGTCCGGTTGACCAAACTATTCGAGTTCGGTTGAATTCCGAACTTCCGAACCAAGTTTGTACATAAAAAACTGGGTTTATTGGCCTTCCGAACTGGTTCGGATTCGACAGAACAGTTTGTTCGAATTTGAGTTCGGTTCGAAAATTCAGTTCGGATGACCGAACTATTCGAGTTCGGTCCGAACTCCGAAATTCCGAACCGCATTCGCACATCCCGAGCCTCCATGCATGGTCCAACCTCTCTATGCTTCCCTGGCCAGGAGTAGGGAAATTGCTTGTGTCTTGTCTGCCCCAGAGCCAGAATCAACTGTCCTTCCCTTTCTCATTGGGCGTTTTAACACACACATTTCTCCTGCATCTTTGCTGTTAGATCCTAAACTTTCTGTGTGTCTAAATCACTCACCCAGATCTTAAACATCTGGCTCTTTGAACTTCTGCGTAGAGCTTCTCCGAGAACTTTTGTGTGTAAAAAGTTCTCCTAGTAAACTGCTTTGCTCCAGGCAGCTGTGGTCACTTGGTATCCATGGCAGCCTGTCACGTCTACACCTGCGGCTACTTTAGACTGCCTCAGGGCCGTGTTTGTGTGAAGAATGCATCCAGAACTTACTTGTGGACTTGTAAACCCAGAAGATTGAAACATTCTGAACTTTAAGGTGTATGTAAAAATGCCCATTGTACTTATATACAACCACTATGCAGCGTATAGCCTTGTCAGACTTGGGGTAACACCATCTTCTCCTATGACAGCGCCTGCAGCTTGAATTCCTGGCACTCACTGCCTGCCAGGGTCTGTTCTGTCCTTGGCCCACCTGCTGTGTTGTGCCAGGCTGTCTGATATTTCTGCCCCCCTGGGACTGTCTGTGCAAGTTTGTGGGAAGGGAAACTGTGTTGGAAGGACATTAAAACTGCTTTTGAAAGGTTTGGAAGCCTTGGAAAGCATTTCCCATTTATTTCAATGGGAAATAAATGTAAAATGAAAAAAAAGGTTAAGATGAATGGGACAAAAACGAATTAGTTTTTCAAAATGAAAACAAATGGAAAAATGAAAATGAATCAGTTTTTCAAAATGAAAACAAAATGGAAAATGAAAATAAATTAGGTCTTGGCTGTACAGTCCTAGTGATACTATTGCAGGGAGGGGAGGGAAAAGGACAAAATAATTTTGAGTTATATTAACAGAAGCGTGATAGCCAAGACTCACTAAGTTATATTATCCATGTACTCAACACTGATCAGATCTCTCACGGAGTACTCTATTCAGTTTTCAACTGTCTATTTCAAGAAGAATGTGGAGAATTTGGAAAAGATTCAGAGGAGAACAATCAAGGGTCTAGAATACAAGTCATATGAGTAAATAAATACTAATGGCTCAGGGCATGTTTAGTTTAGAGGGAAAAAGTCTGACGAAGGACTTGTTAACAATTTTCAATAACTGAAAATATGCCATAAAGAAGATGGAGAACATTTGCTCTTCATTGCTCATGAGAACAGAAAAAGAAGAAATGGATTTAAATTAGAGGCAGACAGTTTAGGTTAAATATTAGGAAATACTTTCTAACAGTTCAGGAATGAAACAAGCTGCCTAGGTAGGTTGTGGAATCTTTTTCCCTCTAGGTTTCCAAGAACATAAGAACATAAGAAGTGCCATACTGAGTCAGACCAATGGTCCATCAATCCCAGCATCCTGTCTCCAGCAGTGGCCAATTTCGGTTGCATGGGAGAAATACCAGCAGTCACAATGGGCAATCCATTCCCTGTTGACCACTTCCTGATCCCGACAGTAAGACGTTCCCTTCTCGTAATCTACTTGGATAATAACCATTAATGGACTATTCCAATAACTTGTCTAGACCTTTTAAAACGCAGGTATACTACTGGTCCTGACAACCTCCTCTCGCAACCCAAATTCCACAATTTAACTGTGCATTGAGTGAAAAATACTTCCTTCTTTTAAATCTGCCACCAGCTAGTTTCATGGAGTGTCCCTTAGTTCTAGTAAGGGACTTGAGATGGTAAATAAATGCTCCCTATCTACTCGTTCCACTCCACGCAAGATTTTATAAACCTTTATCATATCCCCTTTCAGTCTTCTCTTCTCCAAGCTGAAGAGCCCTAACCTATCACACCTCTTTTCGTACAGAAGCCGTTCCAAACCCTTGATCATTTTTGTTGACCTTCTCTACACCTTTTCAAGTCCTACTATATCATTTTTGATATGGGGTTACCAGAATGGCACACAATTCTCAAGGTGCAGTTGCACTATTGATTTATATAGGGACATTATGATATTTTCAGTTTTATTCTCTATTCCTGTTCAAATAATTCCTAACATTCTGTTTGATTTTTTTTTACCACCTCTGCACAGTGAGCTGAGGATTTCAATTATATATTGTTGTGTGGGGAATTGTGTGTGTGTGTGGGGAAATAAAATTTGGGTAGTGGCTTGGGGTTGGTAGTGGGGTTTGAGTTAGTGAGTGAGGGGGTTGGAAATATGGTGTTGGGGTGATTTTTGGAGTGGTGGTGGGATTGGTGGCCTCCCTCTTGTGGCAGGAGAGAGAGGTGGGGGGATGTGTGGAAGGGAACCCCTGGTGTGAGTGGGGGTAACCCCCCCAGTGGGGAGGGTTGCCTTCCGGTGGCAGAGGTGGGCAGGGAGGGTTTGGGAGTGGGGTTTCTCTCGCTGCAGTCTATGGAGGGTGGGTGTCTAATGGGGCTCTCTGAAGATGGGAGGGCTTCTGCAGCCATCGGGGTCGTTACGGGTCAGGGGCGATATGGTCCAAAGGCGAGGTGTGTTCCATAAGTGATGAAGGAGCGGTGCCTTGTGCCCATTCCCCTCTCAAACCCCCACATGGGTAGGTTGTGGGTCAAGGCTCAGGAGACCCCAGGCCTTGGTTTGTTGCTGCTGAATGCTAGGTCAGTTGTCAATAAATCATCTACCATCTGGGAGTTAATCCCGGAGTGGGACGCCGACCTCGTGTGTATTACAGAGACCTGGCTGGACAATGAATCGGGCCCTATTCTGGCTGACCTTGTTCCAGCTGGGTTCTCTGTGCAGCATCAACCTCAGCTGGAGGGATGTGGAGGGGGGGCGGTGTAGTCATTATTTTCACTGATGCATTGTCTTTTAGGAGGTATCCGGTGCAGGCTCCACCAGGTGTTAAGTGTGGGTTGACAATCTTGTCTGGCATTGTATCAGGGTGGTCAAACCCTCTTGGTCCTGCTAGACTTTTTGGCTGCATTCAACACTGTCGACCATGAGGTGTTGGTGACCCACTTGTGGGACTGTGCTAGGATTGGCGGGATGGTCTTGGACTGGTTTAATTCATTCCTTGCTGGGAGAACTCACAGGGAAGTCCTGGGGGAGTGTACATCTTCCCCCCGGACCTCATGTGTGGAGTCCCGCAGGGTGCCATTCTGTCCCCCCTCTTGTTTAACATCTATATCCAGCCATTAGGGGAGATCATGAGAGGGTTTCAGGGAATGTAGTGTCATTAGTATGCTGATGACACTCATCTCTACCTCTCCTTTTCTACCTACCCAGGTGACGCAGTATCCTTATTTTCCCAGTGCCTGTCAGCTGTGGGGGCTTGGATGAGGTTGAGCCATCTGCAATTGAATCCTGAGAAGACAGAGGTGATGTTGGTGGGCGAGGGCTTGGGGGGCCTGGGGGTTGTTGAATCTCCTCTTGTTGCGGGGGTTCACCCTCCCATGGTCTCTCAAGTTCACAGTCTGGGTGTGCTCCTCAAATCACAGCTCAGCCTGGAATCTCATGTTGTGGCTGTGGCAGGGAGTGCATTTTGGCAGTTACATCTTGTCCGGCGGCTTTGGTTGTATCTCTCAGACTCCGACCTTGCCACTGTCATCCATGCCTTCATCACCTTGAGGCTGGATTACTGCAATGCACTCTACGTGGGGCTGCCCGAGAAGCTGGTCCAGAGGCTTCAGATGGTGCAGAATTCTGTGGCCCATCTCCTTATGGGGTCGGGCCGCAGGGAGCACATGACACCAGTGCTCTGGGCTCTGCACTGCCTGCCTATAAAGCACCGGGCCAGGTTCAAGGTGCTGGTTTTAACCTTTAAAGCCTTTCACGGCCTGGACCCAACTTATCTACGGGACCGCCTCACTCCCCATGTACCTGTGTGACCCTTGAGATCGTCCATGGGAACCTTTTGGAGGTTCCTCGGGCAAGGTGGGTGGCCACCGATGTTAGATCGTTTTCAGTGGCTGCCCCTGTGCTGTGGAATTTGCTCCAGGAGGAGGCTCGGTTGGCCCCCACTCTCCTGTTATTTTGACATTTTTGTAAGACCTGGCTGTTCCACCAGGCCTTTGGCAAGGGGTAGGGGTTGGTTGGTGGGGTTGGGGGGGAGGGAGTGTGGGGGGGGTTGTACATAATGTGGAATTTTTTAACTGTTTTAAATGTTTTATTGTTTTTTATAGTTGTTGTTCGCCGCCCTGGACTGCCCTTTAAGCAGGTGGGGCGGGCTAGAAATTTTGTATAAATAAATAAATAAAAATAAATGTATTGTCCACAGTGACTCCAAGGGTTTTTTCCTGAGTGCTTACTTCTAATTTAGAACCCAACATTGTGTACATATAGAAAGGGCTAGTATCAGTAGAGAGCAAGGTGGGGAACCTTTTGTCTTTACAAGGGTTATTTTGAAAACTAGTGAAAACTCCTAGTTTCATGTAGGAGTTGGGGAGGGGTGGGCTCAGGAAGAGGAGGGACCAGGTCATAGATCTGTGCTGTGGATCTATCTCCTCTCCTTGGGATCAATTCAAGGCCTGTGAAGATACTAAGTGCACATTGCATATGCACCAAGTGGAGGATGTGTGCATAACAAATACATATGTGTACATCCTGAAGTTAGTGCATATCTGATACGTGCATGCTGTATGCACACAATGTGCACTTGATGTGGGCATGCACCTTGGGTTGGGCCCCTTGTGTGCATGCTTTCCTTTCTGCACCCTTACTCTGGATGCAGTCTTTCATTGCTTGGGGGTAAGAACTGAATCAAGTGGCCAGATCCAGGAACTGCAAAGGATCCAAATAAAAACTAGCCATGGATTACATTTGGCTCCAGGGATTTCCCATCCTGAGTATAAGGTATCCTGCTTCATGAAAGATCTCACTTTGAGTCCGTTCCAGTTCATCATTTCTATGACTCTTTGTTTTTAAAAATAATTACAGTCAGAATTTTTTCTTTCTCAGTGCAGATCTGTCTCACATCAACACAAAAGAACAGAAGAGTAGCTAGCAACAGTACATTTAGAACTTACTTTTCCTATGAAAAATAATGATTCTTCATTTTCTCATAAGTTGAATTATTTGTAGGTGAGCATCAGCTTAAAAACTGTGCGCATGTATATTTTCTAACTCTAGTATTCAAACTGCCGAGATTTGCACTTTCCACCCTTTGGTTCAATAAACGGAAACAAAGTCTTTTATAGTAAAAAATCAATGATCATTTGGAACTATTCAAGCTGTACTTTTTAAGTCTGATTAGTGAGAATAACAACAGTTCCAAGAAACAAAACTGTGATTGTATTAAGCAGAACTGACAAAAGTCCGATTAGGAAATGACCCACTCTACTATGTTTTCCTATAATGCCAATTTTTAAAACAAAAAGCCCCATATATTTTCTGTCAGTTGACAACCAGAAACTAAAATTCACCCAAAATGTGTCTGCATTGGTTTGGGGAGAGGCAGGGGGAGAAGAGTTTCATTACAAAGATTACACTGCCATCTATTGGAGAACATTATTTTATAGATGAACCGTCTCAGTTTTCTTTCTTGATAAATTCAGGCCAAACAAAACGAAGTGCGTGGCTCACCTGATTTCCATACACTTTTACTGACAACTTCATGACAGCCATTATTTCTGAGGCAGTAGGAGTATTCCATACCAACAGCTTTGTCCTCAGATTTCTAATGCCACCAAATTTTTTGGAAGAGATATTTTATCATGGTGCCAAACAGAAAGTTAGGGACATACAATCAAAACAAAAATTCTCTAGGAATACTACTTTGTGTTCTTTCAAAATGTATATGACTGTGTTTTTGTACACAGCATCTCTCAACTGAACGGCTTCACTTGCTGTGCAAAAGAAAGGCTGTCAAATCCACTTAAGTGTTATTACTTTCTGATACTAAGGGACTCCTTGTAGGAACTGTGAATATTATACACTAACCCAGTGAAGTTTAGAGGAAATAATCACTTGTGAGGAACTGCTTTTATCTTTTCATAGAATATTAATAGAATTGAATCAGCCGTGATTTGGCTGAGAACCATAGAGCTTCTTATATATCACATGTCTATCTCAGCAATATCATATCTGGCATACAGGCACCATAGAAAGGAATTATCTGAAGTTTATTAGCAATAGGTCATTCCATTACCTTACAGAGCCTTGAAGAACTAATTGGATATTAAAAAATATATGTTTGGATAATAAATGTGCAGTTTTTTTCCTGCCAGTGTCATTACCACTGAAATTCTGAAAGTTTGGATGTATTAATACAGATTTCAAAAGTATGGATTTGTAGCCTAATGCTATCTGTGGATGGGGTCATGCTCCTGATAGATATTTTTTAGACTTTGCATATCTTTGGGTGAAAAGAGATTTGCAGCAGGTGGATTGACTACACATCCCAGGGAGGGAGGGCAACGCTATCCAGGTCAGGGCATTGAATGGACATACACCTGACCTGGCCAGCCAGCAAGCACTACCCCACCCGACCCCCTATGGGGGAAGAGAATAAATGCACAGGTGGGTGGCCCCATCCCAGGTGCACCCACAGCAAACTGCCTCCTGTTATGGCAGCTAACCATGGCAGCCAATGAAAGGCAGCCATGGCAGCTGGCCATGGTGGCCCCTGATCCCCAGCTGTGGATGGTGGGAACAGAAGTTCAGGCCCACTATGGCCCATGTTGGCCCACCTTGGCAGCCCTAGGCTCAGACTGTGGGCCTGGGATCATGTCTGAAGAGGTTATATGATCTCGCAGGATGTACTGGGTGTAATGTTGGTGACGTGCAAGAAGTTAAGTTGGAAAACAGAGATTTGAAAATAGGACTAAATTCATCTCCTGCATATCCAATATTGTATGAAGGGATTAATCTGCATATCACTCAGCCTTAATGTCTTTGCACAAGAATAGAGGCAATTCCCCTCTCAGTGGGATGAAGTCTTGCTGCCTATGTGGCTGGGGCAATTTATTGTTGATTACAAAACAACATCAACACCATAAACACATATTGATGGGACACCTGTTATCAGTTATGGCAGTAGTCACATTAAATGTTGAAGTTGGAAGAAACTTTTGAAGCAGGAGGGGGAGAATGTGGGATCAATTAAAATGTGGGAATACAAATTCTCACAACAATGACCACATCCTGGAAAAGAGTCTTATGCGATTTCAAGTGAAAATGCATCCTGAAGGTAAGACTTTACTATTTCTTATCCTTTTTTCCTACCAGGACTGGCATCAAGGTATGTGTGGCAGGGCACAGTAAAAGATCATGGGATTAAAGGGATACTGGCCCTTTAAGAAAGCCTAACATACTGCAAGTCAGGCCTATAAAAGGCTCATGATAAAGACAGCTAGTGGGCAGTCAAGAGGAAGGTGCTGAAGGGAGCAGACCTCTTCTGGGCTGTTGCTGTTCCAGGACTGAAGGCTCAGAAGAGGTTGAGGAACAAACCATACATGAAGAACTTTACCTGCAGGCTTTGAAGGCAAAGTAGGCCAAGCTCCAGGAACTTGGAATGCAACAATCAGGTGGGATCCACATATACTTTTGTTAGACTCGAGGGATGAGACAGTCCTTCAGGTAAGTGGGGCCCAGGTCATGTAGGGCTTTAAAGGTAAGAAACAACACTTTAAATTGGGCCCAGAAGATTATAGGAAGACAGTGCAGAGAACGGGGCAACGGTGTTATGTGGTCCGGTGGCCCATCCCTATCAGGAGGCAAGCTGTCGCATTCTGCACCAGCTGTATTCTCCGGACCTTCACCAAAGGTAGCTCTACCTAGATCCCATTGCAGTAGTCCAATCTTGAGGTGATGAATGCATGGATGATGGTGGCAAGATCAGAACCTGCGATATAAAGCCAAAGATGGTGGAAGAGATGTAATTTACAAAACATACTCCTTGCCACTGCTGCCACTTGAGCATCCAGGCAGAGCTGTGAATCGAGGAGCACACCCAGACTCCGAACCTGAGGGACCAAGGAGAGATGCACCCCATCAGTGGCATTAACTAAATTAACACCAGGAGATGACCCCAAAGCTTTTCTGATTACTTTTGAAAGGGTAGCAGCTGCCGATAAGTGGTCAAGAGCTTCTTGGGCAGCTTGTGTGGCACCTTATTTGACTGGAGAAGCTCCGTCTGCTTACAGAGCCTTATCCGATGCAGAAGCCCAGAACTATGACAATGTTAAGGAGGCTGTACTGACCTGTATGGGTATCTCTGAGGAAACCTATAGAGCTAGATTTCAGACCCCTTGATTTACACAACAGAGAAAATCCTGGGCTTTTGCCCAAGCTCTAAGGAATCAAGCGGTTAGATGGTTAAAATTAAACTTGAGAACTCCTAATCAATTGTAGAGCAAATAATTTTGGACCAGTTTTGTTTGCCATACCTATAGAACTGAGAATTTGGGTCCATTGACAAAACCTCCAAACTTTAAATGAAGCAATAGCAGCAGTAGAAACATATTTATTAACACCTCCATCTATGGGATTAAGTAGAAGTTCGGCAGATCATGCTGAGCCTTCCCAAAGGACAGAAAAACTCAGGGGTAGAGTAACAAGGACACATAGGGATCATGGTCATGATGACTGGAACAATTCTAGAAATTTTCCCTACCAAGGACTACTTGAATTAGTCAGAGTAATACCTGAACCAAGTACAAGTAAAGCAGATGATACATTTACAGAAATTAAAGGAATACATTGTTTCTACTGTGGTGAATATGGACATCTATAAGCAAGATTGTCCTTTAATAGAATGCAACCATGCCTGGGGTTTATAGAGAATTAATTAAAACTATTCCAGAAAGACGTCCTATACCCCGAATTCCAGAGATCCTGGATCTGTGAGAAATTATGGTTATCTCTCCTTGACCAAGGTAAAGTTTACCATCAAGGATTCATCAGTGAAGAGAGTACACATGTGCCAGCATTCATCACACTATGGGGATAATAGGAGCGGGATGGCATCCCCTTTGGACTTTGTAATGCCCACCAGCACCATTTCAGCAATGCATGGAAGAAGTCCTGGAGGGCTTGAGAGGTGAAATCTGGATACCCTATCTTGATGATGTGCTTTTCTACAGCAGAAATTTCAGAGACCAGGTGGAGCATGTTTAACAACTCCTTTAAAGTCAACAGAAGAGTGGCATCATGTTATGACCAAGTAAATGTGAACTATTTAAAAGAGACATATGCTACTGTGGAAGGGTGGTGTCAGCTGAAGGTTATAAAATGGACCCCAAAGACATTACTGCAGTCCAGACTTTAAAAACAGAGAAAAACATCTACAATGGTGGAAGTACAGGCATTGATTGGGTTCCCTGGTTATTTCAGGGGATTCGTTAAGGATTTTTCAAGGGTGGCAAAACCACTGTATGAACTACTTTCCAACCCTAAGTATACTGCTCCCAGGATGACACAAGAAAGACAGATCAAGGAGGTGGGGCAGCTTCCAGCTAATCGATCAGGGGGCTGGACAGAAGTACATCAAAGGGCCCTAGAAGAGCTGATTCATATGCTGTCCAAACCCAGATTACCAGAAACCATTTATTTTGCATACTGATGCCTTTAATGAGGTGGTGGTGGGGTCTCCTTCACGGGTGGGTTTCAAACAGAGGCTGGACGACCATCTGTCAGGGATGCTGTAGCTGCAGTTTTCCTGCATTGAGCAGAGGCTTGGAATAGATGACCTCTTATACCATTACAACTCTATGGTTCTATGAGGGCCTGGGAGCATCAAGAAGGAAAACATCAAGTCATCGTGTATGTTTCCAGAACTCTGCCACCCCTAGAAAAAAAAATACTACCTACATTCTGGAAAACTGGTGTTTTTAGCATTAAAGTGGGCTGTAAAAGAAAGATTCAGGGACTATCTGTTCTATGCTCCAACATTTACAATCTATAGTGATAATAAACCATTAACGTATGTGCTGACTTCAGCCAAACTGAATGCATCCACCCACAGATGGATTTCAGAACTCGCAGACTTCAACCTTACTATAAAATACTGTCTTGGAAAAGTGAGCATTGATGCTGACTATTTGTCTAAAATATAATAATCAAATATGAAACCACATATGAGAGAATGTACCGATGAGTATGACCTGGAAAGCATTTCAGCCATCGTTCAAACTGAAAAAGGACAACAGGATGGTTGCTTAGAATGGATCTCAGTTATTACTGCCAGTAGTAATCTATCCACATTCCAAGTAAATAAACAGAACCTATTTGACACAGTACCTAAGAAACTGCATGTTGATGAACTAAGAGTCTCTCAATCAAATGATCCAGAAGTTAGCAGAATTATAGAACTAGTGAGGAATGACTACAACTTGAGTATCAAGGAGAAAAAGGGAAACATGAAGTTCGATAGTTTCTGTATGGGTGAGCTTGGCTCTTTGTTGGCAATGTTAGTATTTTATGGCGCAAGACAACCCACAGGACACAGATTGTCTTGCCAAGGAAATATAAGGAGCTGGTCTATAAACATTTACAGGAGGAATGGCTCACCTGGGAATGGAGTGAGTAGTAAACCTTGCCATGAACAATTTCTACTGGCTGAAAATGCAACAGGATATTGAGCATTTCATCACAAAGGTGGGTAAATCTGTGAAACAAAAAAGACCAAACATACCCAACAAAGCACTCATGCAGAGTGTTGTTTGTACAGTCACTTTTGAAATGATTCGTATTGATTACTTTAACCTGGAAAGAAGTAAGGGAGGTACGGTATGGATATATCATAGTGATTGTGGATAACTTAACAAAATTTGCGCAAGCTTATGCAACCAAAAATAAGTCAGGTAGAACATTAAAGAAAATCTTTAACGTCTTTCCACTGAGATTTGGATTTCCATCAAAAATACACAATGACCAGAGAAAATGATCATGAGAAAACTCAATTTCAAGAACAAGGACCATTCTGGAACATGTTCTTAGACGAGAAAATAAAGCAATAATTTAAAAATCATGCACTTGCACGAAATGGCCACCAGACTATTTTATGCATGCACAAAATGGTCACCACCCTAAACCAAAATGACAATAATAGTGTTGTTGCCAATTCGATTAAAGATTGTGCATGCACAAAATGGCCACTGGATTATTTTGGGTATGTGCTAAAAGAGGTTTGTTTGTATAATTAATTGTGTGTTCATTGTGTTTATAGCTGGTTTTACTCTGTTTTGTTGTGTTGAGAGGCATATAGCAAAAGCTTGCCGCAATAAACAATTGAATTGAATTGAATTGTTTATGTGCAAAATGGCTGCTGGCCCTTAACCAAAATGGTGGCAACAGTATCACTGCCATTTTGTATACGGACGTTGACTATTTTGTGCATGAACAAAACAGTCCGAAGGCCATTTTGCGTATGTAAAATCATTTAATATAATTTTATTTAATTTTCGTGCCCAAGAACTTGTTCCAGGCGAAGGTGGAAAAAATCATCACACATGCACAAAATGCCCACTGAACAGTTTTATGTTGGATTGTGCAACAGTCACAAGTAAAAGCCCATTGCAAGCCCTGCAAACTTAATATCGGGCTTTTCCAGTAGGGACAGGGTCAGGGGATGAAACAGGGTTTTTTTCCTCCTTGTCTCCTCTCTTCTCCTCTCTCTGTCCTCCATCTTGTCCCATGCAGTCTGTACAGTATGGAAGCATGTCTTCTGAGCTCTTAGTAAAGTTCTGTTTTGAAGAAACTTCTCCTCTGTGTTATTGAACAGAAAACCAATTCTACAATAGGTTATGGGCCCAGGACATCTTCAAAGCAATTTTGAAGACTAGAAGCAGCCCAGAAGGAGTGCACTGTGAAAGAAAACTCCCAGACAGAGAGGCATAACTACTGACTGTGAGTAAGAGGGCCTAAATCCCAGAAGGGGAAAGGGAGGGAAGCAAGTATGGCAAGCAGCTCAGACTTTCAGTAGGAAAGTTGAACAATGTAAACTACCAATTGTGGTAGTTTAAAGTGGAAATGCTGCTGTCTAAAGATGATCTATGGGAGGTGATTACCACAAACAGACCAGCAGCAAATCATGAGGAATGGGATAAATAGGACAGGTTAGCAAAGTTTACAATAAGTTTATTGGTAGAAGATGATCAGCTAATCCATATAAGAAGTGAGACCACAGCAAGAGGCATATGGATTGAACTAGCCTGAATAGCAAACTGCTTCTACTGAGGAAACTATACCAAATGGGGCTTGGCAAAGAAAGTGAAATGCAGGAGCATATAAATGCCATGTTGGACGTAGTGGCACAGCTGCGCGGCATTGGAGAAGATATAAACGACAGCCATGTGGTAGCCCTACTCCTCTGCAGCCATCCTGAATCTTACAGTGCCCTCATCAATGCCCTGGAGACAAGACCAGAGGATGAACTGGAGCTGGAATTTGTTAAAGGTAGACTTTTGGATGAATTCCAGCACAGAAAGGAGAACCTGCAGAATGATCTAAAGCAGGGTAATGAGACTGCAATGAAAACATCAGACAAAGCTCCTAAGAGGGAAACCAGAGTATGCTTCATATGCCAAAAGGAGGGACATTTAAAGAAAGCAGAAAGCATATATGGAAAGTAGAACAGCAGAAACAGTCTCCACAAACACCTACGCAGATGGCTAAAGTCATAATCAGCAACACAGTCACTCAACAATGGAGTGGGTGCTTCAGAGTAATGCAAGACAGCTCATCCCAAAATTGGTGTGTAGACTCTGGGGCAAGGAGTAGGGCTGATGCGGCAGCAGCTTTTACCGCGCCGCGATTCCGTTCTGCCATTTCGGAACTGCCCGCGCCACACCGTGACTTTTCTGCGGATATTCCGCTAATTCCGCCGGAATTCTGCAAATCGCGGAATTGCGGGAAAATTGAGGAAAAAATTGAGGAAATCGCGGAAAACCGCTATTCCGCTATTTTTTGGCGCTTGCGGAATTGTGGAAATAGCGAAAATGTCATGTTTCCATGATTCCACTAAGTTGTGGAATTAAATAAGCGGAACCGCGGAACCGCGCAATGAAACCGCAGAATGAAAGCCTCTGCCATGCCGTTCCACTAATTGCGGAAACACTGTTTCCGCCGGAAATAGCTACCGCTGCGATATTCCGCTACAGCCCTAGCAAGGAGCCACATGACTAGTGATAAAGAATTCTCCACAGGGCTGGATCTGACCAGTAAAGAAAGGATCTACCTTGTAGATGGGAGAAGCATCAATGCAGACAGAATTGGACAAGGATTCCTGAACT